>MNCI01005810.1:595488-636939 GCA_015680685.1 Gnetum montanum
GTACAGCGTATACACTAGGCAGCGTATACAGTGTCAGCGTGCAGTGTAAATAGGGTTACGACGTACAGAGTGTAGCGTATACAGACGGCAGTGTAAACGGGTGTACAGCATAGGATGTCCAGCGTAAACTTGGCTGTGGCGTATATGTTAGCAGTGTAAATAGGGTTTTGTGTGTAGCATAGGCAAAGTTGCAGCGTAAAACGTGCAGCATATGTTTGGCAACGTAAATGCTGGGGATTTTTCAGATAGACTTAGTGTATGGTTGACAACGTAGATGCTGGGAGAATTGCAGGTGGTGAGTTTTAAACAAGACAGCGTAGACACTGAACAACATAGACACTGGATAGTTCGTAGACCGTAAGTTTTAATAGAGCAGCGTAGATGCTAGAAGGTTTACAGACAGAATTGGCGTATGGTCGGCAGTGTAGACGCCCAATAGCGTAAATGCTGGGAAGCTTGCAGGTAAGGTTTTAGGCAGAGACCCTCCTTCTAGAGCCAATTTCTGTACTGTCTGAAATCGTCTATCTCCGGCTGGAAGGAAACAGAGACCGAGGGATCACAGGACATGCACAGAAGATCCTACCTTCACCTAAGGATGAGCTAGAAGGAACGAAGGTAGAGTACCTTAGATGGTCCGCACACGGATCAAGCAAGGATTTCCCCAAACGTACACCGAGGTGCTATACGTTGGGTTATACGTAAATGGCGTAACGAGTGTAAATCAGAGCGTAAGCAGTGTAATTGATGTGAACAGAGCATAGACATAAACAAGTGTAAAAAAAATACATGCAAAAATTAATGCAAACTGTAAACAATTTTAGGATGAAAATGTAACAATGGCATTTCAGAATGAGAGTACAATGCACTGGTCTAACGCAGTTGTGGATTGACACAAGGCAAATGAAAAGCCCCAGTGGATGCAAGGATGATTGTTGGCTGGTTCACACTCTAGGCACAACGTAGAGGCTATATGCTCAGCGTACAGGGTTGTCCAGCGTACAAGGTTTTCTACTCTGGTTCTCAGCATCTCTGCTCTCTAGTCTGCTCTGGAATTTGCCAACCGACCTGGATCTCGTAAAAATTTGAGCTTTTATACAGGTTTTGACATTAGACTCGTGTTGGGTGACACGTGGCGCATTGACCGAGTGCAAAAGTGTAAAATTTACAAGTGTACAATATGTTACATTTGCTGGGCGTATACACTGAGCGTATACACTGTATCAGGTGAGCATAGACTCTGGGCGTATACATTGGGTGTATACGCTGAATGTGCTGGGTGTATATGCTGGGCGTATACGCTGTGTGTGCTGGGCGTATACGCTGTGGATACTGGGCATATACGGTGGGCGCATACGCTAATGGTTGCTGCATTGTACCAAATCTTGCTCTGCAGTGCTGCTTCCATGCCATCTTTGAGGATTTCATGCTGGGCGTATACATCGGTTGTACCTGCTGGCTGTACATGTGAGGCATGTACACTGGGCGTACATGTGAGGGGTGTACGTTGGGCGTGTACGATGGGCGTATACACTGTGAACTTCAGGCGTATATGCTGTGGATGTTGGGTGTATATGCTGTGGATGTGAACGTGAGCGTATACGCTGGGTGTATACGCTGGGAATGCATACTTAGTGAAATTAAATATCTGATCTCTGAAGTTGCCATGTTTGATACCAAATGTAGCCATGGTTGTCTACGGGTTACAGTGACCTACTTCTTCTTGGAAAAGTACTAAGCTCAAAATTTTGTGATGTTACAGGAAGTACCGGGGGTACTACTTTCTCTCGACATCTCACCTACAAAATGCACCTCTCAGTTTTTAGGATGAGAAGGCTATGCAACTATCTTACGTGGGATAGGGGTTGTTGACGGAGTTGGCTCCCTAATGAAAGATGGAGCTAATGGTGTTAGCAAGTGGGATGGCGTGGTTCTGCTAACATGTGGCATGGGGGTAGATGCTTGGGGAGGGACTCTCAGGACAAATAGTTGCTACGAGATTTGATCAACTGCTAGTGATGTTGGTGCACTATGCTGAGGCACACGGACCACAAATGGCTACTAGGGTAGTCTAGGACTACTATCAATGCTGATGGTGTTGATGACATAACCAACATTGTTGGCATTGAGGAGGTCAATGTAGACATGTAGAGATTGACTCTCAGGACGTATTGGATTACTTTCTTCTAACACCAGTTTTCCTTGATCAATCATCCTTTGAATGTCATCCTTCAATTTGACACAGTAATCTGTATTGTGACCATACTATTGATGGTAGTCACAAAATTGATCTAGTCTGAAACCCTTGGGAACTGGAGGCTCATTGGGCAAGGCCAACGAGGGGTTCCTAAGGAGTTCATAGTACAGCTGATGTTTCCTGGCTCCCTTCTCCAACATCTATTTGTGTTGGATGTACCCCCCTACCAGTTGCTGCTTCAGAAGATCTAAAGGCTTAATAGGTAGCGGGGTATACTTTGAGCAATCTTTACATTCAAAGTTCAATTTTGGTGGCATAGATGTCTCGGGTGCAGGTGCGGGAGGTTGTGATGTGTTACCCTGCTTGGTCGTGGGGTTAGCTACGGGTGCGGTCGATTTTTTTTGTTTTTTTTACCATTGTTATTAGGTTTCAGCTTGGCCTCATTTTCCACAATCGCCACTGTGGCTATTGTAGCCTTACCCTTGTCCTTCTTTGTGAAGGTGTTCTTGTAAGCAACATAGGCCGAGTCTTTTCTCACCTCAGCCACATCCTGAATACTCTTAGTCTGAGTGAAGGCCTGACTAAGAGTGCGAGGGCTAAGGTAGTATAGCTTAGACTTGATGAAGTCATTCACTGCACCCTTAAAGATGGCCAAAAAGTGGGTCTCCGCGATGGGTTCATGGATTTCATTAAGGGTTGCACTCCAACGCTGGATGAACTTCTAGACCAGTTTAACAGGGTCCTACTTCATGCTCATCAACTGATATAGCATGATTTCTTCCTTCAAGTTATACTTGAAACGCATCACAAACTGGGTTAGAAGCTCCTCCAGGGTTGATATGGAGGAGCATGGTAGGGCATGGTACCAATCCAAGGCCTTTCCAGCTAAGGACATGGCAAAAAATGTAGATAATGGTGTGTGGCCATTATTGTAGTAGAAGGGACTCAGACCTAAAGGTAACAAGATGTGCATTGGGATCCCCCTCCCCATTGTACTTTGTGAAGTAGGGGAGGGACATACTTGGGGGTAATGTTAGTGCAAGGAACATAGGGCTGATGGGGTCATCGTGGTAGAAGTCCATGACTTGTACCATGTCAAACCCAATAGCCTTGAGGCATTTTACCTCTTCAGTAAGCGTCTGGATAAGCTGGAATTCTTGATCCAGACCCGATGATGATGTAGATGGTTGGGGAACTGCCGAGGCAGCTCCCATCTATGGAGTGGTAGGGGCAACAGTGTGATCCATTGGTGGTACCATTGGGGTGGCCCCCATGAATAGTGCTACTTGTGTTGTCCACCACTCGACAGGTGATGTTGTTGGGGTAGCAATCATGGGTTGAGCTACAAGGTAGACGGTTTGGGTCACCAACGGAATAGACCATAGTCCCACGTCGAGTTGTAGCGTTTGCAGGATTTGGTGAGTCTGCTGGCGAACGTGGTGAGACATCTATGATGGTAGCATAGTAGGGGGAGTAGTGATTGGTGTACACCATGTGGACGGGCTTGGGCCCACCACTGATGATGGGACAGGTGTAAATGTGGGAATGGAATTGAAAGCTATGTATGACTGTGAAGTAGGTATGATATGAACATTGGCAAGGTGGCTGTGATTGGTGTGTAATGCACTACAGGAATGGACTGATGAATGGTTTGTGGAGCAATAGTAGCTGAAAACAAAACAGGGGAATAGGGGTGTTGATACACCGACGAGATGACATGGCTACCCATTGCAGACATAATTGTGGGTTGCGAAAGCCTAGGTGTGATCATGAAGGAAGCAGCGACAGACAACCGGTTGGTCTAGAAAGACTAGGTAGGAGGGACGGTAACAAGGTTGGTTTGACCACCCCCATCGTATTGGAAATCAAGTTCCTCTTGTCCATCCTAGAAGGCCTCGTCATGGTTAGACGCTATGTCCTGATGCTCCCCAAGCCTAGCCAACTGAATCAGCTAGTCTAGAAGCCATTGATTCGTCTATGTTAAAAAAATGGAAGCGCTGGGAATGGGAACAAATTCCTTCCCATTGCAGTAAACAAACTTGAAGCTATGTTTGTCTTCGAGTTCTTGCACATCCAAGGGTAGGTTTACGTACACCTTTGCACAGAGAAAGTTATAGCACTCATGTTGCTGGGCCAAAACCTTAGGCCCCGATTTTGGATCATGAGGGATCGACGTGGCCCCAGCCCTAGGCTGAGTGGTTGATTGGCACCAGTAATTCCTTGAATCGTGAAGGGAACCTTGAGGTTAGAGGTGTTAGCAGAAGTGCTTGGGGAAGTCATTATTACGAAGCTTAAATGGTTTTGCGAGTGAGAAAAACAAGGAAATCAGAAAGCAATCAAAAGGCTTTATGTCTTGCTGGATTCCAAAGGAATTGTCAAAGTGGCTGATCTACACCACATAATGTGCAAACAACCGAAAAAGGATGTCATGTTTATGCTAGTGCGTGATAGGGAACAGAACACGTGCAAGACTACTGTTAAAAAATGTGAGTCAACTTACAATCAGAGGCTTTATGTCCTATAGGGTTCTAGAAGAATCATCAAAGCGACCGATCTGCATGGCACGATGCATAAATAACCACAAATGGGTGTTAATTTTATGCTAATGCATATTAGGGTGCATAATGCTTACAGGACTATCGTAAAACATGGAAAGGGCACCAAAAGGCCCTCCTTCTAGCACTAGAAAACTGTAGCGACCAAAAATTTCGATGGCTGGAAAACACCGAGAGGTCATCGGTCGTGACAGTCTTAACCCAAGATCTGTGCAAGGGTCGTGCTAGATGAAACAGAAACGGGGCACCCTGAATGGTTTGGTTGATCAGACAGAGACTTAATCAGTGTTACTATAACCTTTTACAAATGTTTAATACAAAAGTAATGCTTATAACGTAAAATAAAATTTGTTGAATGCGAGAATGCGATAACAATGTAAAATGCAGTGATAAAGAGAAAAACAAAGTAGAAATTATGGAATGCACCATTTCAAATTTATGACTTTACTTTGCCAAGTGGATACAATTGGTTGTACAACACTAGGAAGCACAGAGATCCCAAAAGTAACCAGGACATTCAAAGTAAGCAAACAATGTGGTTGAACATGGACTCCAAAGTCAATAATGCCTAGATGTTACAAAACCAACATGTTAACCAGATGCCAACTGAAAACAAGGGGGTTTGTTTTGCTAGCTACTAATAGAATTTGTTAACTGCTCAATTTTTCCGATTATGCTCTAAGGTGCTCAAAAATTGCCAACCCTTTGAGCATTGCTTGTCAGGGTATTTATAGTACCAAGAGCATGCAAAAGATGTGGTTTGGATGCCACATGTCCTAAGCCTGTGTTGATGTGTCTATGCTGCATGGACATGTAGGGCTGATTAACGAGCTTTCCATGCTATAATTACATTGTTAGAACTTGGAGATATGTGCCAAAGGTATAAACAGGTGCAGTGCATTGATGTAGCATAACTGCCCACCACGCTGTGCATAGCATGTGGCGTAGCGTAGCAACTTTCTATCCAAGGAGATGCATCGATGTAGCGTATCTGCTTGCTACGCTGTACCAGGCTTTTGAGTGTAGCATGTCCATGTAGCATAGCATCTTGCTACGCTATGCAGCATAGCATAGCGTACCCACCAATTTCAGGCAGAAACTTGCATCGGGGCTTGTTGCATGTGCTAGAAACCTTTGAAGTGCTCTAACTAATTTTACATATTTACTACACTATGCTACACTATGTAGCATAGCATAGCATAGCAGCTAGCCTTAACTGCGAAAATGTTGACAATCTATAACTTTTGCTCTTTGTAATGTGAAACATGCGAGCTTACTGATCTTGAACTTTGAGATTCCTTTTTTCACTACCGCAAAGTTGCTATGCTATGTAGTATAGCATAGCGTAGTAGCCAACATGGCATGCTTTTCACTAAATTTTCTGCTCTCTGGTGGAGGGAACCATTGTTGAAGGACTTAGAGCCAGAGAAGTAATTGGTTTCAAAGGACAAAGGTGCTAACTAAGTGCAATTGAAGTCACTGAGTAAGCTGACCCTTCATGTCTTGCTCTCTCTATGATGTGCTACAATGTGCAGTGTAGCATAGTGTAGCACCTTATCTTGCAATGATTTATAGTTGATTGCATGAACAACTATCTCCCAAAGCCTGCTACGCTACATAGCATAGCGTAGCGTAGCAAACTCCTTTGCTAGAAAAGTTGCCAAACTATTTCACGCATTTTGAGCACCACCGACAACTCTCTGCATTGTTTCTAAATAGGCTGTTAGCTAGATGAATTACCCAGCTAGAAAGCTTGCCAAGATGGACAGCCTAAACTTAGAGCATTCATTTCTTGTTGAAGTGACATGATGCTGCTTGAATCACGAAGACCTGGTGAAGCAAGAATGCCTTGAAAATTTAGGGTGTTTCAGTATGGTCTACCATTAGTGCCTCTTTCATGCAAACTAGACTCATGGCTAGGTGCTATGTTGACTATGATGTATAGCATGGTAGGTAGGCTTCGAAGCAGCTTTGAAAGCATTAGGACCTCTGGGGTGTCGTGTTGTCTACACGGTCCAACATGACACCACGCTTGAATAGATTCTTGCCAAAATTTTTAGACTATGTTGAATCATGAGAGTCCTGAAATTGATGGTATTTCAATGGCCCCTCTATGTTGATCTCTGGAGGATCTACCTGAGAGACGTCGATAAAAATTAAAAAACACCATGAAGAACAAGGTTCCAACGTCGCTCTTCAGTACCCACTTGGATGACTCTTTGCTATGTTTGAGAGTACTTGGAGAGCGATGTAAGATAGGGGAAAAGGAATGGATTCAGGAAAATAGGGTCAAGGAAGAAAGAATATAGAATGTGACATCATGAAAATTGTTGCCATAGTGTGATCCCTTGTCAGAATTCTTATGAGGGAGTCAGCACACATGGGTTTCCTTCTCTTTGGAATTCAACATCTCATCAAAGTGCTTAGAGATGGTTGATCCATAGCTGAAACAATTGCAAAGTAGCTATCATGCCATTTGTTTTGGGCACTTGTATTTTTTTTATGCTCTTTGTTGAACACCCATTTTCATTCGAAGGCAACCTTGTCATCATTGTAGGATAGGTGTTTCCTCCCCTAGATGAGTTCGTGTTAAATCCGTGTGGGGCTTTGACCTACCTACAGAGGCTTCCCATGGGGCAAGTTACATTACATCCATCATGGGCTTTATGGTTGGGCATGGGAGAGGGCTTTATGTGCATTGGAAAAACTTGCAAAGATGCTATTGGAGATTGTAAGTATAGGAAAGAGGAATTATGTTGGCCGAAGGGAGAATGGGGTATGCACTCTCAAGTAGCTAGGCTAATCAATGTGGGTACATCAGAATAATGTAGTGTCTCGCTCTTCTGATGCAATGCATTTTTGAATGATGCCATCTTGGCTTTTATCCTAAAAAAATAACAAAGAAAAAACCAGAAGAACAACCATCGAGTGAAGTGAGGGAAAAGTCTTGTTTACTCAGGACACTGCCAGGGTGGCAAGTATTTTGTCTGATGTGTGTGATGTCCAAAGTAGGAAGGCTAGTGCAGGTTTTGGAAATGATAGGCCAAAAATTTTTAGTGACCCTCGTATAAATAAGAACTGAAGAGGCTAGGAGCGATGATGATGCAAGTGCTCAAGAATCCCCACCAAAGGCAAGCATCATGAAATCCAACTGCAAGATGAGAAGCCTGACAGCTGAATGCTTTTTTGAACTCTAATGATGGTGAGGGCTAGAGGATGACAGCATTGTGGCTAGGCCACAATAGTGCTGGGACTCCAAAAATAGGTGCTAACAATGAGAGCTATGACCAAGATGATTGAAAGTAGTATTAATAACTTCGGAAGGTCAACAAGATGTCAAACAACATCTCTAGAAGATTAGCAAGATGCCAAGGATGATGATGCTACATGTGTCCCAGAGGGTTTTTCCTTGATGACGTGAACTTTATTCTGGAACTACAACATCCCACCCCATGTTGTCTAGAAACCCTAAAAATGTGCACACTCGCTTGTTCACAATATCACATGTGTAAGCTAGGAGGAATTGCACTACAAACCTAGTTTAAGGTCTTGGTAGACTATCGAATGTGCTAGTTTAAGGTCCTAGTAGACTGATGTACTAGTTTAAGGTCCCAACAGACTGCTGTGCTAGTTTAACATCATAGTGTATGGGGGATGGCTAATTTAAGGTCATAGCAGACCATGTTGTGGGTGCCAGTTTTATGTTGTGGCCCAAAGATGTCTTGTGCTAGTTTAATGTCATAGCAGACATTCTATGCTAGTTTTACATCATGGCAGATGATTTGTGCTAATTTATAGTCATAGTGGACTATCTATGCTAATTTTACATCATATCAGATGAATTTCTTACCTTGCTCCACATCCAGTGTAACCCTTCATGTTAAACGTAGTATGGCTTCAGGTACAAGTGGTTGACGGGATTCGAGAATTCGTTGCCCTCTACATCAACCAACTTGAATGCCCCATTTTCATAGGCTTTTGTGAATATGAAAGGGACTTCCTAGTTGGGTGAGAATTTTTTTCATAGGTTCATGAATGGCCTTGAGGACTAGATCCCCCTTTTTAATCGATCATTGGTATAGATTGCAGTGATGTTTCTGTCATTGCTTGTCCTAGTACCATTCAATGCAGCCAAGTGTTTGGGTGTGCTCCTCCTCTATGGAGTCAAGATTAATGATCCTTGACTCATTATTTTGAGCCTCATCCATGAAATTTGAAAGGATCATTCGAAGTGATGGAACCTACAATTCAAGAGGTAACACTACTTCAGATTTGTATACAAGACTGTATGGAGTCTTACCTGTAGCTGTTCCGCATGGTGTGCAGTAAGCCCAAAGCACATAGAGGATTTACTCATGCCATCACCTCTTACTACTACTAAGCATCTTTTTCAAAATTTTGATGATGACTTTATTGGTAACTTCTACTTGGTCATTATCTTGGGGGTAATATGGCGATGATAAAGAATGTTTGATACCAACATTTTCACAAAAGGCTTTGGTTTCTGTGCTACTAAATTACAGCCTGTTGTTAGTCACAATAGTCGTGGGAAGGCCAATTCATGTCACTATGTTGTCTAGAATGAAGTTGCAAACTTGTTGGGACATGGTCTTTTTGAGGAGAATAGCTTCTACCCATTTTGTAAAGTATTCATTTGTGGATAATGAAACTATGCCCTGTAGAAGACTTAGGCGTGATGGGTCCTATGATATCCAGTCCCCAACATTAGAAAGGCCATGTGATTTGCATGGTATGTAGTTTAGTAGGTGACACATGTATGAGGTTTCCATGGTGTTGACATATGTCACATGTTCTAACCTTGGCAATGCAATCACATTCTATGTAAGGCCAATAGTAGCCTAGATGTCTGATTTTTGCTATCATAGCCATGGGAGCTATGTGCCCCCCACACAATCCCTCATGGACTTGATCCACAATTTTTTGTGTTTCATCCTCACTAACACAAGCTAGTAGTATCCCATCATAGGAGCATTTTCATAGAGTGTTATCTCCTACGAGGACATATTGCTTGGCTTGTTTTCATAGTGCATCCCTTTGGGTGGGTGTCAAGTTGTGTGGGGGTTCACCATGTTGGAGCTATGCTTTAATGTTGTCATACCATTCTTCAATATGCATTGTACTTATACATGCGATGTGCACCGTGTGAATGATGGGATCGGTTCATTCCACTATTAAAGCAAGTAAGGTAGCAAACATATGTGATGGAATTCTTAGTACTAATGTGGCTAATGCATCTGCTATAGTGTTTTCACTGTGAGGCACATGTTGGACGTCTAGGCTTATGAACTACTTTAGCAAGTGTTTGGAAAAATCATAGTAAGGTTGTAGATGTTGTGCTTTTCAAGCGTATACATTTGTTACTTGGTTAACAACTAGTTGCGAGTTACCTCAAATTGCTAAGCTTTGGATCCCAAACTCTAGGGCTACTAGAATTCTCCTAAGAAGACCTTTGTACTCCACCACATTATTTGTGCAAAGGAATGTAAGGTGATATGCGAAAGGTCGAATATCCCTAGAGGGGAATGTGAGAATAATAGTAGCACTACTACTTTGTGTAGTTGAAGCCTTGTCTAAGTGCAGAATGGCTTTAAAGTCTATTAGTACTGGGCTTATGCTATTAACATGTTCATTAGGGAACTCGGGTTCTATCACTACCTGGTCATTGATAGGTGAGGTTGTAAGTTGCATAGCTATAGCTTGAGCTATTACAAATGGTTGTGCTACATAGTGTAGGTCAAACTCTGCGATTATGGCCTTCCATGAGGCTATCCTACTACTTTCGTATATGTTGGTTGTAATAGCCCGAAGTATGTTATTCTTGCAAATAATGTTTACCTAGCTATGGAACAAGTAATGCCTCCATTTCTTAAGTGCAAATAATAAAGTAAGATAGTTTTCTATACTTCGTTATATTTGGCTTCATAAGCTATCAAGGCATGGCTCAAGTAATAAATAGAGATTTTGGAATCATCATTTCTCTTTTGGCAAAGCAAGGTTACAATAGATGTGTCTGATGTGGCAAGGTAAATGTAGAATGTCTTGTATCTCTGGGGAGGGTAAATAGTGGGAAGATGGGCTAGCTCTTTCTTTAAGCTATCAAAAGCTTCTTGACATTGGTTGGTCCATTCAAAGTTGACTCCCTTTTCTAGTAAGTGTTGCATTAGATGCAACTTGTCTATTAGCCTTGCAATGAACCTCCTTATGGATTTTACCATGCCCTGTAACCCACACAATTCCTTAAGGTTTGTAGGTGCTCCTAAGTTAACGATAGCTTTAACTTTATTAGGGTCTACACGTATCCCCATTTTCGACACTACAAAACCTAACATGCATCTGATTTTGAGTCTAAAAATGTACTTTCTAGGGTTGAGGCATAGTTCATGCATGTGACAATGTTGAAGAACCAAGTTTAGGTTGTTTGCATGGTTAGTAGCTTTCTCAGATTTGACAACTATATCTTCCACATAATCTTTTAGCTTTTCTACAAGATAATCACTAAAGATGTAGGTCATAGCCTACTAATATGTTACTCCTATGTTCTTTAGCCCAAAGGGCATCATTATGTAGTAGAAGGTTCCCCAAGGGGTCATGAAAGTAGTTGCTAGCTAATGTTCTGAGTGTATGCATATTTGGTTATAACTTGAAAACCCATCCATAAAGGACAGTAAGGCATGATCGGCTGTAGTATTAATGAGTTGGTCAATGCTAGGCAATGGGAAGTCATCCTTGATCATATACAAATTCATATACCTCCTATTTTCTTAGAGATGAAAACAATGTTTGACATCCATTCTGAATAATCAACTGCTCAGATTAACATAGCCTGGTAAATTTTAGTGATTTTGATACGCACAGCTAAGGCGATGTCTGGTTTGATCTTGCGAGCCTTTTGTTTGACCACTTTGACACATGAGTCTAGTATGATATTATGTTGTATAATATGTGGGTCTAAGCCTAGCATATCTTTGTATGACCATGCAAACACTTTGACATTTTCATTAAGGACTCTAGAGATGCTTTATTTAACTTGTGACTCTAGTAACAAGCTAACTTTTAGTGTTCTTGCCTTCCCTTTGGATCTAGTCATGGGGATTTCAACAAGAGGGTCCTTAGTTATATCCCTAGCCTCTAATTCTAGGGCCTGGACTAGGTGTTTGGGCTAATCTAAGGGTATTTTTGAGGATGCTATGTAGGTGTCCCAAGAGGATCGTTCAAAGTCTACCAACTCTACATTCAAGCATCCTGTAAACTTGCCATGGGGCCCTACCAGTATTAAGGGTGAATGAAGATCATCATTGAAAGCCATTTTTTCAATCAACCTACAATAATAAGTAAACAAACCACATCAAGTGATACTTGCTTAAGATAGCAACATGTAAGGAATATATGCAAAGAAATGATGCAACATTAAAGAGTTGCTAGTTTAAGGTCTTAGTGGACTATAACCATGTAGAATTGTAAGTCAAGGTCACCAGTTTAAGGTTAAGGTCATAGTAGACTTTCACTGGGTTTAAAGTGTAAAGGGAATGCTAAAATTGCTAGTTTAAGGTTGTAGCATGCCATAACCATGTAATGTTGTAAGTTAGAATTGCTAGTTTAAGGTCGTAGTAGACCGTCATTGAGCCACATTGTGAAAAAAATCAAGTGAAAATTTTAGTTCATTTAGGTGCTACACTATAGCTACATGCTACACTGTAGTAGATCCATGCTATGCTGCAAGGGATAGGGGTGTTTCAGTCTACGCTACAGTAGACAGGGGCACTCCATGTCATGCATGGGATACGGAACATCCTGCGTTACATGCAAGCTAGGAAAGTAACAAGTGTTTTTAATTATGTAGGCTATAAATAGGGGATTACCCCATAGTAATCTTGTCACTTTCACTATCAAAGCTAATACTTAGAGCATAGTGTGATTGAGCTGAGAGACAGCATAGCAGTCGTAGCGTAGCAGTCGATACACCTAAGTTCATGAGCAGGGCGATGGCATGTAGGAGCAAACATAGGCATCAGGGGCTTTCCAATGTAGATGAAGGGGAGCACACCCTATGACGTCTTCCTAGGGCATCCATTAAGGAACAGCAGGAGGCCCCATCCACCTAGTAAGTCGCTCCTCTATCTTTTCCCACATTTTGTAATTTGTCAAGTTATATTGTTACTGCAGTCACTATGTCTTGGCTACTACAGTCATCACTATTATTACTCTACGACTGTTGTTATTGCCTTGGCTACCGCTTTAGCCACTATGCCATGGCTGTTGCTGTTTTGGCCACAGTGGCTAAGGTAATTCCTATGCTACGGTTGGCACACGATGCTACCCTAACCACCATTGTTGGGAATTTGTAGTGCATCATCTCAAGGGTTTGGGAGGTTCTGGGCAGTGTAGCATACATTAGGAGTAGCGTAGCACCCATGGAGGGAATTCTGGTTTGCAAAATTTTAGGCAGCGTAGCACATATCCAACATAGTGTAGCACATGTAAGGGGAGTTCTCCTTTTGTTTGTATTTTATTCTGCCACATTTCATGTAGTTGGACAGGGCTGAGGTAACAAGAACGCTATATATGTTGTGTCATTTTTGTCATCCTGACTGAAAGACTGTGTTATGTTTTTGGTGCCTATCACACTACGTTGCTATAGTGCCATAGCTACTACACTACTATGCTAGCAGGTCCACTACGGTGTTACGCTTGTTGCAGTGTTGTGCCTACTACGTTGTTATGTTTATTACATGTTACTCTTGTTATGTTGTTACACTGTGTGGGGTATGGTCATCATGCTATGCTGCGTGTAATGCAGCCGCTATTCTTGTGTAAAGTGTAGCTACTATGTTACGTTGTACAGGGTGTACTTGCTATGCTACATTGTGCAGGGCATGCCTGCTTTGCTATGCTATGTAGGGCATAGCCGCTATGCTGTGCAAGGTGCACCTACTACGCTATACTATGCATAACACCTTGCTATGTTGCATGCACTGTTTGGCTTTATTTTATTGTGCCAAGGACTTACTGGTTCATGCCTAAGGGAAAATTTGTACACCAAGGATTATGCTATGCTACTCAGTAGTCATCACTTGAACATTGTACTAACGCTTTGTACTATGTCATGCAGGGTCATGTTGAAACCTATCCTGATCGTGCTTGAGCTGGTAGGAGTTATGTGCTTCCTGACTACACCCGTGGCCAACATCCCCCCTCCCCATGCATAGGTATGGGAGTAGGGAATTTGGTTCTAGGAAGGTGCACAGGGATTCCTAGAGTTCCTCCTTCACCACTTCAGTGTGATAGTTTGGTCACACTTATCAGTCGAAACAGCCATTTTTCTTGTTCAAACACTATTTCCTGGGGTAAACCTAGGCATCTTGAAGTTTATGACTAATGGGTAAATTGAGGGTGAAGGGGCAGAAGGCTCAAATTGGCACCTAAGAGGCTTGAGATACTTGTGTTGGATTTGGAACATGCCCAAATTTAAATGCTATCATAAATACAACACATTGTTAGTTTCCTGTCACATGGGCACCTGCTTCCAGAACCCACCTGGCACCATCTATTGTGCCATTAGGTGAGTCCTATAAAGATATTTTATACATGTTGTATCATTTTTCTTGCATAGTCAAAATGCTTATTGTACTCTACATGTTACTAGGTTTGTAATTGACAAGGATGGTCTTCACAGTCATGAGGGGACATTAGCGTTGGCCCAAACAGCTTTGCAAGAGTTCTCTTCTGCAGAGAACATATGCACTGGTGTCATAGAATAGCTTGGGGCCAATTTCAAAACCTATCCAACCAAGTATTCAAAGTTCTATGTGAAATGTGAAGAACTTGGATGGTTGGATGGAGAATTGGCATCCCACCGAGTGCTTACCATAGAAGACATGAATTTTTATTTATGTATTTAAGTGAGTAACTTTCTTTTTGCTTTTTGTTAATTTTTTTATTGATTATTGAGACTTGTAGCATGGCAGCGAAAGATTTTTTTTTGTTTTTGCATTTTATCTTTTGTAACTCTTATTGTATGGACTTTAAATTTAATGAAGAGTAAAAGGTGAAATAATTATTTCATTTTGTTTCGGTTAATATTTTATCAATGTTCTTCTATCCATTATTTTAGTTTAAGTCCATTTTGGACCATTGCTAGTTTAAGGCCATTTCGGGCCATGGAAATGTAACTTCCAAGGGTTGGTTGCCAATTTTAGGCCTTAGCAGGCCATGGTAGTAATTTAAGGTCATTCTAGGTCGTGCAATAGTTTAAGGCCATTTCGGGCCATGGCAATAGTTTAAGGCCATTTCAGGCGGTAGCGATAGTTTAATTAATGCAAACAACAGTCATGATGCAAATAGTGGAAATAATGTAAACAGTGAACATGAAAAATCAAAAGAAACAAAGTATTAAGGCCAAGCATTCATGGAAGTGAATTAGAGGTAGACTCTAATTATGCAATTGTTTCCTAACCCATCATGGACTAGGCAAAGCATATGGTCGAGAAGCTATGCAATGATATTCATCTATATTATCGTCTGTCATTTGGAAGGGCAACTCAGCCCACGTGGTTTCTTCATTTGAGTTAATATTTATGACCTATTCATTTTTCAAACATGTCATTTCAGTTTGAATGGGTGCTTCATTTTCAAAGATTTCTATCTCTGAACCTTGATATACGTCTACGTTGTTTATGGCCTCGGGAGCTACTTCATCACTGTAAATTACTACTTCCCCACCCACATAGGGTAAGTGGATTTCCTGATGTATAGGTGAGGAGACAGCCCTTAGTTGGGAAAACCATCATCTTCCCAGGATCAAGTTAAATCCTAGAATCTCCTCCATCACGATAAATACCGTGCTCGTGGGGAACTCGTCCCCCACCACAAAGTTGATGTGCATAGTCCCCTTGACCACCACATGTGCCCCATTGAAGGGCTTAAGGCATGAAGCTATTTTGGGCTTGATTTGATCTACCAAGCCCAACTTGTCAATGATAGTAAATGGGATTATATTAGTGGTAGCTCCATCATCAACGTGTACCCTAAGAATCTTGTATTGGCCCACCCAAATGGTGATGAACATAGGAGTGGTTGTCACTTGGCCATTTTCAAGGTCATCCTTGATAGCTTTGTCATGAAATGTTAGTTGGATTGGCCATGGTTCTTCTGCCATGAGGGGAAGCATGATAGTGTCAATGGATTTCTCTTCAGTTGGCATGTTTTGCTAATAGGAATAGACGTCAACATGCGAACCATTGCCTCACGATGCATTGTAGAGGTCATTATTAGGTCATATAAGCTTAGTGTTGTATTTTTCCATTTTAAGGCATATTTAACTTGTGAAAGGGCATTCAAGAAGTCTTGTCGTTTGTCTTGTTTTTTACTAACTTTCTCTTCTTCTATATGCCCTAGGAGGCAAATTTATCTAGGGGGAGTAGCTTCAAGTTGAATGCTAAGTTTTCTTGGATAGGAAGGTGATGATTACATTTGTGCATTGCTATCGGTAGCTGATGATGAAGAGGCCATAGGAACTGTGGACAAAGGGGTAGGCTTAGGGGGACCTAGTGTAGTACATTCCCTAGCCATCTTGTCTGCTAGATGCTCTTCACACTTGTTTGGACAGGGTGGCTGGGGTGTAGCCCTTGTCACTTGACTTTGAGTAGGGGGGGAACTTGCATGCCTTGGCACCTTGATGACAAACAGTGCCTACATTATTGCAGTGGGGGGTAGTGTAGTTTTCAGCACAAAAGGTGTAGCAGATGTCTGGCAAGGGGTCTTGATGATAGAGGGGATTTGTGACATGGTAGTTGTTAGAGATTCAGCATTGCGAGGAGGTACACGAACCAAAAATGGTTCCTATTGTGTCTTAGTGTTATCATCAATGTTATTGGCATTGATGGTGTAACCTGCATTGTTAGCATTTCGAGGATCCTTGTAAACACCCATCGACTGGTTTTTAGGTCGAATGGGACTACTCTCATCTAGGACCAGATTACCTTGATCGATCATTCATTGAATGTCATCTTTTAATTCTAGGAAATAATCTGTATCATGCCCACACAGTTGATGATATTCACAGAAATGCTCTAACCTAAAATTCCTAGGCACTGGTGGTTCATTAGGCATAGCCAAGGAGGGGTTCCGAAGGACTTTGCAATCCCTTTGGTGACATTTGAGGGCCTCCTTTGACATTCATTTATGCTAAATATTTGGCTCCTAGAAATTGCTTCAAAAGTTCTAAAGGCTTAATCGGCAGTGGGGTATACTTTGAGTGGTCCTTACACTCAAAGTTTGGCCTTGGTTGAGTTTGCACCATAGGTGTTGAGGCTGGGGACTGACCTGTGTTGCTAGAGTAGAGTGTGGTGTTAGTGGAGCCTTGGATGTTATGGCAGCCTTTTTGGTTATTATTGTTGCTGGGCTTGGTCTCGTTAGCCATAGTAGACATCGTGGTTGCCACAACCTTGCCTTTCTCCTTG
The DNA here is from genome assembly GCA_015680685.1 of Gnetum montanum. Lineage (NCBI taxonomy): Eukaryota > Viridiplantae > Streptophyta > Gnetopsida > Gnetales > Gnetaceae > Gnetum > Gnetum montanum. Next base: position 612,717 of record MNCI01005810.1, read on the forward strand.
TCCTTCTTCATTTGTGCATTTTTGTAGGTCACGTAGGCTAGATCCCTACTAGCTTCCACTACATCCTAAATGCTCTTAGTTTGAGAAAATGCTTAGCTAAGGGACCGTGGAGCAAAGTAGTACAATTTAGACTTGATAAATTCATTTACTGCACCCTTGAAGATGGCCAGAAAATGGGCTTCAACAATCAGAACATGTATTTCATTTAAAGTCACAGTCTAGCATTGTATAAAGTTTTTCAAAAATTCTAGCGGTTCTTGCTTGATGTTCATGTGCTGGTCTAGGGTGACCTTCGATTTCAAGTTGTATTTAAAGCGGGTCAAAAATTGACTTAGGAACTCCTTCAAGGTGGAGATAGAAGTGTGTGGAACTGCATGGTACCAATCTAAGGCTTTGCTTGTCAAAGACATGGAAAAGACACAAATGATGGTGTGAGGCCATTGTTGAAATAACAAGTATTCAGACCTGAATGTTACTAAATTTTCATTTGGGTCACCCTCCCCATTATATTTTGTAAATTGGGGGAGTTGTATCCCAAGGTGTAATGTAAGCACAGGCACAACCAGGTTGATAGGATCATCATGGTAAAAGTCCATGACTTGAACGATTTCGGAACCAGTAGCTTTGAGTCATTTAATCTCTTCAGTGAGGGTCTAGATGAGTTGGAAAGCTTGACCTAGACCCAGGGATGTTGCAGATGGTTATGAGGCTACCAAAGCAGCTATCACTGGTGGCATTGTTGGTGTAGCTACCAATCCCACTGAGGGTGTTGTTGGAATAGCTCCCACCAGTGGTGTCATATCAACAGCCCACATTCCAGTAGGTGGTGCTGATGGAGTGACTACTACTAGTTGCACCATGGGAGTATTCATCTGCCCAGAGGTTGAGATAGCCCACAATCCCGTGTTTATTTTAGGGTTGTATGTACTAATGCACATGAGATAGTTGAGCTGTAGGGAAAGGACTTGTTTTTTCCCACCATGAGGTCGAGGTTGGGCGACTACTAATAGTGGAATAGGTATAGAGAAGGGGATAGAAACAAGACCTACATGCAGTTGTGATGTAGGCATTATGTGCATGTATAGTAGCACGAGCACTACAAAGGTTAGGTGTGGGGCTTGGACAGATGAGGAGAGATGATCACCAGGAAATGAGGTTGAGGGGCCTACATGCTGATACGTTAATGACATTTGATGACTTGCCATCACCAAATGGGATCTAGGTTGCGATAGTCTCATGGTAGTAGCAAAGGGGATGGAAAATTGTGATTGATGCAAACAAGCAATAGAGGTAGAAGGGACACCTTTGGTGTAGATTAGACCACCACCTTCTAAGTGGGAGTCCAAATCCTCTTGTACATCCTGAAAGGGTTCTTTATAGTGGGATGTTATGTCCCATTCTCTTGCCCTACTTACTTGGACAAGTTGATTCAACACCCACTGATATGTTTCTGCCAATGGGATGGTGCTATTAGGCAGAGGAATAAATTCCCTCCCATTCCAATGGATGAACTTGAACTTATGTTTTTCTTCAAATTCTTGGCATTCTAACGATAGATTTGCTTGAAATTTTCCACACAGGAAATTGTATCACTCTACATCTTGTGACAAACAATCAAGGGATTGTTGTCGCAATCTAGGGGACTACCACAATACCCACAGTGGGCTAGGCGATTGCTCAAAATCTATCATGGGTGGAACAAGGTGAGATACCTTCAAATTTGAGGTAGGAATCATAGTGGTTGCCAAAATCATTTTTTTGTTATGAAAAAGGTAGAAACAGGAAAGATACGTCTAAGCAACGACTACAAACAACACATTTTTTATGCTAAGTGATTATAGTTGAAAACTGTAAGAGAGAAGGCTGAAACTAGGTACACTGGGAAGTGTTGGAAACTAGTTTCCTTCACTGTTACGCTTGCTACATTGGGTAGGACTGCTACGCTGATAGAGTTGCTATGCCGCACAAGACATTGACAGTGTAACACAATGGACAGTGTATCATGGTAGACAGCGTAATGCAGAAGATAGCATAATGCAATGATCAATGTAGGAACTGCTACATTGACAGGGTTACTATGCCACATAGAAGGTAGGCAACGTAACATAGTAAATGATTATGGGGCTTTTGTCCCATAGGATTCCAAAGCAACCATCGACTAGGGCCGATCTATACCAACTGGTGCACAAACAACCACAGGGGTGTCACGTCTATGCTAGCTAGGTGCTAGTAGCGAGGTACAGAATGCACTTAGGACTACCCATGAAGTGAGGAAGGAACACAATGGTTTAGGCCTTCCTTCTAGCACCAAAAACTGTAACCTCTGAAAACATCGGTGGATGGAACACCAAGAGATTACTGGGTGTACAGCCTAACCCCAAGTCTATGCGAGGGCCATGCTAGAGAAAACAAAAATGGGGTGCCCTGAATGGTCTAGTCAATCAAATAGGGACTTACATAGTGTACAATAACCTTTCATGAATAATAGTTTTAAAATTTTATGCATGGAGATTAAGGCAAAGAAAACTATAACGTACAAAATAGTAAAAGTGTAGCAAAATATGTAACTAAGAAATAAATGTAAATCGATACACAATGATGTAAAATGTCTATTGTAGAGAAATGAAAGAAGGGCTTGGGTGAGAGAGTGCACTACCCCAAGATTAGGGGATTTGATCTTTTTTTGGCTGAAGAAGGTGTACAACTGATATGTAGTGTTGGATAGACACAACTTACAATGGAACAGTATGGTCACAACCCCTAAACTGTTGCCAATGGCCTACTAATCAGAATTGATGAGCTAGTGCTTGCTGAGCTAAGAGAGATCTGAAAAGTGCTACTACTAGGGTTTATTGTTTGTTAACCTTTTGCTTGATAGTATTTTTACCAAAGCCAATTTCTATAAAGCCAAATGCCAAAATGCCAATCTCCAATCACAAGAAAGCTCAATCACAAAGCCAATTACAAGAAAGGTGATTCCAAAAGCCAACTGCAAAAAAGGTAATTCTAAAAAGCCAACCCTTTGAACATTGTTTACTAGGGTATTTATAGAGCCAAGAGCAAGAGAAATATGTGGTTTGGATGCCATGTGTCCTAGGTCCCATAGGGTCCAAATTGTGAATGTGTCTCACTAGCATTTAGTGCTATGCTGCAGTGTTACGCTGATGTGTTATGCTGAGTGGGATGAGGTTGGAAATGAAACCTGTCAAGCTATGACCATACCATTCAAACTACATGTGCCAGAATCCAAGGGACTACCATGTTTTTACAAAACATGCTAATGTCAAATGCAAAGTGGAGCCTATGCTCCAGGACTATGTCTTCCCTCCTCTTGCGATTAGGGTCAAGTGTAGGCACAACTTTAGGAATCAACAAGGGGGTTCAAAACAAAGCAGAATTGCTGATCTTGTTTGCCAAAGAGATTCTAGAGCAAAAATAACCATTTCAAACTAATTTCTAAAGCTACTAAAGATGTCTTGATGCTTATTTTCAAGTGTTATGCTACCCACGCTGCCCAGCATAGTGGCTTAGTGTAAACACTTACATGCTACGCTGCATAGTGTAGCACAACATAGCAGCTAGTTTTGAGACAAATCTTGCCCGAAAACCAAAAACACCCCTCTGAGGCCTGGCTAGGCAAGCAAATTCAACCCTACTTTTCATGTTGAAAGGCCCTAGGACTCATATTTAGAAAACTTACTGAACTATTTAGCCCATCCTAAACACCTTCAACAGCTCCTAGCATGGTCCCTAGGTACACCGTCAACCAGGTCATGTGTCAAGCTAGGTAGGCTAGAGAGTGTAGCAAGCCTGTCAGCCTAGGAGATAGAAAATTTGCTAGAATGTACAATCTACCCTTAGTACCTCTTTCGTGCACACGGTCCTTGAAACACCACTAATTTCAGCCTAGCACTTCGAGAATGACTCAAGTCCTTTCCAACATTCGGGAGGTAAAAATTTGACTAAGGCATGCAACTCACGCTGGCTTATCTTGGGCAACTTACACTGCAAATTTTGAGCCAAATTCAACACATTTTCCAACACATGCTGCAACACACACTGTGGTCATGCTACAGCGTGAGTGTAGCATGACCAACTTTCACAGCCTCAAAATCGAGCTAAAATGATAAGATTCAAAGGTGCACATCACTCCAAGGGTTCAGGGTTGACAACCTCTAGTCCCAACTTCTAGAACTTCCACATTTCAACTCCAAAAATTACAAGATTTTATGGTCATGTTGTGGTCACACTGAGGACACACTACAGTGTGAGTCCAGCATGACCACTATTCACAACATAACCACTATTTATAGTATGATCACTATTCACCAGCATGAACACTATTCATGCCCAAACAAAAGCACTTCAAATGCACGCTAAGGACACACCAGGACCAAATCAACTCATGTTGGGAATCTTGGTGGAATAGAAACGCCTCAAACAGCCATAAAACTACTCAAATCGACATCCTGTAGTAGTTGATTCAGGGACTAAGAAGTTTCAAGTGAGTCGAAGTCAATCCCTTTGATTTTCTTTGTAAATTTTCTTCATTCGTGGGCATGTCGATCCCTCATGGTCTAAACTATATGTACTCCAATGGGATTGAGTAACCCATATGTTGTAAGATACAATGTACCTGGTCAAAAATGTAGCTTGCCTACGCATGACCAACACACACAGCTGTCTACCAAACACATGTCACACGATCCTATTTCCTATTATCTCTCGACCATTGATTCCATCCATGGATTCCGTGCCTGAGCCCAACCAAACCCTATAAATACCTTGTCAATTCACTTGAACGAGGTCAACAATTTTGAAAAAAGAGAAACTTTAAACCTTGGATGCTTAAGCACATGAGACTCCTAGCATCCAAGCACCTGCAAACACATCACTACATTACTCCGGGGCTTAGCGCTTGACTTGGTATCACACACGCAACTACGCTTTGACCGGTGCACACTCTTGTCAAACAATACAATACAGTTTCATTATTGCCTTCCATTTATATTGTTTACTCTATTTACACTTTGTTTACAATATAGCTCTATTTATGCTCTGCACTTTGTTTACATTTTGTATCATTGTTTGCATTCCATTTACACTGTTTACGATAATCCCGGTGCTAGCCATAGCTTATGCTCAGGGAAGTCCTTAGTTGATTTAATGCAAACCATCCTGTACCACCCGAAATTTTCGGTGTCTGGCTAGAACGAAACAGAGACTAGGAGATCCTCAAACAAGCACAGAAGCTCCTACCTTCACTTGAGGGCAAGCTGGAATTAATGAAGTCAGAGCACCTCAAGTCGTCTGCACGCAGATCAGACAAGGAGTTCCCCACGCGTATACCGATATATTGTACGCCAAGTTATATGTAAACAACGTAGCTAATATAAAACTGAGTGTAAACATACAAGAATGTAAACGATGAGCATACAAGAATGGACGATAAAACTATAACAAATCTTAGCAAAAATGTGGCAATGTCATTGCGTAATGAAAGTTACAATGCATCGGTCTTAACGTAGTTGTGGATGTGACACAAGGCGGACGAAGAGCCCTGGTGGATGCATAGGGATGATGGTGTGCTGGTTTGAACTACAGGCACAGCGTGAAGGCTATATGCTCAGCGTACAGGGTTGAGGTCCAGCATACAAGTTTTGTTTTGCTCTGGTTTCTCAGTGTCTCTAGTTCTTTTTTTGTCTCTGGTTTGCTCAAAATTGCCAACCCTGATCTCATGAAAAGTTGGGATTTTTATACAAGTTTAAATGTTAGACTTGGGTTTTGGGAGGGGATGATTGGCTGTGGAGTGCTGGACTCTCGAGTTGGGTGACATGTGGTGTGTTGATCAGGTGTGAAAGAATGACATTTTACAAGTATACACTGTAGTGACGGAAAACGTCGGCAGCTGGAAATACCGATCGAGGTCCCGTGTATACAGTTTTAACCACGGATCCGCGTGAGGGCTATGCTGGAAAAAGTGAATCCGTGGCACCCTGAATGGTCTTGTCGATCAGAGAGGGACTTACGGGTTAGTAAAACAATGAAAATTACATAAAAAGAAAGTAATCTATTTCGAGGAGTCGTAAAACAAGGGGAAAATGATGTAGACGGATTGCAACGGTGATAATGCTAAACACGATAAAAGGAGGCTGACATAAGAGAAGCACGTAGCTTCAAGATCTGCGCTTTGACTTAAAAATGTGTATTTTGCATGAGAAATTACACTGGGGAATCCCCGATTACATGATGTGAAACAAGCATAAAATAGCAAGCAAAACGGTCTAAACAGAAGTCCGATCTACCTCGTGGGCTAAAGCTGAGATGCAAGGAAGGCCAAGCTTCGATGTCTACCGATCAATTGTTTCTGATTGATAGAGTCTCTCCAGCAGAACGATTACTCCTGTCACCGGTGCTTAAAGCGGACTGCTCTTTACTTCGGCTGTAAAGTGATAATCTCAGCAATTGCCAAAGCGCTGTTCTCTGTATCTCTGCTCCAAAGTGCTAAATGCTCTGGTGCTCAGAAAAATGCTTCTACTTCTCTGATTTTGTCAACCCTTGTATCTTTATCAACTGAGGTATTTATAGGCCATGACGCTCCGTGGGAAAGGCGCAACCCTGATGACGTGGGTCCCGGATATTTCGAGTCTCGTTGACTTGATCATTTTAAGTCAGACTGTGACTATGCACAACATGCTTGTTTGTGTGTTGTGCGTGTAAAGAGTAGGTACACGCTGAGCGTGCGTCAATTGCGTTCAGGCTGTATTACACTCATTCGCATTACATTGCGTGTATGAGCGTAATCCGGTATAAAAACAATAGCCTCATAATTTTCTTACGCTCACTACACAGCTACGCGTAACAAAGCATAAATAATGTGCAACTTACGCTCACTACGCAGTTGTGCATGATGAAGCGTAAATAATGTGTAACTTACGCTCACTACGCAGCTGTGCGTGATGAAGCGTAAACAATGCCTAACTTACGCTCACTACGCAGCTGCGCGTAATGAAGCATAAAAAATGCCTAGCTTTAATGATAACATACGCAATGGTACGCACTGCCACGTAACGAGCGTAAAGACAAGTTATTCATGCGCCACGAGAAAAAATGTCGAACTGTTGTGCTTCTCTGGCCTTTGACTATTTTGGAGCTTATTACGCTCATTACGCTGCCCTGCGGGATTAGAGCGTAAACTTGTCCTTGAACAAAATTGATGCGCGCTCTCGCTTGAATTGTGAATCTTTGCCTGAGGCCGACTCGTAATTTTCACGGTGTTTCATACAGCGTGCTACATGCTGGCGTATACTACTGCACGCCAACGTATACACGCTGTACACCAGCATATCTCGGCGTACAGACTTGATCAAAGCAAAAGAAGTTGTTCGACCCTCAGATTTGAATTTGGATGTCATGAAGATGCTGCCTATAGATGTTCAACTTGGTTGACCTTGATCTGACATGGCTCTAGAGAGCTTGGATTGGTTTATGTTATGCTGCACACTGGTTGCACACTTTGTACATGTTGGGTGTATACGCTGGGCGTATACGCTAGACGTATACGTTGTGAATGCATGTTGGGCGTATACACTGTATCTGCTGGGCGTATACGTTAGGCATGCAGGATGTACATGCTCAGTGTATGGACTCCAGAATGCATGATGTCAACACCTGATGATTGTTTTGTTCGTGTGAGTTGATGCTTTGTACAAAATCTTGCTTTGAAGTGCTATTTCCATGCCGTCTTCGAGGATTGCATGCTGGGCGTATACGTCAATCATACATACTGAGCATACATGTGAGGCGTGTACGCTGGGCATGCACGCTAAGCATCTACGCTAGGCGTATAAGCTATGAATGTATGCTGGGCATGTACACTGAGCGTATACGCTAGATCGGGTCAGCGTATATGCTGGGCATATACGCTGAGAATGCATACTTAGTGAGGACTAAGTATCTTGAGCTCCGAAGTTACCATGTTTGATAGTAGATGTTGTCGTGGTCGTCAACGATTCCCAAGGAACTGCTCCTTGTTGAGTTCGACTCTACTTAAAACTGTCTATGGGGTCCTCAAGCTTTAGTCATGCTAGGGAGCATCATGGCTTAGCTCGGTTCTTATTTGAGAAGTACTAAGCTCAGAATTTTGTGGTGTTTCATTGGCCCCTCTTTGTTGATGCTTGGAGAAATCGACCTGAGAAGCGTCGACAAAGAAGTGCAAAACACCACAAGCAACTTGATAGAAATATTGTCTGTTAGCACTTGGCGAGATGTCATCACATCATGTTCAGTAGTACACGGGACTGTGGGAAATGAATTTTGTAGCTAGATAGGGAAATGGAGATTGTGGGGATTAGGGAGAAATCAAGGGGTTTGTGCATGGTGAAGGGGATGGTATGGTGTGTATATGGGTCATGTTGGTCTTTGTCAATAGCCATTGCCTAGTAGAATTGAAACCAAGACATGAGGTGTACATTCTTTGGCAGAACAAGATTCTTGTTTAGTGTTTTAGGAGGACTTGTTGGCATAGCCAAAGCCATGTGATGATGCGTTGCATTCTTTAGAGGAACAGGTCCACCGTTTAATGTTAAAGGGAACCTGTTGGCGAAGAGCCAAAGCCACCCAATGAGATGTTACTTGAGTGTTCGAGACATGAGATGTTTTTTTTTTGAAAGGCTTTGTCTTGATCTTGTACTCATGTTCGAGTGTCATGTTATGTGTTGCAACTACTTAAAAGTGTTCTAGTATGCAACTGTGTGCTCAAAGTTTTGGGTGTACTGGGTGTATCAGGAGTGTGGCTGGAGTGTGGTTGAGTAGAATATGTTGAGGAATAGAGTGGAAATGTAACGGGAAATGGGGATGTACTGGCTTGATTAACCTGGTTATGTGTGTTAGGAACAATATGGTGCCTTGCTGCTGTGACGAAGTGCATTCTCGTATGAACACTTCTGAGTGTCATCCTGCAAACACAACTCCAAGAAGATAAGAAACCCATGAGTGAGTAAGCAAGCTTAGACTTAAATAAGGACTGATGAAACAAAGGCACCAAATGAGATTTCAGGCACTGTATACGAATAGCAGCAATTGTGTTAGGATCGGCTGATGGCGAGCAATTCAGCGGCTCTGATGAAGTTTGAATGCCACCACAGATCAAGGAACTAGAGATGAAATTACTAGTTTATAGTCATGGTTATCATCATGGGTTAGTTTTATGTCATGACCTGTTGGACATTTCCCGTTAAGCATCATGGTGGATGGTACGTTGCCAGATTCTAGTCCTGGCAGACCATGAAGAGACAAACCAGTTTATAGTCTTAGTGGACTCTGGTGAATGTGACTGTGGCAGTTTACTATTGTGCTGGATGGGTGCTAGTTTATTGTCATTGCAAACATGTTGTGGTATCAATTTACCGTCATGATGCCAGGACGAGTTGTGGTATCAGTTTACCATCATGATGCCAGGACAAGCTATGGTATCAGTTTACCAATATGATGCTAGGACGAGCTATGGTATCAGTTTACCATCATGATGCCAGGACAACCTGTGGTATCAGTTTACCGTCATGATGCCAAGATGAGCACGTACCTCAGTCCATGCTCAAACATGGAATAGTTTCAAGAACAAGTGACTGGTTGGGTTTGGAAGGTCATTCCCTTCCATGTTAGCTAATTTGAATGCTCCGTTGTCGTACACTTTGGTTACCAAGTAGAGCCCTTCCCAGTTGGCTAAGAATTTATCCAGGTGTTCCCTAATGGCTTTGAGCACAAGGTCACCTTCCTTGATAGGGTGCTTATGAACATCGTACCAATGGCATTGTCATTGTCATTTTTGATACCATTCAATCTGATCTAGTTCACATATGCATTCCTCCTCCATCAAGTCTAAGTCAATGATGCATAGGTCATTGTTTTGCCCTTAGTTGAGGAGTCCAGAAAGTGTGATCCTTAAGGATGGTACCTGTAATTCCTGTACCATCCGAAATTGTTGGTCTCCAGCTGGAAGGAAACAGAAATCGGGGGATCACCAAACACACACAGAAGACCCTACCTTCGCTTGAGGGCAAGCTAGAATTAACAAAGGCATAGTACCTTGAATGGTCCACACGCAGATCAGGCAAGGATTTTCCCAAATGTACACTGAAGTGCTATACGCTGGGTTATATGTAAATGGTGTAACAGGCATAAAGCAGAGCGTAAACAGCGTAACTAATGCAAACGCAGCGTAAACGTAAAACAGCGTAAACAGTACACATACAACAATTAATGCAAACTGTAACAGATTTTAGGAAGAAAATGTAACAATGGTATTTCAAAATGAAAGTTACAATGCACCGGTCTAACGCAGTTGTGGCTTTGACATAAAGCAGACAAATAGCCATGGTGGATGCAGGGATGACTGTGGGCTGGTTCAAACCATAGGCATAGCATAGAGGCTGTATGCTCAGCATATAGGGTTGAAGTCCAACGTACAAGGCTCTCTGCTCTAGTTCTTAGCATCTCTGTTTTTCTCTGGTTTGCTCAAAATTGCCAACCGACCCTGAATCTAGTGAAAAATTGGGATTTTTATACAGGTTTTGATGTTAGACTCTGGTTGGGGAAATGTCGCATGTTGACTAGGTGCGAAAGAATAAAATTTACAAGTGTACATGTTACATTTGCTAGGCGTATATGCTGTATCAGGTGGGCATATACGCTGGGTGTATACGCTGGTGTATGCTGGGCATATACGCTAGTGGATGCTAGGCATATACACTGATGGATGCTGGATGTATATGCTGGGCATATACACTGATGGATGCTCTATTCATGTGAATTGCTGCCTTGTACCAAATCTTGCTCTGCAGTGCTGTTTCCATCTTCAGGGATTGCATGCTGGGCGTATGCATCAGTCGTACAGGCTTATTGTACTTGTGAGACGTGTACGCTGGGCGTCTACGGTGGGCATCTATGTTGTGAATGCAATCTGGGGCATATACGCTGGGCGTATATGCTGAGAACATCGAGCGTATACGTTGAAAATACATACTTAGTGTAAACTAAGTATTTTAAACTCCGGAGTTGCCAGGTTTGATGGTAGATGTTGTCGTGGTCATCGACAAGTCCCAAGGAACTACTCCTCGTTGAGTTCAACTCTGCTTGAAGCTGTTTGTGGGGTTCTCAAGCTTTAGTCATGCTGGGGAGCATCGTGACTTAGCTTGATTCTTTTTTGAAAAGTACTAAGCTCAAAATTTTGTGGTGTTTCATTGGCCCCTCTTTGTTGACACTTGGAGGAATTGACCCAAGAAGCGTCGACAAAAAAGTGCAAAACACCACAAGCAACTCGATGAAGACTTCATCCTTTGTTGCATGACTAGACATCATCGCACCATGTTCAGTAGTACATAGGATTGGAGAAGTAAAACTTGTAGCTGGAGATTTTGGAGATTGGGAACTGATCAAGGGACTGTGCTTGGTAAAGGGGATGCACTAGTGTGTATCATGTTGATCCTTGTCAATAGCCATTATTTAGCAGACTCGGAATCAAGGCATGCGATATGCGTCCTTTGGTGGAACAAAACTCTTGGTTAGTGTCCAAGAGGACTTGCTGGCAAGACCAAAGCCATGTGAGAATGTGTTGCATTCTTTACAGGAGCAGGACCCTTGTTTAGTGTTTAAAGAGGAACCTATTGGCAGAGAGCCAAATCCATGAAACTAGCCATGCAACTAGATGTTTCTTGATCATTTTAGGCATGAGTGTTTGCTTTTGAGGCAACTACCATCCAATCTTGTGTTTTATATGGGAAGGGACGATTTTTTTTAAGAAGAAGCTTTGTTTTGATCTTGTACTCATGCTCAAGTGCTATGTTGTGTGTTGCAACTGCTTCAAAGTATTACAGTGTGCAACAGCATGCTCAAAGTTTTGAGTGCACTGGGTGTATCAGAGGTGTGGCTGAGTAGAGTATGTTGATGAATAGATAGGAAATATACTGGGAAATGGGGATGTACTAGTGAATGGCTTGATTTAGTCTTGCCACATGTGCTGTGAACAACGTCTCACCTTGCTACTTATGACGAAGTGCATTCTTGTACGAACACCTCTGAGTGTCATCCTGCAAACACAACTCCAAAAAGGCAATGAAACCATGAATGAATAAGCAAGCTTAGACTTAAAATAGCTACTGATGACATGAAGGCATCGAATGAGAGTTCAGGCACTATGTATGAATGACGGCAATGTTGTTAAGATCGGCTGATGGCAAGCGATGCAGTGATTCTGATGAAGTTTGAATGCAGCCATGAAGCATCAGAGATGAACTTGCTAGTTTATAGTCTTAGCAGACTATAATGGATTAGTTTTATGTCATGACCTGTTGGACGTTGCCCATTTAGCGTCGTGGCAGACGGTACATTTCTAGTTTTCAGTCTTGGCGGACCGTGAAGAGGCAAACCAGTTTATAGTCTTAGCGAACTCCGGCAAGTGAAACTGTGGTAGTTTACTATCATACTAGACAGGTGCTAGTTTATTGTCATTGCAGACGTTCTATGGTATTAGTTTACTGTCATGATGCCAGGACGAACGATTGTATCAATTTTAAGTCATGATTCTAGGACTACTCTATGGTATCAGTTTACTGTCATGATTCCAAGATGAGCTGTGGTATTAGTTTATAGTCATGATGCCAGGACTCGCATGTACTTGAGCCTGTACTCAAATATGGAATGGTTTCAAGAACAAGTGATTGGTTGGATTTGCGAGCTCATTTCCTTCCATATTAGCTAACTTGAATGCTCCATTGTCATATGCTTTGGTGACCAAGTAGGGCCCTTCCCAGTTGGCTGAGAATTTGTCCGGGTGTTCCCAAATGGCCTTAAGTACAAGGTCACCTTCTTTGATGGGATGCTTATGATTGTCATGCTGATGGTGTTGTTGTTGCTATTTTTGGTACCATTCGATCTGATCGAGTGCACGTGTGCATTCCTCCTCCACCGAATCCAAGACAATGATGTGTAGATCATTATTTTGCTCTTCATCCAAGAGTCCGAAAAGTGTGATCCTTAAAGATGGTACCTGCAATTCTAAGGGTAAAACATCTTCTGAATCGTAAACAAGGCTATACGGTGTTTTACCTGTTGAGGTCTGATGCATAGTACGATATGTTCACAATGTGTATACCAACTATTCGTGCCACCTTCGCTTGCTTTGGGTAAGCATCTTTTTGAGTATTGTAATAATGATTTTGTTTTTTGCCTATGCTTTCCCATTACTCTGAGGGTAGTAAGGGGATGAAAATGAGTTTTTGATCCCCATACTTTCACAAAAAGTTTTGGTTTCGGCACTGCTAAATTACGGCCCATTGTCAGTGATGATGGTCATGGGGATGCCAAAACGTGTCACAATATTCTCAAGAATGAAGTTGCATACGTGTTTAGACGTGATTTTTCGAAGGGGAACAGCCTCTACCCACTTCGTGAAATATTCTGTTGCGGTTATGATGAAACTATGCCCTGCAGAAGATGAGGGTGTTATTGGTCCGATAAGGTCTAACCCCCACTTTTGAAAGGGCCATGTGATTTGTGCTGTATGCAACTCATTTGGTGGGACATGGATTAGATTACTATGTCTTTGATAAGTACTTCATGTTCTAGCCTTGAAGAGGCAGTCATACTCCATGTGTGGCCAATAATAGCCTAAGCATCTAATCTTTGTTGCCATTGCTTTTGGTGCTATGTGTCCTCCGCATAGTCCATCATGTACTTGCTCAACAATGGTTTGGGAATCAGTGCTACTAAAGCACGTTAGCAATATGCCTTCGTAGGATCGACGACACAATGTGTCTCCTACCAGTGCATATTGTTTAGAACGTTTTTGTATTGTGTCTTTTTGTGCATTCGTTAAGTGTTGCGGTGTTTCACCGTGTAGAAGGTACTCTTTTATGTCGTCATACCATTCTATCACGTGTGTTGTACTAACGGATGCAATTGGAAACATATCAAGAGTATTAGTTATTGGTTCGGTATAATTGATTATGGAGCTTGGTAATGTATGGAACATGTCAGGCGATATGTTTAACGCTAAGGTGGCTAACGCGTCTGCGATGGTATTATCATTTTTAGAGACGTGTTGCATATCGATGTTTTCAAATTGCCTCATTAAATGTTTGGCTAAGTCACAGTATGGTTGTAAATGTTGCACTTTGCATGTATAAATATTTGTGACTTGGTTCAAAACCAATTGTGAATCTCCTCTGACCACAAGTCGTGTGATGTCTGAAGCCAGTGCTGCCGTGAGACCTCTAAGGAGACCTTTGTACTCTACTATGTTGTTGGTACAGTGAAAGTTGAAACGATAAGCAAAGGGTCTGATCTCCCTGGAGGCATAGGTGATGACAGCGGCAGCACTTCCCCCTCGAGAGGTGGATGCTCTATCAAAGTTTAGAATGGCATCATAGTCATTGGGTACTATGTCTATTGCACTTACATTTTCATCTGGGAATTCTGGCACTATCGTTGCTTGATCATGCGTTGGTGACGTGGTCATTTGATTTGCTATGGCTTGACCCTTAACTGATGATTGTGTTATGTAATGTAGGTCAAACTCGGCTATCATGGCTTTCCAATGGGCTATTTGACTTGTCTCGTAAATATTTCTGGTAATGGCTCTGAGCACATTATCCTTGCAGATTATGTTAACCTGATTATGGAAGAGGTAATGTCACCATTTCTTTAGAGAAAAGATCAGGGCTAAACACGACCTCTCCACCTCATTATACCTTTTCTCATGGGCAACTAACGCATGGCTTAAGTAATAGACAGGGACTTCGATTCTGTCATCTCGTTTTTGGCAAAGCATAGACGTGATTGACGAATCCAAAGTGGTGAGGTAGATGTAAAACGGTTTATCATTTTGAGGTGGATAAACCGTGGGCAGTCGGGCAAGTACCATTTTAATATTATTGAATGCTTCTTGGCATTGTGGAGTCCATTCAAAATTGAAGTTCTTGCATAACAAGTGGTTCATAGGTTTTAACTTGTCTGTTAGTTTTTCTATGAAACGTCTGATGAACTGTAATCTACCTTGTAGACCTCGAATTTCGGTAAGGTTGCCAGGTGCTTTTAAGTTTGTTATGACCTTAACTTTATTGGGATCTACTCGTATCCCTGCTTCCGAGGCTATGAATCCAAGAATTTTTCCTATTTTGACGCCGAAGACACATTTCTTTGGGTTAAGTCTCAGTTCATATTTTAAACAACATTTTAGTACTAAGTCAAGATCTTGTACATGTTGTTCTGATGTCTTTGATTTAACCACAATGTCCTCCACGTAGTCATTGAGCAAGTGTAACATGTAATCGCTAAAAATGAATGTCATTGCCCATTGATATGTGGCCCCAGTGTTCTTGAGGCCGAAGGGCATCATTGTATAATAAAAGGTTCCCCATGGTGTCATAAAGGTAGTCCAAAGTTGATGCTCTGGGTTAATGCATATTTGGTTGTATCCTGAGAAGCCATCCATAAAAGATAATAGGGCATGCCTAGCAGTCGAGTCAACAAGTTGATCGATGCTAGGTAGGAGAAAATCATCTTTTATGATTACCACGTGTAAATCCCGGAAGTCAATGCATAAGCGAATGCTTCCGTTCTTCTTCAGGACAATGACCAGGTTGGATACGCAATCAGCGTAATTGACAGCCCGAATGAAACCAACATGATAAAGTTTGGTGATCTCATTCCGAACTGCCAATGCCACCTCAGGTTTAACCTTTCATGCTTTTTGCTTCACTGGTCTCAATTTTGGATTAAGGATAATATTATGTTGGATGATTAGAGGGTCCAATCCAGGCATGTCGATGTATGACCAAGCGAATGCCTTTATGTTATCCCTAAGCACATCCTCTGTCTTTGGCTAGTTGAGGTTGCAGTAATGTACTTACTTTTAATATTTTAATTTCTCCTTCGAGCATGGCAATGGGGGTTTCGGTCAATGGGTCTTCGGTGATGTTTTCAGCTTCTATGTCAAGGGGATTTGTCATACCTTTGTAGTTATCTATCGTTTGCTATGTTGAGGCTATGACTGCATCATCCGTTGAAAAACTTAAGTGGATGAGATTTATGTTGATGTCCCTTGCAATGTTTCCATGTAGCCCATCGATGATTAATGGTGCGAATAAATGTTGATAATCCATCTGGCTTGCTCCTGCCAATGAATAGAGAGTAGAATGAGCTAACAGGTATTATTCCATGTTCTCTGGCAGCGTAAGTCGTGTGTACATGCATGATGGTGGTTTATCGTCACACCAAGATGCATGGCATTTTAAGGCCTTACCAGGCCGTGGGTGGTAGTTTAAGGCCATATCAGGCTGCAGGGGGTTTATATGTGGCAGTTTAAGGCCTTACCAGGCTTCCATGGCAATTTAAGGCCATACAGGGTCGTCATGGCAGTTTAAGGCCATACTGGGCCATATAATGTACACAGGAGAGTTTGGGCTGGAATATTCAACGTGGACATCTGAGGTTGGGTTTATAGGGGAATCAAGATGTGGTAGTATTTATTTTATTTTAAATATATATATATTTTTTTTATTTTTGAACAAATTTTGATTAAAATGAGTGAAAAAAGGTAAAAAGAGATAAACCGCATAGCGGCAGTGGCGGCGGTGACACTTAGCGCTATATAAAGGGGTAGGGGCATCATTTGTAAACACCATGAATTTGAAGTGAGTGTAGACATCGAGTGCAAACGTAAGTGTAGACAACCTGGCGTAAGCGTAAACCACTAAACCCTGAAAGACTAAACCCCGAGCATAAGCGTAGAGCATAGAGGTCGAAGTGTCAACGTAGACATCCCAACTCAGCGTGAGCATAAAGACTCCAACTCAGTGTAGAGGCTCAGGGTAGGCATGAGCGATTTCAACCCTCAGCATAAACCTATCGATCCCAACATAGAGGACACTGAAATGGGCAAGGGGAAGGAATTGGAAGGCCAAGGGAGGAAGGGACCTGACCTGACTTTCACGGAGAAGAGCGAGCCCATGCTGCAGTGTCTGCCCAGGCTGAGGGTTCCATCGTGGCCTAGATCATCATACAAGTAGGCTCTGATCCTGCCTCTATTAGTTATTTTCATCTATACATATTTCATAGCATAGACAGTCTT
The DNA here is from genome assembly GCA_015680685.1 of Gnetum montanum. NCBI lineage: Eukaryota > Viridiplantae > Streptophyta > Gnetopsida > Gnetales > Gnetaceae > Gnetum > Gnetum montanum. The sequence continues at coordinate 629,845 of MNCI01005810.1, forward strand.
AGTAGCGTAGAGAGCTTCGGCGTATACGCCCAGCGTAGAGAGTTAGCATAGAGGGTTTCAACGTATACGCCCGGCGTAGACATAGCGTAGAGGGTTTTTATATGTTGAGCATATACTATGCATAGCTTAAGTTGTTTGTAGCGTAATTTGTTTTGTCAATGTATAGCGTAAAAAATTTTACCAGCATGAAGTGTAGATGATTTTATCAATATGAAGCGTAGACGATTTTCACAGTGTATACGCTGACTTTTTTTTTTATGATGTATATGTTGACTATTCGTAGATTGTTTACATAGTGTTCAGCATTGATTTTTTACACAGTGTTCAGCATAAACTGCTTGCACAGTGTTCAGCATAGACTGTTTACACAGCGTATACGCTGAAGGGTTTTATGGCGTATACGCTGAGGATTTTTACGACATATACACTGAGGGTTTTCACGGCGTATACGCTGAGGGTTTTCACAGTGTATACGCTGAGCAAAAATGATTCTTGATAGCATATACACCGAGTTAGGCAGCGTATACGCTGAGCATAAATAGTTGGTAATTTTTTCTAAGTGTCTTCCTACAATGTGAAATTTTGTATTTTGTTTCGTTTTTATGTATTGCCGATTTACCGTGGCATTTTGGTTGCTTGCAGGGATACTAAACCATTTCTCCTAGTAGTTGAGCTAGTGGGGGTACTGATGTGGTTTGGCCCCATTGAGGCCGATGAACCTACCCTAGATTTGACTGTTGACAACAATGGGGTCTAGTTTAGGGAAGGGGCGTGTGAATTCCTTGTCTTTATCTTGGACAAATTCAAGGTGGTGGTCTGGTCACACCTGAAAGAACAAGTGGCCCAGAGCATGCTTGAGGCAATGTTGCCAGGAGCTTCAGAGGGCATCGCGGTCTTCATAGTAGACATTGACGAGGGGCCACTTGTGATTGAGGGTGGTCCCTCTGGTTGGCCAAAATCTACTCGCCCGTTAACGCACGTGTGGGACCTATTGCAACGAGGATGTGATTATCTGAACAACACTCTATTTTTAGCTGCGCGCGCGCACACGTTGTTCTAGAACCCTCTTAACACAGTGTATCGAGTGGATAGGTAGGACCATTTAAGCTTGTTGTTTATTTTCACTATTTGGCATTTGCTTCTGTTTTGACATCTGTTCTTTTGTAGGCCCCAAGTTAACCCAGATGGAACATGCATTGAGGATGATGGGCTTACTCTAGCTCGTACTGCTCTAGAGACCTTTATGGTGGGTCCCATCCTTCATGGAGCTGTATTAGCTCAAACCAAGGGTGATATCGTCCATTTTCACAAATGATTCTCTAGAGCGTTCACACAATGCAAAGCTCAAGGGTGGTTGCATGAAGATTGGTCGCAGAAGGGGCCAATTTTTCCTCATGACTCTAACTTGGGTAGCCCCTCTAAGTCCACTACTGAAGGTAAGTGACAATATTTTCTAAATGTGTTAACATGTTCGTTCAACTACCAGGGGTTATACTGATATGATGATTTCGAATTGTATTTACAATTGATGTCCCTCCTAGTGGGGACCCTGTCACAACCGGAAGAACTGAGAGTACCCTCTTGATGAAGTTCGGGGAGATCAATAAGGCTTAGAAATGGTTGCACACTCATGCCCCACCATCCATCATCCGTTGTTTAGATGATGCCAGCCTTATGGAGCTCTTCACCACCCCTAGTCCTGATGTATCAATAGCCGAAATGATCAAAATTTTTGATTCGTTTGACAACTTCGTCTCTTACTATGGAACCTGGATTAAGGGTATTAAGATAGTTTTCCATCTGTTTCCTGAATTCTTTTTAAACATGTTTGGTGTACCGGTGGATGGTATAAGTGTAGTTTTGGACAGGGCGCATAAAGAGCTCCATACGGTGCATGAATTAGAGGACTAGTTGGGCATTACCAAGGGTGCTAAGGGATTCCCCTTGCAGGGGAAGTCAAAGGTTGAGGAAGTGAATGAATTATATCCCTTGTTTAGGGCACAGGTATTCCCTAAATCCCTTTCTTAGGTGCGGAGTCTTGGTGTTGAGGCTGTGCATATTATGTGAACCGTCCTAGAAACTGGAATGCGTTATAACTGGGCCCAATTTTTGTTGTCGGGCCTGCATAAGGAGATAGTGCGATTACGCTCAAATGTCGAGGCGCAGTCCCACTTTACCTTTGCCTTCTTTGCCAGTTATCTTCATCGCTTAGCTGAATTTCTAGTGGTTCGCATGGACAAAAAGTACGTTCTACAGGACCGAGGTCAATTATCCCACCCATGGATCAACCATTTGTTTGAAACAGCTGAGTCCCAAGATGCACCTGAGGGAATTGATGAATCCATATCTATCACGATAGGGGGATCATCTGGTACCTCAATCCACACACGTGACAGTGTGGGGTTGGAACCAGACGACATGCCTTATACTGCGAAAAGAGCAGAACGGGTGATCAAAGAGACCATTGGCAAGGCCAAGTCGAAGCTGACAAAGCATGAACGTTCAACTGAGGAGGCCTCAAATGTGGATGAGCCACGGGTTAAGCATATATGGTTCAAGATGCCTACCCGAGGTAAGTAAATTTAGTGCACTTACATTTTCATGTTATTCATGATTTTTATTTTGACCACTTATGTGCCACTAATGCCTTCAGACCTGACTCGAGAAGTGAGGAGGTAGGAACTAGAGACTATTATTGAAGAGGAGGAAACTACAATGGAGTTAGTGACCGATGAGGAAGAGGCTAGCAAGGATCAGGCAGAAAAAATGGAGGAGCTATGGGAAGATACCACTGAGACTGAACTGGTGGATGACCAGAGTGGTGTTAATGAAATGTTTAGTAGCTTCCTCAAGGGAAGGTTGGACCTTGGCGACCCTCCAAACCCAGAAGGGGATAGGGAACATGGTATGTTTTCTTTTATTTTATTATGTTACTTTGTGAGTTGTTGTTTTATGGTATCTTACTTTTATTTTTTTCATCCCTTCCAGACGAAGGTAGTGAAACAAGAACAATGCGACTAGACATGCCCATGAAAACGGTTCCCCCTGAAAGGACCGCAGAGGTTAGTCCATCTAGCACTTGTTGGCCATTTACTTGGATAGAGATGCCAACTAAAATGGATTTTGTGGCTGGTATCGCTGAGGAAGTTGTTGAATGAATTCAGGAAACCCACCCTGACATAGGTATATATGTTTCGAGTTGTTTGCAACTTTAGAGTTTCACACCCTATTTTTGTCATTTTAGCGTTTGTTCTTTTCGTGTGCATAGGTGCTAAACTAAGGTGGGATCCTTTTGAGATAGTTAGCATAGAGAGTTTGCCCACACTATCCCCAGAAGTCAAGTAGGTGCCAAGGCTAGTTTATGACGAAGTGGCAGAAGGTCTCATTCACAACGCCAAATCGCTATGGACTTGTAGGCATTCCATCGAACAGTTGTAGTTACAAATTCTAACAAAGGAGAAGGAAGTTTCCAAGTTGTCAGTTGAGCATGATGATCTCAAGGCTCGGTATGAGTTCGCCTCTGCTAAACTAAGTGGTGATCGCTCTTGGCGAACTTCTGAGGTCACGTATACTAGATACTAGAACCTACTCAATCACCACGCGTCACTGACATGGAGACTAGTAGAGCATAAGGCCCAGATGGATCTGCTAAACCTCAAGTGCCAAGATAGGAAAGCTTTCACTTCCAAGGTACGTAAATGGGATTAGGATGAAAAGAACCACAAGCATCAATATAAGAAATCTTTGAAGGAAGTATCCATTGAAAAGTGCCAACTCAAAATGTTTGTGGAGGGTCTAGATTTGCGCTCTTCATTCGATACCTTTGCTCAAAACATAACTGTTGAGATAGAATCGCCTACAAGGGTGATTACAACTACTTCTGGGGAGGTTTCGGTGGATGAATTCCCTTTAAAACATCCCACTTGATCAACTGTTGACAAGGGGAAGGCCTTGGCAGATGTCAACCTAGGCCTTGATGGGACTGATTGGACCAGTGTCTCAGAAGAGGAAATCCTTCACCGATTGGAATTCGTCTTAGGGGGATCCCCTATGGTAAGCATTTTGTTAGTATGAAATTCATTCGCTACCTAATGTTTGAAAGTTTTATCTTTTATCTTTATATTGATTGTTCCCTTTGCATTTTATAGGATCAAGGTGATGATGATGTTCAAGAAGCTGGCCCTAGTGGAGTGGGGGCTCATGATGCTAGTAGGTCTAAAGGGGATGATCCTCCTGTCCCTGATGTTTAGATTTTGTTGTGAAATTATTTTGACTCAAATTTAGACGGGAATTGTAAATTGAGATGAATTAAACCAGTTAACTCTTGTACTTGTACATCATTTCATGTATAAAAATTTTTTGTTGATTTTGAGTTTAATTGCAAACACAACACGGGAATGTAAAATGTTTTGGTTTGTTTTTGTGGTTTAAGCGTAATGTGTGGATGTAATTATAAGTTGGAGTATAATGATAAATGAAAAATAATCATGAAAATTGTTATTGACAACATGGCAATGCAAGCGTAAATTCGAACAGTGAGCCAGAATTGGAGAGGAAAACAAAGTATAAGTGGATGATCTAGTTTAAGGCCATTTCGGGCCATATTCGCACTAGTTTAAGGCCATTTCAGGCCCTAACATAAGCAAAGGATGTTTCGAATGACACGGGTGGATTTCTCGATTGACCAACCATTTCTGATCGTGGCTAGTTTTATGTCATTGCGGACATGATAGTTTAACGTTGTTCTGGATTAGTTGTAGTTTAACATCATTTCAAACCAATTATTTTTGTTATTTGTTGGTTTAGTAATTTTTTGATTTTTCACATTTTAACGTTGGGAGTAGAGTTAGTGGGTATGATTCTATATTCAGCATCCCCTTCGCTAATCACGTTGAATGGTAATTCAGCCCAAGGGACGTCTGATGGAATTGTTTCCGTGTTGGTTTTTTCTTGCGCTTCTACATGTATCATAGTTTCTGTGTCAGTTGTGGTTTCTAAGTGAGGTTGTGTATGTACAATGTCAGGCCCGGGTATTTCTGTTTTGGGTGGGTTTTCTTCTATGTTTAAAGGATTACCGCCTAGTGGTTGTTGTTCATTTATGTCATGCTATCTAGGCTCTTCGAGCTTAACCTCTAAACCTTGGTCTGTGTCTATGTACGATGAGATGATGGGTGTAGCAGCCTCCCCATGTATGATGATTTCACCACCTTCATAAGGTAGATGAATCTCTTGGTGTATAGGGGATGAGACTGCTTTCAGTTGGGCTAGCCAGGGCTTTCCTAATATTAGGTTGAATCTTGGCATCTCATCGATTACTACAAAGTCGGCAGATGTGGGGAATTGGTCCCCTACTATGAAGTCTAAGGTCACGGTGCCTTTAACTATCACGTGTGACCCACTGAATGATTTCAAGCATGTGGTGGCAGTTGGTTTGATTAGCTCTGTGAGCACCAGTTGTTCGACAATGGGATATGGCATTACGTTTGTGGTAGCTCCATCATCTACGTGGACCCTATGTACCTTGAATTGGTTTACTCTTATTGTTATAAACATTGGGGCTATTGTTATCTCTCCTGTTTTCTCATCCAACTTGATTTTTTTATTGTGGAAACTTAGTGGCTTGGAAGTTGACCCTTGAGGTGAGTACATTATCGTATGAATTGAAAGTTCATTTGGAGGCAAGTCCTCGCTCACTGGGATAGATGTTAACATGCGCACTAAAGCTTCGCAATGGGTTTGTGATTCTAACACTAGGTCGTATAGGCTTAGTGAAGTGTTCTTTTGTTTAAGTGCTTGTGTGACCTATGTTAGAGCCATCGCTAGATCTCTACTATTGGGTGCATGTTTGTCAGCAATGACTTGGTCCATTGGGCCCAACAGTTTTATTTCATGCATCGTTGGTTTGTCAGTTTTGCTCGGAGTCATTGATTTGGGCATATCATGTTTTCTAGGTGATTCACCCTCATGGCCTGTGTTTGGTTTGTGGTTAAGTTGTGTCATGGGTATCGCATTTAATGGAGTAGGTTTAGGAGGTCCTAAGGCTAGTTGTTGATGCTCCTTCTCCAGGCGCTTGTGTGTGAGCTTATCCGCTAGGCGTTCTCGTGTGTGGCGCGGGGCCATGGTTGGTTTTGAGGCCTCAGGTTGCTTTGGGACTTGTACCACATACGGAGTCAGGCGGGGTTGCAGTTGGACAGTCGCATGCCATTGAGTGCCAAACTGGCTAGGCACCTTGATGACATAGGGGCTTGGTTTATTTTGTGTCTGGGAATTAGAGGATTGGTAATCACCAGAACTTTCGGGTGTCCTAACGATGTATGGAGTTGGCCTAGTTGGAGGTTGTACCTCCGTTGTACCTCCGTTGTTGCGACCGTGGGTGGTACTCGGATTACGTAAGGGGCAGGCCGAATAGGAGGGGTTGGTGAGTTTGCGGTAGCAGCGACGAAAGCTACGTGCACCACGTATGGTTTTTCGCTGGTCAGGGTGTTAGAATTTGCTATGGTAGGGGGTACTTTGACAACATAAGGTTTCTGCAGAGAGCATGTAGGTTGAGGCACAGGTGTTTGTACAGTAGGCGGAATACGTACTACAAATGGTTTATTAGGTGTTTGCTGATCATGGTCGGAATAGACAGTGTTAATAATAGGTGTCTTGGGTTCGTTATCAAGATAGATTGTATTAATGACGTACGGTGCCTCTTTGGTATTTAGAGGGTCTTTATACACATCCATGGCCTGGTTTTGTGGCTGGACTGGGTTGGCTTCGTCAAAAGTGATCTAACTTACGTCGATCATTCATTGGATGTCTTGTTTCAGGGTGAAACAATAATCTGTGCCATGCCCATTACGTTGGTGATAGTCGCAGAAGCGATCCATTCTAAAACCTTTTGGTACTGGGGGTTCATCCAGTGTTGCTAAGCTTGGGTTCTAAACCAGTTGATAGAATCGATCATGTCTCTGGATAGCAGCAGGGGATAACTGTTTATGTTTCATTAACCCAGCCTTCAGGATTTGGTCAAACAACTGCGATGGTTTCATAGGTAGTGGTGTGTATTGGAAGGGTTCTTTCCTCTCGAAGTTTCTTGTACGATTCGGTGTT
>MNCI01005810.1:637120-653296 GCA_015680685.1 Gnetum montanum
AGCTCATTGAGAGCAGCACTCCACCTTTGGATGAATTTTTGTACAGGTTCTAGAGGTGCTTGTTTAACCTATATAAGACTATCAAGTGTCGTTTCAGGTTTCAAGTTATACTTGAACCTGGTAACGAATTGATGTAACAACTCCTCTAGAGAAAATATTGAGTTTCTTGGAAAGGCCCGATACCAATCAAGTGCTCTCCTTGTGAGAGACATAGGGAACACTCGCAAAATGGTGTGCGGCCATGCCTAAAGTAATGTGCATTCTAGTCTAAATGTTATAAGGTGAGCATTGGGGTCTGTATCCCCATTATATTTAGTTAGCGTAGGCAATGATACACCTTTGGGTAAGGTTAGGGGCGGAACGGAAGAGCTGATGGGGTCATCGTAGTAAAAGTCCACTACCTTCAACTCTTCGTCGGCGGCTGTTTTGAGGCGTTTGACCTCGTCAGTTAGTTCCTGCATTAGTTTTTTAGCATCCGCCCAGTCTTGAGCGGTAGGTGAGGTGGCAGCTTGGGGATGTGGTACAGTGTACAGATTAGATTGTTGGATGGTAGGTTGGAAGGCTAAAAGCTGTGTAGTTGGCGGTTGTACTTGTGGAATATTTATAGCGGGTGGTATCAGAGGCGACATATTGTGGGCAAGGGGTTGTTGTTGTTGTGGTTGTGTTTGGGGGATGTTGACCGATGGAATTGTGTGAGGTGGCATGTTGTAGTGAGGGGGTTGATGTGATTGAGCACCAATCGCTGCCCATTGCCAGGTCATGTTTTGTGTAGGAATCCCCTAAACTTGTTGAGTTACAGCGGTAAAAGGGGCTCCATGAGTTTGGATCCAGGGGATATAATGGACAGACGTAGATGCCGGTATCACATGCGGCATCCCGATCACGCAGGTGAAACACCATAATAATTTTGAGCTTCGTACTTGTCCAACACCAAGCAGGTCTCTGTGACCCACAGACGATCACAGCTACATCTGGTGTAAGACCTGGCAACTTCGGAGATCAGATTCTTAATTTTCACTAAGTATGTAGTCCCAGCGTATACGCCCAGCGTGTATGCTCAAATTCTCAGCGTATACGCCCAGCGTATACGGCCAGCGTATACGCTCAGGTTCACAATGTATATGCCCAGCGTACACGCCTCACATGTACGCCTAGCAGGTACAACCAATGTATATGCCAGGCATGGAGACAGCACTGCAGAACAAGACTTGGCACAAGGCAGCAAACATCAATGTATACGCCCCAGCGTATACACCTAGCACATCAGCATGTGTGTCCCAGCGTATACGCCCCAGCGTATATGCCCAGCATCCCCCAGCGTATACGCCAGCATCCACAACATCTACGCCCAAGTTCGCATATGCCCAACAGCTCCAGCGTATACGCCCATAGTCTACACTCGCTGCAAACAACGTATACGCCCAGCAAATATAACATATTATACACTTGTAAATTTTACGCTCTTGCACCCGGTCAATGCACCATGTGTCTCCCAACCCGAGTCCGTTGTCAAAACCCTGTATAAAAGCCCAATTTTTGCACTAGATCCAGATGGTTGGCAAAATTCCCAAAGCACACCAGAGAGCAAAGACGCTGCGAACCAGAGCACAAAACCTTTTACGCTGGACAACCCTGTACGCTGAGAATACAGCCTCTACGCTATGCTTACAGTGTAAACCAGCCACAATCATCCTTGCATCCACCAGGGCTTTTCGTCTGCCTTGTGTTCCAGTCACAACTGCGTTAGACTGGTGCATTATACTTTCATTTTGTAATGTCATTGTTACATTTTCTTCCCAAAATCATTTACAGTTGCATTAATTGTTGCATGTATTCTGTTTTTGCTCGTTTACCTTATGCTCTATTTGCATCGGTTATACTATTTACACTCTGATTTACACCCGTTACGCCATTTACGTATAACCCAGTGTATAGCACTTTGGTGTATGTTCGGGGAAATCCTTGTCTGATCCGCGTGTGGACCACCCAAGGTACTCTACCTCCGTTCATTCCAGCTCGCCCTCAGGTGAAGGTAGGGTCTTCTGTGCATGTCCTACGATCCCACGGTCTCTGTTTCCTTCCAGCCGGAGACCGACGATTTCAGACGGTATAGAAATTGCCGCTAGAAGGAGGTCCTCTGCCTAGAACATTACCTACAAGCTTCCTAGCGTTTACGCTGCTGAGTGTTTACGCTGTTGACCATACGCCACTTCATTCTGAAATCTTCCCAGCGTTTACGCTGTTCAGTTTAAAACCCAATCTGCAAACTATCTGGCATCTATGCTGCTTAGCGTCTACACTGTTTAGTTCAAACCCTTCCATCCATAAGTCTTCCAGCATCCACATTGTTTGCCACATGAGGGCTCTGTAAGATCCCCAACATCTACGCTACCGAGTATACGCTACACACTTTACGCTACAGATTTTCCTTACGCCATACACAAGACTGCTAAATTTTACACTGCACTCCTTACGCTGTAGACTTCTCTATGCTGCCGTCCATTTATGCTACGCTTTTTAGGCCGTGGATTTTGTCTACGCTACACACTGAATTTCTGAGATTCTGTTCATGCTACTCTCTTTACGCTGCAAACTCATTTACGCTACTGTTCATTTATACCACACTGTACATTGTAAAACCTATTTACGCTGCACATTAACACTGTATATGCTGCTCAGCGTATACGCTGCACTCCTTACGCTGTAGACTTGTCTACGCTGACCCTATATGCTCCATCCCTATACACTGTCTACGTTGTCATTATACGCTGGACGTTGAAGCGTATACGCTGCACGTTACCACATAAGTTTACGTTGTACTAAGTACACTAATTTCACATCTCTATACCGTGTCATACCCTCAACAGGTCATCATGAACCCTGCAAACACCACCGCTACAACTGCTCAAGTCACTGACATGGTAAGCACCATGGCTACCCAACAGCTCATCATTCCACAGCCGATAGTACAACCCACAGCGGGGCCCTGCCAGTTCCTAAGGTTGCAAGGGAGAAACCCAACCTCTAACATTATAACCCAGGACCAGTACAACTTCATATGTGTGAAGATACAAGCTAGTCTAGCCGTAGATTAAGCCGAAATAGAGGTAAAGAGGCAGTACAAACTCTTCTATAGGGGGGACGTGAGTTCATCCCTTCCTCGTATGATATAATCCCTGTTCTAGAGCAGTACTCAAAGCTCATCACATGACTCCTCCTGCAAAGGAGCCAGTCATTGGATCAACCTGCAGTAGATCTCCAACCAGAAGAGGAGGACGAGTTCGTTGCCCAATCTGAACACGAAGACTCCTATCACACCCTCAGCCCACAAACACACATCAACCCCATGTTCCATCTAGGCATAGGGGAAGCCATGTCCCTCCAACCCCTTAGGTTCACCCAGGCGCAAGCACCTCCACCAGAAACATCTGCACTAGTTCATGTTCCTCCAGTAACTGACCCGCAATTCAGCATGCTCCCTCTCGCTATCATTCCCGCTGCAGCAGCAGGCCCATCCTCGCAAGCACCACCCCCACACAATAACATGGGAGCAACCTTCTCACCTCAAGTGATAGGGATGTCACATGTGATACCAGCATCCACATCCGCCCACTACATCTCCCACATCCAAACGCACAGGGCCCCTTCCACCGCTGTAACCCAACAAGGGGTTCCTGGACAATATGTGACCATGCAATGGGCAGTGATGAGTGTGCCATCACATCAACCCTCTCACCACCACATGCCACCCCACATGATTCCTCTCATGTATAGCCACAACTGCAGCAACAACAACCTCTCACGTATAATGTGCCATCCCTAGTTCCACACATTATAAACGTGCCACAAGCACAACCATCGACCACACAGCTTTCAGCCTTTCAACCTACCATCCAACAGTCCAACCTGTACAATGTTTCACACCCCCAAGTTTCCATGTCACCTAGTGTCCAAGACTGGGCAAATGCCAAAAAATTAATGCAAGAACTAACTAACAAGGTAAAGCGCCTCAAAATGGCTACCGACAAAGAGCTGAAGGTAGTGGACTTCTACCACGATGACCCCATCAGCCCTTCTGTCCCACCTCTAACCTTTCCCAAAGGCATATTGTTGCCAACACTAACTAAATATAATGGGGAGATGGACCCCAATGCTCACTTAATAATGTTTAGATTAGAATACGCATTACTCCAGGCATGGCCCCATGCCATTTTGCGAGTGTTCCCTATGTCCCTTGCCGCGAGAGCACTCGATTGGTATCAGGCCCTGCCGAGGAATTCTATATTTTCCTTGGAAAAGTTGTTACATCAGTTCGTGACTAGGTTCAAATATAACTTGAAACCTGAGGCAACATTGGACAGCCTTATACAGGTTAAACAAGCACCGCTTAAACCTGTACAAAAATTCATTCAGAGGTGGAGTGCCACTCTCAATGAGCTACACGAGCCGATCCCCCAGACATATCTGCTCACAATTCTAAAGGGGGCCATTAATAACTTCTTCAAATCGAAATTGTACTATCTTAATGTGCGTAACCTTAACCAAGCCTTCGTACAAATCAAAAATATAGAAGAGGCGGCTCAAAATAGCCATGACCCTGCATACTTAGCCTTCAAAAATTAACACAATAAAAAGGATAAAGAGAAGGCTAAAGTAACCATAGCGGCAATAGCAGAAACGCAACAACCAAAAAAACTGTGAGTAGCCCCTACTAACTATACTAGACCTACACCCGTGACTGCACCAGAATCATCATCATTGTAGAACCCAACACAAAGCCGTACGAGAAACTTTGAGAGGAAAGAACCCTCCCAATATACGTCGTTGCCTATGAAGCCATCCCAGCTATTCGACCAACTACTGAAAGAAGGATTAATGAAACATAAACAGTTATCCCCCACGGCCATCTAGAGACATGATCAGTTCTGTCAACTTGTTCAGAACCCAAGCCTAACAACGCTGGATGAGCCTCCAGTGCCCAAAGGTTTTAGAATCGATCGCTTCTGCAACTATCGCCAACGCAATGGGCATGGCACGGATTACTATTTCACCCTAAAGTAGGACATACAATGAATGATCGATGAAGGCCAANAGGTAGTGACAGCGGGAGGTACGTGCACTACATATGATTTTTGCGAGGCAGATGATGGTTGAGGCATGGATGCAGATGGAGTGGGAGGAACATGGACTACAAACGGCTCGTTAGGTGTTTGTTGTTTATATTCAGGGTAGACAGTGTTAATGTTGGATGTCTCGGGTTCATCATCAAAGCAGATTGTGTTGATAACGTACGACGCCTCTTTGGTGTTCAAAGGGTCTTTATACACCCCCATAGCCTGGTTCTGNTCCTAATGTTTACCAAGCCTCCACCTCACATATGCAAGGTAAACCTAGTCCTTATGTCATTAGGGTGTCCAGCCAATCGTCTGCCCAACCACATCCGACTGTTCAACCACAACCCTGCCTAGCTCCATATATGATACGAATCCCAAGGTAACCTGAAGCTCCAAGACTAGCTCCACCTCCACACCACACACGCGAACACTTAGCAGATAAGCTTACGCGTGAATGCTTAGAGAAGGAGCGTCAACGATTAGCTGTAGGGCCATCTAAACCTGCTCCACTCAACGTCGTACCCATGACATCACCCAATAGTCAACCAAACACAGGCAACGAGGGTGAATCATCCAAAAAACATGACACATCTAAAACAATGGCTCCGAGCAAAAACGACGGACCAACAAAGCATGAAATAAAACTGTTGGGGCCAATGGACCTAGTCATCGCTGATGCAAACGCCCCCAACAGTAGAGACTTGGCAACGGCTTTAACACAAGTCACACAAGCACTCAAGTAAAAGAACACTTCGCTAAGTTCGTATGACTTGGTTCTTACATCCCAAACACATCGTGAAGCTTTGGTACGCATGTTAACGTCGATCCCAGTAAGCAAGAACTTGCCCCCAAACGAACCATCCATTCATGCGGTAATGTACTCGCCCCAAGGGTCAACTTCCAAACCACTAAGCTTCCACAACGATAACATTAAAGTGGATAAGAAAATAGGGGAGGTAACAACAGCCCCCATTTTCATAATGATACACATAAATCAGTTCAAGATACATAGGGTCCACATAGACGATGGAGCTGCTACGAACGTGGTACCATACCCCATCATTGAACAACTAGGGTTGATGGAGTTAATCAAACCAACTGCAACTACATGTTTAAAATCATTTAGCGGGTCATGCATGATGGTCAAAGGTATAGTGACCTTAGACTTCATAGTGGGGGACCAGTTCCCCACATCTGCCGACTTCGTGGTGGTCGATGAAATGCCATGATTCAACCTGATATTAGGAAGACCCTGGTTGGCCCAACTGAAAGTGGTCTCATCCCCTATACATCAAGAAATTCACCTACCTTATGAAGGTGGTGAAATCATTATACATGGGGAAGTGGCTACACCTATTGTTTCATCACACACGGACATGGACCAAGGCTCAGAGTTTGAACTCGAAAAGCCTAGCTGAAACCACATAAACGAATGACAACTGATAGGCAGTAATCCAAATCCACCTAAAATAGAAACACCTGCACCTAACATTGTACATACTCCTTCTCAATTAGAAACTAACACAGAACTCGCCACAGATACTAAAACATCTAAAAACACTAACGTAGAAGCCATTCCATCAAACGTCCCTTGGGCTAAATTACCATTCGACATGATCAGCGAAGGGGATGCTAAATATAGAATCATACCCATTGACACATCGCCTAACATTAAAAAGAAAAGAATCAAAAAATCCCTAAAATAATACCATCTCAATATGTCCTAAACGACGTTAAACTACAACTGTCCGAAATGATGTTAAACTACAACAAATCAGAAAAAAACATTAAACTACACTCCCTGTCTGGAACGACGTTAAACTATCATGTCCACAATGACATAAAACTAGCCACGATCAGAAATGGTCGATCAACCAAGAAACCCACCCACCTTATCCGAAATGTTACTTGTTTACAACTAGGGCCCGAAATGGCCTTAAACTACGCATGGGGCCCGAAATGGCCTTAAACTAGATCACAGACTTGCACTTTGTTTTCCTCTTTCATTTATCATTACGATTTATAATTACATACGCACATTACACTTAAAACAAAAAAATAATAATAAACCAAAATATTTTACATTGCCATGTCGTGTGTGCAATCAAGCTCAAAATCAACAAAAAAATTTTATACATTCAATGCTGTATGATTATAAGTGTCAACCGTTTCCGTCCATCTCAAAATTTTCAATTTACAATTCCCGTATCAATTTGAGTCAGCATTGTTCCAAAGGCAAAACTAAAAACTAAGCATCTGGGATGGGAGGATCGTCCCCTTTAGATCCACCGACGTCAGGGGCCCCAACTCCACTGGGGCCAGCTACTTGGGCATCTTCATCGCCTTCATCCTGAAAATACAAAAGGAGACAACCAATATAAGAATAAGAGAATGCCAAAATTTCAAACATTATTCAGCAAATCAATTTCATAATGACAAAATGCTTACCATAATAGATCCCCCCAAGCCAAATTCCAGTTGACAAAGGATTTCCTTTTCCGAGACACTAGCCCAATCTATCTCACCAAGGCCTAGGTCAACATCTGCCAAGGCCTTTCCCTTGTCAACAGCTGACCAGGTAGGAAGTTTCAGAAGAAATTCACCCACAGACACTTCCCCAGAAGCAATCATAATCACCCTGGTAGGTGACTCCATCTTGACAGTTGTGTTTTGGGTAAAAGTATCAAAGGCAGAACACAAACCCAAACCCTCCACAAACATTTCTAGTTGCTACTTTTCAGTAGACACTTCTTTTAATGACTTCTTGTAGTGATGTTTGTGATTCTTCTCATCCTGACCCCACTTGAGAACCTTGTAAGTGAAGGCTTTCCAATCTTGACATTTGAGGTTCAGGAGATCAATTTGGGCTTTACGCTCTGCCATTCTCCAAGTCAATGACGAATGACGATTTAGTAGATTCCAATATCTGGTATACGTAACCTCGAACATTCTCCAAGAGCGATCACTGCTTAGTTTGGCAGCGGCAAACTCGTACCAAGCCTTAAGATCATCACGTTCAACTGATAATTCGGAGACTTCCTTTTCCTTCGTCTAAATCTGTAGCCACAACTATTCAATGGAACACCTGCAAGTCCATAGTGACTTGGCGTTGTGTACTAGACCTTTTGCCACCTCATCATAAATAGGCCTTGGCACCTACTCCACCTCTGGGGATAGTGAGGGTAAAGTCTCTATGTTGATTGTCTCAGAGGGATCCCACCTCAACTTGGCACCTATGCATATGAAAAGATCAAATGTTAAGAAAATAGAAACAGGGTGTGACATTCTAAAACGGCAAATGATTTAAAAACGTTATACCTATTTTGGGGTGGACCTCCTGAATTCGTTCGACAACTTCTTCTGTGATGCCAGCCACAAAATCCATCTTACTTGGCATTTCCATCCAAGTAAATGGTTCACGGGTGCAGGATGAACTAACCTCTGTGGTCCTCTCAGGGGGAACCATCTTCATGTGTATGTCTAAGCGCACCATCCTGGTTTCGTTGCCTTCGTCTGGAAGAAATGAAAACATGAAAATAAAAGATCATACAAATGACAACTAACGAAGCAATATAAAGTAAAATAAAAAGAAAACATACCGTGCTCCTTGTCACCTTCTGGGGGATCCCCTAAGTCTAGATTTCCCTTGAGAAAGCTACTGAACATTTGGTTGACACCATCTTGATCATCCAACGGCTCAGTTTCTGTGGTGTTTTCCTTTAACTCCTCTATTCCTCCTCCCTGATCCTTCTCCACATTTTCCTCTTCATTATTCCGCTCCATGTTGGTCTCCTCCTCCTCAGTAATGGTTTCTAATCGTTGCTTCCTCACTTCTCAAATCAAGCCAAAGACATCAGTGACATGTAAGCGATTGAAGAAAAAATTATGAGCAAAACAAAAACAATAAAGCAATAAGTGGGTGAAGTCTACATACCGGGCATCTTGAATCGTATGCGCTTTACCCATGGCTCGCTCACATTTGAAACTTCCCCAGTTGGGCGTTCGTGTCTTTTCAGCTTTGATTTGGCCTAGCCAACGGTTTCTTTGATAACCTACTCAGCTCTTCTTGCAATGAGGGGCACATCATCTGGCTCTAATCCCAAACTATCACGAGTGTGAATTGAGGTACCCAATGATCCCCTAGTCATAAAAGACATGGACTCATCAATGCCCTCAGGAGCATCTTGGAACTTGGCTATTTCGAACAAGTGGTTGATCCACGGGCGGGATAGTTGACCCCGATCCCATAAAACAAACTTGTTTTCTGTGTAGACTACCAGAAACTCGGCAAAGCGACGAAGGTAACCAGAGAAGAAGGCAAAGGTGAAGTGGGACTACGCTTCAACATTCGAGCGTAATCACACTATCTCCTTGTGCATGCCCGACAACAAAAATTGGGCTCAATTATAGCACATACCAGTTTCTAGGATAGTTCGCATGACGCGTATAGCCTCAACCCAAGACTCCGTACCTGGGAAAGGATTTTGGGAAATACCTATGCCCTAAATAGGGGATACAGTCCATTTACCTTCTCAACCTTTGCTTTCCCCTACATCAGGAATCCCTTGGTACCCTTGGCCAGGCCCAACCAGTCCTCCAATTCATGCACCGTTTGGAGCTCTTTATGAGCCCTGTCTAAAACTACACTTATGCCATCTGCCGGTACCCCAAAAAAGTTTGAAAAGAATTCAGGCGACAGATGGAAAACTACCTTAACACCCTTAATCCGGGTGCTGTAGTAGGAGACAGACTCATTAAAGGAATCCACGATCCCGATCATTTCTGCTATAGATACATCAAGACTCGGGGTCGTGAAGATCTCCATAAGGCCAGAATTATCTAAGAAATGAACAATAGATGGTGGGGCATGGTTACGCAACCATTTTTGAGCCTTAGTCACCTCCCTGAACTTCATTGACAGGGTTGTCTCAGTTCGCCCAGTTGTGATAGGGTCCCCACCAGGAGGTACATCAACTGCAAATGCAATTTAAGATTTTCGTATCAGTATAACTCTCGGAAGTTAAACAAACATGTTAGCACATCTAGGAAATGTTCTCATTTACTATTAGTTGTCAACTTGGATGTGCTACCGGAGTCACAAGGGAAGACCGGTCCATTGTCTGACCAGTCTTCATGCAGCCACCCACGAGCTTTGCACATCGCGAATGCTCTAGAGAACTGTCTATGAAAATGAACGATCACGTCCTTTGTTTGACCCAATACGGTTCCACGAAGGGTGGGACCTACCATAAAAGTCTCTAGAGCAGTGCAAGCAAGAGCAAGTCCTTCGTCCTCAATGCACGTCCTGTCCGGGTTAACTTTAGGCCTACAAAAAAATAGATGTCAAAACAGAAACAAATACCAAATGATGAAGAGAAAAAATAAACTCAAACGGTCCTACCTATCCACCCGGTACAAGGTGCCAGGGGAGTTCTAGAACAATGTGTGCACGCGTGCAGCTATGAATACAGTGTTGTTGAGGTAGTCCAACCCTCGTGGCAACTGTGCCCACACGCGCGCTAACGAGCGTGTAGACCTGGGCCCGCAGGTAGAACCATCCTCATTAACAAACGGCCCCTCGTCAATGTCTTCTATGAAGATCATGACACCCTCCACAGCTCCCGGCAGCATCACCTCAAGCACACTTCGCGCCACCAATTCACTTAGCTGCGAACAGATCATCACTTCGAAGTTGTCTAGCATGAAGGCCAAGAATTCACATGCACCTTCTCTGAACCAGACCCCATTGTTGTCCACAGTTAGATCCAGGGTAGGTTCATCAGCCTCAACGGGGCCAAACCATGTTAGCACCCCAACGAGCTCAACAACGAGGAGAAAAGGCTTACTATCCCTGCAAGTAATCAAGATGCCACGATAAATCAGCCATGCATCAAAACTACGCAAAAAACAAAGGTTCACATCGTAGACTGACACTTAGAAAAATTTCCTAACTATTTACACTCGGCGTATACGCTGCTAAACCTAGCATATACGCTGTCAAAATTTTTTTACGCTCGGCGTATACGCTGCCTGACCTAGTGTATACGCTGACAACCAACTATTTATGCTATCACCCGAAACTCTTACGTTCAGCGTATACGCTGAAGAAACCCTCAGCGTATATGCCATAGAAGTGGCCAACGTAAATAGTCTACGCTAGACACTGAACAAATAGTTTACACCGGAAACATGAAAAACAAGTCTACGTTGTCATACTTAAAAGGACAACTGTGTACGCTCAGCGTATACGCTGTAGAAACCCTCAGCATATATGCCGTCATAGCGTAGATCGTCTACGCTGATAAAATAGAAAGCTTACGCTGACAAAATAGAACTTCGTGCATAGAAAACTTATTACGCCGTATAGCCTTTAGCGTATACGCTGATGCAATCGTCTACGCTTCATGCAAGAAAAAGTGATGACGTTGTGCACTGAAAATAGATTACGCTATGACAGTCTACGCTAACCCAACTTTACACTATGAATTTACGCTTGGCGTATACGCCGACGTCTCTACACTAAAATTTACGCTTGGCGTATACGCCGATGTCTCTACGCTAAACTTTACGCTCAACGTATACGCCGAAACCCTCTACGAGACTGTCTACGCTACGAAGCATGCACAAGAAAAAATAACTAACAGAGACAGGATTAGAGCCTACCTATGTGATGATCCAGGCCATGAAGGAATCCTTGGCCGAGGTAGGCACTGCAGCATGGCTTCACTCTCCTCTGCAAAGGTCAAGTCAGGACCCTTCCTCCCCTGGCCTTCCACTTCCTTGCCTTTCCCCATCTCGGCATCTTCTACGTTGAGATTAACACTTTACGCTGAAGGTTGAAACTCTTTACACTGACACTAGAACGTCTACGTTCTGCGCCTACACTAACGTTTGGTCTTTGGCGTCTACGCTCAGGGTTTGGGTTATACGCTCACGATCAGGTTTACGCTTACGCCAGGGTTTGATAGTTTACGCTTACGCTGGGAAGCTTACGCTGTAAAGTTTACGCTTAGCCTCTTATGCTCACAATGCAAAATAACAACAAATGACGCCCCTCCCCCTTTATATAGCGCTCCGCCGTCGCTGCCGCTGCTGCTTACGCTGCCACCTCCCGATTTGCTACTTTTTGCTACTTTTGCTTTTTTTACTTATTTTTCGCCAATAATTTGCTCAAAAATAATAAAAAACTATATATATATTTAAAATAAAATAGAAATCACTACATCCCGGTTCCCCTGTGAACCCCATTCCAGGCATTTACGCCGAACATTCCAGTGTGAACTGCCACCCACGGCCTGGTATGGCCTTAAACTACCATTACGGCCCAATATGGCTGCGATGGCCCGGTACGGCCTTAAACTACCATATACAAACCCACCACGGCCCGGTATGGCCTTAAACTGCCACATATGAACCCATTATGGCCTGGTAAGGCCTTAAATTGCCACCTGCAGATTACATGTGGCCCGGTAAGGCGTTAAACTACCACTCACGGCCCGATACGGCCTTAAACTGCCGTGCATCCTGGTGTGACGATAATCCACCATCATGCATGTACACATAATCTAAAATTACTAAAGAACTTAGAACAATTAGCTCATTCAGCTCTCTGTTTATTGGCAGGAGCAAGCCTGATGGATTGCCAGCACTTAACCGAACCATTAATTATCGATGAACCATATGGAAAAATTGTAAGGGACATCAACATAAACCTCATCCACTTAAGTTCATCAATGGACGACGCAGTCATAGCCTCAACACAGCAAACAATAGACAACTACAAAGGTATGACAAAATCCCTCAACATAGAAGCCGAAAATATCACCGAAGACCCGTTGACCGAAACCCCCATCACCATGCCTGATGGGGAAATTAAAATACTAAAATTAAGCACATTACTAAAACTACAACTAGCCAAAAACATTGAGGACATGCTTAGGAAAAACATGAAAGCATTCGCTTGGTCTTACACGGACATGCTCGGACTAGATCCCCGAATTGTCTAGCACAACATTATCCTTGATCCGAAATTGAGACCGGTAAAACAAAAGGCACAAAAGGTTAAACCCGAAGTGGCATTGATAGTTCGTAATGAGATCACCAAGCTTTATTAGGCTGGTTTCATCTAGGCTGTTGATTACACCGAGTGGGTATCAAACATGGTCATTGTTCCGAAGAAGAACGGAAGCATTCACTTATGCATTGACTTCCGGGATTTAAATGTTGCAACCATAAAAGATGATTTTTCTCTACCCAGCATCGATCAACTTGTTGACTCAACCGCTGGGCATACACTATTATCTTTTATGGATGGCTTCTCGGGATACAATCAAATACACATCAACCCAGAGCATCAGCTTCGAACAACCTTTATGACACCATGGCGAACCTTTTGTTACACAATGATGCCTTTCGGTCTCAAGAACACTGGGGCCACGTATCAAAGAGCGATGACATTCATCTTTAGCAATTACATGTTACACTCGCTCAACAACTATGTAGATGACATTGTGGTTAAGTCAAAAACATCAGAACAACATATACAAGACCTTGACCTGGTATTAAAACGTTCTTTAAAGTATAAATTGAGACTCAACCCAAAGAAATGTGTCTTCGGCGTCAAGACAGGAAAAATTCTTGGATTTATAGCGTCAGAAGCAGGGATACAAGTAGACCCCGATAAGGTTAAGGCCATAACAAACCTAAAACCACCAGGCAACCTTACTAAACTTTAAGGTCTACAAGGTAGATTACAGTTTATCAGGCGCTTCATAGAAAAATTGACAGACAAACTAAAACCTATGAACCACTTGTTACATAAGAACGTCCATTTTGAATGGACTCCGTAGTGCCAAGAAGCATTTGATAACATTAAAACGGAATTGGCCCGATTACCCACAGTTTACCCACCTCAAAATGATAAACTGTTTTACATCTACCTCACTACTTCGGATTTGTCAATCGCGTCTATGCTTTGCCAGAAAGAAGATGATGGAACCAAAGTCCTTATATATTACTTAAGCCATGCATTAGTTTCCCATGAGAAAAAGTATAATGATGTGGAGAGGTCCTGTTTAGCTTTGGTCTTTTCTTTGAGAAAATGGCGACATTACCTCTTCCATAACCAAGTTAATATAATTTGCAAGGATAATGTGCTTAGGGCCATCACAGGAAACATTTACGAAATGAGTCGAATAGCCCACTAGAAAGCCATGATAGCCGAATTTGACCTACACTACATAGCGCAATCATCAGTTAAAGGTCAAGCCATAGCAACTCAAATGGCCACGTCACCAATGCACGATCAAGCGATAATAGAGCCAGAATTCCTAGATGAGAATATAAGCGCAATAGACATACTGCCCAATGACTATGATGCCATTCTAAACTTTGATGGAGCGTCCACCACTCGAGGGGGAAGTGCAGCCGCTATCATCACCTATCCCTCTGGGGAAATCCGACCCTTTACTTATCATTTCAACTTTCATTGTACCAACAACATAGCAGAGTACAAAGGTCTCCTTAGAGGTCTCGCGGCAGCATTAGCTTTCGACATCACACGGCTTGTGGTCAGAGGAGACTCACAACTGGTTTTAAACCTAATCACAGATGTTTATACATGCAAAGCCCAACATTTACAACCATACCGCGACTTGGCAAAACACCTAATGAGGTGATTTGAAAACATTGATGTGCAACACGTTTCTAGAAATGATAACACCATCACAGATGCCTTAGCCACATTAGCATTAAACATATCGCCAAACACGTTCCATGCATTACCAAGCTTCGTAACCAGTTGTGCCGAACCAATAATCGATACTCTTAACACGCTGCTGATCGCATCTGTTAGTACAACACGCGCAATAGAATGGTATGATGACATAAAAGAGTACTTTCTACGGGGCAAAACACCACGACATCTAACAAATGCACAAAAGGATGCAGTACGAAAACATTCTAAGCAGTATACCCTGGTAGGGGACACATTATGTTGTAGATCTTACGAAGGTATATTGCTAACATGCGTTAATAGTACTGATGCCCAAACCATCGTCAAACAAGTACATGACGGACTATGTGGAGGACACATAGCGCCAAAAGCCATGGCAATGAAGATAAGATGCTTAGGCTACTATTGGCCACACATGGAATACGACTGTCTTTCCAAGATTAAAACATGTAGTACTTGTCAAAAACATAGCAATCTAATACATGTTCCACCAAATGAGTTGCATACAACGCAAATCACGTGGCCCTTTCAAAAGTGGGGATTGGACCTTATCGGCCCGATAACACCCTCATCTTCTGTAGGGCATAGTTTCATCATAACTGCAACCAAATATTTCATGAAGTGGGTAGAAGCTGCTCCCCTTCGAAAAACTACATCTAAACATGTATGCAATTTCATTCTCGAAAACATTGTAACCTGCTTTGGCATTCCCATGACAATCATCACTGACAACGGGCCACAATTTAGCAGTGCCAAGACCAAAACCTTTTGTGAAAACCTAGGGATTAAACACTCATTTTCATCCCCTTACTATCCTCAGAGCAACGGGCAAGCAGAGGAAACAAACAAAACGGTTATTACAATACTTAAGAGGATGCTTATCCAAAGCAAGAGAAAGTGGCACGAGCAATTGGTATACGCACTGTGGGCATACCGTACTACGCATCGAACTTCCATGGGTAAAACACCATATAGTCTTGTTTACGGTTCAGAAGTTGTTTTACCTTTAGAATTGCAGGTACCATCTTTAAGGATCATACTTTCTGGACTCCTCGACGACGGGCAGAACAATGATCTACGCATCATCGACCTGGACTCGGTGGAGGAACGCATATGCGCGCTCGATCTGATCGAATGGTACTAAAAATAACAATGGCAGCAACATCGGCATGACATCCATAAGTGCCCCATCAAAGAAGGTGACTTTGTACTTAAGGCAGTTCGGGAACACCTGGACAAATTCTCAGCCAACTGGGAAGGGCCTTACTTGGTCACCAAAGCACTTGACAATAGAGCATTTAAGCTAGCTGATATGGAAGGGAATGAGCT
>MNCI01005810.1:653853-679073 GCA_015680685.1 Gnetum montanum
CTAGTACATTCAAAACTTTGAGCACGCTGTTGCATACTGTAACACTTTAAAGCAGTTGCGACACACAACATAGCACTTGAGCATGAGTACAAAATCAAAACAAAGCTTCTTCTTCCCAAAAAAAACCAAGTACTCATGTCAAAATAGTCAAAAAACATCCAGCTGCATGGCTTTGGCTCTCCGCCAATAGGTTCCCCTAAACAAGGGGCCCTGTTCCTCCAAAGAATGCAACGCATCATCACGTGGCTTTGGCCTTGCCAACAAGTACTCTTGGACACTAAACAAGAGTCTTGTTCCGTCAAAGAATGCACATTACATGTTTGGATTTTGAGTATGCTAAATAATGGCTATTGACACGGACCAGCATGCCACACACCAGAGCATCCCCTTCACCAAGCACAATCCATTGGGCAGTTACTAGTCCCCACAATCCCCATTCTCCTACCAGCTACAAATTTCACTTTCCCAATCCCATGTACTACTGAACATGGTGCGATGACGTCTAGTCAAGTGGCAACGGAAAAAGTCTCTATCAAGTTGCTTGTGGTGTTTTGCACTCCTTTATCGATGCTTCTCAGGTCGATTCCTCCAAACGTCAACAAAGAGGGGCCAATGAAACACCACAAAAATTTTGAGCTTAGTACTTGTCCAACACCAAGCAGGTCCCTGCAACCCACAGATGATCACAGCTACATCTGGTGTCGCACTTGGCAACTTCGGAGATCAGATGCTTAATTTTCACTAAGTATGCAGTCCCAAAGTATACACCCAACGTGTACACTCAAATTCTCAACGTATACGCCCAGCATGTATGCTCAAGTTCACAGTGTATACGCCCAGTGTACACGCCCAGCGTACACGCCTCACATGTATGCCCAGTAGGTACAACCGATGTATATGCTGGGCATGCAATTCCAGAAGACAGCATGGAGACAGCACTGCAGAACAAGACTTGGCACAAGGTAGCAAACATCAGCGTATATGCCCTAGCATATACGCCTAGCACATCAGCATGTGCGTCCCAGCGTATATGCCCAGCATCCACCAGCGTATACGCCCAGCGTATACACTAGCGTCCATGACATCTACGCCCATGTTCGCATACGCCCAGCACCTCCAGTGTATATGCCCAGCGTATACACCCACAGTCTATGCTCGCTGCAAACAACATATACACCCAACGTATACACCCAGAAAATGTAACATATTGTACACTTGTAAATTTTATGCTCTTGCACCCGGTCAACGCGCCATGTGTCTCCCAACCCGAGTCCGCCGTCAAAACCCTGTATAAAAGCCCAATTTTTGTACTAGATCCAGGATGGTTGGAAAAATTCCCAGAGCACACCAGAGAGCAGAGATGTTGTGAACCAGAGCATAAAACCTTTTACGCTGGACAACCTTGTACGCTGAGAATACAGCCTCTACGCTGTGCTTACAGTGTGAACTACCCAAAATCATCCTTGCATCCAACAGGGCTTTTTATCCGCCTTGTGTTCCAGTCACAACTGCGTTAGACCGGTGCATTGTACTTTCATTCTGTAATGCCATTGTTACATTTTCTTCCCAAAATCGTTTACAATTTGCATTAATTATTGCATGTATTCTATTTTCACTCATTTACATTATGCTCTGTTTGCATCAGTTACACTATTTACGCTTTGATTTATGCCTATTACGCCATTTACGTATAACCCAGCGTATAGCACTTTGGTGTACGTTTAGGGAAATTCTTGTCTGATCCACATGCGGACCACCAAAGGTAATCTACCTCTGTTCATTCTAGCTTGCACTCATGCGAAGGTAGGGTCTTTTGTATGCGTCCTGCGATCCCACGGTCTCTGTTTCCTTCCAGCTGAAGACCGACGATTTCGGATGGTACAGTGGGGTGGGAAGGTCACTGCTACATTATTTTGAGGGGGTTTCATCTATAAGAATGGGGGTGTCGTGGCTACGGGAGGAATTGTGAGGGGAAGTATGTTGAATTGAACATCGGTTGGTGGAGGAATGGGGATGAGAGCTGCTGCATCTTGTTGAGGCGCATGAGCTTGTGTGATGTTCAATGGCTGGAGGGATGTAGTTTCATCCGTGAATGGGTGAAACAACGGGTTTATATAAGTTTGTGGGCTAAGGATGTGGTATGAGTCTTCATGCTCAGATTGAGCTGCGAACTCATTCTCCTCTTCCGGTTGAGGATTTTGAAAAGGCTGATCTAGTGACTGGCTCCTTTGCATGAGGAGTTATGTAATGAGCTCAGCGTAGAAAAGTTTGTATTGCCTCTTGACTTCCATTTTAGCTCGGTCCACAGCTAGGCTGGCTTGTATTTTCACGCATATGAAGTTGTACTGGTCTTGAGTTATGATGTTAGATGACAGGTTCCTCCCTTGCAATCTAAGGGACCGGCGAGGCCCCATTGTGGGTTGTACCGTAGGCTGTTGGACCGTGGGCTATTGAACAGCCATGGTGCCTATGACGTCGGTAACTTGGGTGGTTGTAGCGGTGGTGTTTGCGATGTTCATGATGAACAGTTGAGAATATGGCACAGTGAAGGGATATGGAATTAGAGTACTTAGTGTAGCATAAACCTACGTTCGTGGCATACAACGTATACACTGGGTCTCAGCATATAGGCTTCAACGACCAGCGTATAAGGGTAGCGTATATGTATACAGCGTATAGCGACAGCGTAGAGAATCTATGGCGTAAAGCGTACAGTGTATATGCTAAGCAGCGTAGACAGCGTTAGTGTACAGCATAAACAGGGTTTACAGCGTACAGAGTCTAGCGTATATGGATGGCAGCGTAAAGGAGTTTACGGCGTAGGGCGTAGACAGGGTCTTGTGTGCAGCATAGACAAAGTCTACAGCGTAAAATGTGCAGGGTCAGCATATAGCATAGATAGGGTCTACAACGTATAGCGGACGACGTATATTCAACAGCGTAGAAACTGGGGATTTTGCAGATAGAGTCGGCGTATGGTCAACAGCGTAAACATTGGGAATTTGTAGACAAATTTGGCATGAGCTTAGCAGTGCAGACGCTCGACGACGTAGACGCTGGGGCATATGCAAACAGTAAGTTTTAGACTGAGTAGCGTAGATGCTGGGAGGTTTGCAGGGAGGGTTCGTGTATACTTGATAGCGTAAACACTGGAAGTTCTGACACAGTAAGTTTTAGGTAGGGCCCTCCTAGCGCCAATTTTTGTACCATCCGAAATCGTCGGTCTCCGACTGGAAGGAAACAAAAATTGGGCGATCATCGGACATGCACAGAAGATCCTACCTTCGCTTGAGGGCAAGCTGGAATTAATGAAGGCAAAGTACCTTGAATGTTCTACACACAGATCAGGCAAGGATTTCCCCAAATGTACACTGAAGTGCTATATGCTGGGTTATATGTAAACGGCGTAACAGGCGTCAAGCAGAGCATAAACAACGTAACTGATGCCAATGGAGCGTAAACGTAAAACAACGTAAACAGTATACATACAACAATTAATGCAAACTATAATAGATTTTAGGAAGAAAATGTAACAATGGTATTTCAAAATGAGAGTTACAATGCACCGGTCTAACGCAGTTGTGGCTTTGACACAAGGCAGATGAATAGCCCCGGTGGATGCAAGGATGACTGTGGGCTGGTTCAAACCATAGGCACAGCATAGAGGCTATATGCTTAGCATACAGGGTTGAAGTCTAGCATACAAGGCTCTCTGCTCTAGTTCTTAGTGGCTCTATTTTTCTCTGGTTTGCTCAAAATTGCCAACCAACCTTGAATCTAGTGAAAAATTGGGATTTTTATACAGGTTTTGATGTTAGACTCAGGTTGGGGAAACATGGCGCATTGACCAGGTGCGAAAGAATAAAATTTACAAGCGTACATGTTACATTTGCTGGGCACATACGCTGTATCAGGCGGGCGTATACACTGGGCATATATGCTAGTGTATGCTGGGCGTATACGCTGATGGATGATCTGTTTGTGTTAATTACTGCCTTGTACCAAATCTTGCTCTACAGTGTTATTTCCATCTTCGGGGATTGCATGTCGGGCGTATGCATCAGTCGTACAGGCTGATCATACTTGTGAGGCGTGTACGCCGAGTGTGTACGCTGGGCGTCTATGCTGTGAATGCAATCTGGGCTGTATACACTACGAACATCGGGCGTATACACTGAAAATACATACTTAGTGTAAAATAAGTATTTTAAACTCCTGAGTTGCTAGGTTTCATGGCAGATGTTGTCGTGGACATCGACGGGTCCCAAGGAACTGCTCCTCGTTGAGTTCGACTCTACTTGAAGCTGTTTGTGGGGTTCTCAAGCTTTAGTCATGCTAGGGAGCATCGTGACTTAGCTTGATTTGTTTTTGAAAAGTACTAAGCTTGAAATTTTGTGGTTTTTCAATTCCAAGGGTAAAACAGCTTCTGAACCATAAATAAGGCTATATGGCATTTTACCTGTGGAAGTCCGATGCGTAGCACGATAAGCCCACAACGCATATACTAACTATTCATGCCATCTTTTCTTGCTTTGGGTAAGCATCCTTTTAAGTACTATAATGATATTTTTATTTGTGGCTTCAGCTTTCCCATTTCTCTGAGGGTAATAAGGGGAAGAAAATGAGTGTTTGATCCCTACGCTTTCACAGAAAGTTCTGGTTTCGGCACTGCTAAATTATGGCCCATTATCAATGATGATGGTCATGGGGATGCCAAAACGGGTCACAATGTTTTCAAGGATGAAGTTGCATACGTGTTTAGATGTGGTTTTTCTAAGGGGAATGGCTTCTACCCACTTCGTGAAATACTCTGTCGCGGTTATGATGAAGCTATGCCCTACAGAAGATGAGGGTGTTATTAGGCTGATAAGGTCCAACCCCCATTTTTGAAAGGGCTAGGTGATTTGCGCTGTGTGCAACTCATTTGGTGGAACATGTATCAGATTACTATGTTTTTGATAGACGTTTCATGTTTTAGTCTTAGAGAGACAATCATATTCCATGTGTGGCCAATAATAGCCTAAGCGTCTTATTTTCGTTGCCATTGCTTTAGGTGCTACGTGTCCTCCGCATAGTCCGTCATGTACTTATTCAACGATGGTTTGGGAATCAGTGCTACTAACGTATGTTAGTAGTATGCCTTCCTAGGATCGACGACACAATGTGTCCCCTACCAGTGCATATTTCCGAGAATGCTTTCATACCACGTCTTTTTGTGCATTCGTTAGATGTTGCGGTGTTTCACCGTGTAGAAGGTACTCTTTTATGTTGTCATACCATTCTATCGCATGCATTGTACTAACGGATGCAATTGGTAATGTGTCGAGAGTATCGGTTATGGGTTTAGCACAACTGATTATGGATCTTGGCAACATATGGAACATGTCAGGTGATATGTTTAGCGCTAGCATGGCCAGTGCATCTGCGATGGTATTATCATTTCTGGAGACATGTTGCACATCCATGTTTTCAAATTGCTTCATTAAGTGTTTGGCTAAGTCACAATATGGTTGTAAATGTTGTGCTTTGCATGTATAAATGTCTATGACTTGGTTTAAAACCAATTCTGAGTCTCCCTTGATCACATGTCGTGTGATGTCTGAAGCTAGTGCTACCATGAGACCTCTAAGGAGACCTTCATAGTCTGCCACATTGTTGGTCCAGTGAAAGTCAAAACGATAAGCAAAGGGTCGGATCTCCCTGGAGGGATAGGTGATGATGGCAGCAGTACTTCCCCCTCGAGAGGTGGAGGCTCCATCAAAATTCAAAATGGCATCGTAGCCATCGGGTACCATGTCTATGGCACTCACATTTTCATCAGGGAACACTAGCTCTATCGTTGTTTGATCATGCGTTGGTGATGTAGTCATTTGATTCGCTATGGCTTGACCCTTAACTGATGATTGCACTATGTAGTGTAGGTCAAACTCAGCTATCATGGCTTTCCAACGGGCTATTCTACTTGACTCATAAATGTTTCCTGTGATGGCTCTGAGCACATTATCCTTGCAGATTATGTTGACTTGGTTATGGAAGAGGTAATGTCCCCATTTTTTTAAGGAAAAGGTAAGAGCTAAACATGACCTCTCCACTCCGTTATACTTCTTCTCATGGGCTACTAATGCATGGCTTAAGTAACAGATAGGGACTTTGGTCCCATCATCTCATTTCTGGAAAAGCATGGACATGATCGACGAGTCCGAAGTGGCAAGGTAGATGTAAAACGGTTTATTATTTTGAGGTGGATAAACTGTCGGTAGTTGAACAAGTGCTATTTTAATATTGTCAAATGCCTCCTGGCACTGTGAAGTCCATTCAAAATGGATGTTCTTGCGTAGCAAGTGGTTCATAGGTTTCAACTTGTCTGTCAGTTTTTCTATGAAATGCCTGATGAACTATAATCTACCTTGTAGACCTCGAAGTTCGGTAAGGTTGCTGGGTTGTTTTAAGTTTTTTATGGCCTTAACTTTATCGGGGTCTACTTGTATCCCTACTTCTGAGGCTATGAATTTGAGCATTTTTCCTATTTTAACTCCAAAGACACATTTCTTTGGGTTAAGTCTCAGCTCATATTTTAAACAATGCTTTAGTACCAAGTCAAGATCTTGTATGTGTTGTTCTGATATCTTTGATTTGACCATGATATCATCCACATAGTCATTGAGTGAGTGCAGCATGTAATCGCTAAGAATAAATTTCATTTCCCTTTGATATGTGGCCCCAGCCTTCTTGAGACCGAAGGGCATCATTGTGTAACAAAAGGTTTCCCATGGTGTCATAAAGGTAGTCCAGAGCTGATTCTCTGGGTTAATACGTATCTAGTTGTATCCTGAGAAGCCATCCATAAAAGATAATAGGGTGTGCCCAGCGGTTGAGTCAACAAGTTGATCAATCCTGGGTAGGAGAAAATCATCTTTTATGGTTGCCACATTGAGATCGTGGAAGTCAATGCATAAGCGAATGAATCTGTTCTTTTTCGGGACATTGACCATGTTGGATACCCAATCAGCGTAGTCGACAGCCCGAATGAAACCTACCTGACAAAGTTTGGTGATCTCATTACAAACTGCCAACATTACCTCAGGCTTGACCTTTCGTTCCTTTTGTTTTACTGGCCTTAATTTTGGATCAAGGATAATATTGTGCTGGACGATTCGAGGGTCTAACCCGAGCATGTTAGTGTAAGACTAGGTGAATGCTTTTATGTTGTCTCGAAGTACATCTTCTATGTCTTTGACCAGTTGAGGTTGCAATAGTGTACTCAATTTTAATATTTTGATTTCACCATCAGGCATAATGACAGGGGTTTCAGTCAACGGGTCCTCAGTGATGCTATCGGCTTCTATGTCGAGGGATTTTTTCATACCTTTGTAGCTGTCTAGCGTTTGTTGCATTGAGGCTATGATTGTGTCATTCGTTGATGTACCTAAGTTGATGGAATTTAGGTCAATTTCTCTTGTGATCTTCCCATATGGTCCATCAATGATCAATGATGTAAATAAATGCTGACAATCCATCGGGCTAGCTCCTATCAATAAATAGAGGGCAGAGTAAGCTAGTAGGTGTCGTTCAGTGTTCTTTGGCAACGTAAATCATATGTATATGTGTGGTAGTGGTTTATCATCACAGTGGGACGCATGGTATTTTAAGGCCTTACCGGGCCGAATGTGGCAGTTTAAGGCCTTACTGGGCCGAATGTGGCAGTTTAAGGCCTTGCCGGGCAGAATGTGGCAGTTTAAGGCCTTACCGGGCCGTATGGGACAGTTTAAGACCTTACAGGGCTGTATGGGGCAGTTTAAGGCCTTACCGGGCCGTATGGGGCAATTTAAGGCCTTACCAGGCTGTATGGGGTAATTTAAGGCCTTACCAGGCCGTTTAACCATGCGTTGATGCCGTCTAGTTAGTGTATGAGCTGTATTAAAGAGTTTGCGCCAAAATGCTCAGTGTGGGTGACTGAAATTGGTTTGCCCAAGTATATGGTTTGGGGTGGCATCTATCATCTTGTTATTTTGTTTTGCAATTTTCCCGTATTTTTTATTTTGAATAATTTAAAATTAATAATAATAAAAATAAAATAAAATAAAATGCAAGGCGGCGGCGGCGGCAAGGTCAGCGCGGCGCTATATATAGCGTAAGGCTATCAGTTGTTAGAGGCACTATGAACTTGAAGCAAACCGAAGCATGAGCGTAAACCTAAGCTACAGCGTAAGCGTAAAGCGCCAAACCCCAGCATAAGCATAGAAGCTCAAACCCCAGCGTGAGCATGAGTGTAGAGGCTCAAACCCCAGTGTAAGCGTGAGTGTAGAGGCTCAAACCCCAGTGTAAGCGTGAGCATAGAGGCTCAAACCCCAGCGTAGAGGATTCAGCTCAATGTGCAAACTCAGACCCCAGTGTAAACCTATTAATTTAAGCCTACAGCACACCAGAATGGGCAAGGGCAAGGAGGTAGAAGACTAGGGGAGGAAGGGACCCGACTTGACTTTTGCAGAGGAAAGTGAGGCCATGCTGCAATGTTTGCCAAGGCCTAGGATTCCATCGTGGCTTGGATTGGCACACAAGTAGGCTCTAATCTTACCTCAGTTAATTTTTTTTATTTGTACTTGTTACCTGGCATAGAGAATCTTGGCAGCGTACATGGTCTATACACTGAGCATAGATGCACAGCGTAAAGGGTCTGTACGCTGAGCGTAGATAGTTTTCGTAGCGTACGAGGTCTATACACTGGGCGTAGATTTGCAGCGTAAAGGGTCCATACACTGAGTGTAGATGTGCACCGTAAAGGGTCCGTACGCTGAGCGTAGATGCGCAGTGTAAAGGGTCCGTACGCTGAGCGTAGATGTGTAGCGTAAAGCATCTGTACGCTGAGTGTAGATGTGTAGTGTAAAGGGTCTGTACACTGAGCGTAGATGTGCAGCGTAAAGGGTCTGTACACTAAGCGTAGATAGTTTACGCAGTGTATAGGGTCTGTATGCTAGGCGTAAACAATTTTCATAGCGTATACACCGAGTTTAAACATTTTGTTGACAGCGTATACGCCGAGTGTAAACAGTTTGTTGACAGCGTATACACCCAGTGTAAATAGTTTGTTGACAGCATATACGCCGAGTGTAAATAGTTTGTTGACAACATATATGTTGAGTGCAAATAGTTTATTGACAGCATATATGCCAAGTGTAAACAGTTTGTTGACAGCGTATACGACGAGTGTAAACATTTTTCGCAGCGTATACGCCGAGTGTAAGCATTTTTTTGATAGCATATACACCGAGTATAAATAGTTTGTAATTTTTTCAAAGTATTGGCCTTCAACATGGAATTTTGTTTCTCCATCTCATTTTCATGTCTAGCTGATTTATCATGGCATTCTGGTTATTTGTAGGGATCCTGAGCCTTTCTTCTCGGTAGTTGAGCTGGTTGGAATACTGGCATGGTTTGGGCGCCTTAATGCCGACGAACCTACCCCTAATCTGACTATCGATAACAATGGGGTATGGTTCAAGGAAGGGGCCTATGAGTTCCTTGCCTTCATCCTAGACAGGTTCAAGGTAGTGATATGGTCACACCTGAGCGAATAAGTAGTGCGAAGTGTGCTAGAAGCAATGTTTCTAGGATCTGGAAATGGCATCATCGTCTTCATGATGGACATTGACGAGGGACCTCTTGTGATTGAGGACGTTCCCTTTGGCGGACCCAGATCTACTCACCCGTTAATGCGTGTGTGGAACTTATTGCCACGAGGGCCTGACTATCTCAATAACACCTTGTTTTTGGCTATGCGTGCGTCCACGTTATTTCAAAATCCTCCTAGTACAGTGTACAGGATAGAGATGTAAGGTCGTTTAGTTTGTTGTTTTTGTTTTTGTTGTTTATTGTTTGCTCCTGTTCTGATGACCATTCTTTTGTAGGCCCCAAGTTGACCAAGATGGGACATGCGTCAATGATGATGGGCTTGCTCTGGCTTACACCACTTTGGAGACCTTCATGGTAGGTCCCACCCTCTGCGGAACTGTATTAGCTTAGACCAAGGATGACATTGTTCATTTCCATAAGCAGTTTTCTAGGGCGTTTGCGCAATGTATGGCTCGTGGATGGCTGCATGGAGATTGGTCACATAATGGACCAGTTTTCCCTTGTGATGCTAACTTGGGTGCTAGCACCTGGAAACCCATGACTAAAGGTAAGTGATAAAATTTCCTAGATGCTTTAGTGTGTTTGTTTAGCTACTAGTGGTCATACTGGTGTTATAGTTTTAAATTGTGTTTACAATTAATGTTCCCCCCAGCGGGGACCCTGTTACGACAGGGTGAACTGAGAGTACCTTGTCGATGAAGTTTGGGGAGGTCAGAAAGGCACAGTGATGGTTTCACACCAATGCCTCACCATCTATTGTCCATTGTCTGGATGATGCCGGCCTCATGGAGTTATTTACAACCCTGAGCCCTGATATGTCCATAGCTAAAATGATCGGGATTTTTGATTCATTCGACAAGTCCATCACCTACTACAGCATCCGTATTAAGGATGTC
The DNA here is from genome assembly GCA_015680685.1 of Gnetum montanum. Taxonomy (NCBI): domain Eukaryota; kingdom Viridiplantae; phylum Streptophyta; class Gnetopsida; order Gnetales; family Gnetaceae; genus Gnetum; species Gnetum montanum. The sequence goes on from MNCI01005810.1 coordinate 664,380, forward strand.
AAAATAGCTTTCCATCTGTCAGCCGAGTTTGTTTTAGACCTATTTTGTGTACTGGAAGATGGCATAAATGTGGTTTTGGATAGGGTATAGAAAGAGCTTCATATGGTGCATGAGCTAGAAGACTGGTTGGGCATTGTCAAGGGTTCCAAGGGATTCCCTATGCAGGGGACGTCAAAGGTTATGGAAGTTAATGAATTGTATCCCCTATTTTGGGCACAGGTATTTCCTAAATCCCTATCCCAAGTGAGGATTCTTGGGGTGGAAGATGTGTGCATCATGCAAACCATTTTAGAAACTGGGATGCATTATAATTGGGCTCAATTTTTGTTGTCCGGCCTTCATAAGGAGATAGTGCGATTGCGTTCAAATGTTGAGGTGTAATTCCATTTTACATTCGTATTCTTTGTAGGCTATCTGCATCGCTTGGCTGAATTTTTAGTGGTTCATGCGGATAATAAATATGTTCTACGGGATCATACTCAATTATCTCGCCCGTGGATTAACCATTTGTTCAAGATAGCTGAGTCCCAAGATGCACCTGAGGAGATTGATGAATCTGTGTCCATCACGACAGGAGGGTCATCTGGTATTTCAATCCATACACGTGACAATGTGGGGTTGGAACTAGAGAATGTACCCTACACTGCAAAGAGAGTTGATTAGGTCATCAAAGAGACCATCGGGAAAGCAAAGTTGAAGATTCAGAAGCGCGAACGCCCAAAAGAGGTGGCCTCAACTGCGGAAGAGCCAAGGGTGAAGCGAATACGATTCAAAATGCTTGTTTGAGGTAAATAAGCTTGGTGCACTTATTGTATTGTCATTTTCATCTTATTCATTTTTTTCGTTTTGACCACTTACATGAAACTAATGTCTTCAAACTTGACTTGGGAAGTGAGGAGATAGGAGTTAGAGACCATTATCAAGGAGGAGGAAGCTACAACGGACTTAATAATTGAGGAGGAAGAGGTCGGCAAAGATCAAGTGGAAGGGACTGAAGAGCTAGCGGAAGACACCACAGAGACAGAAATGGTTGATGACTAGGGTGGTGTTGATGAAATGTTCAGTAGCTTCCTTAAGGGAAGATTGGACCTTGGTGACCCTCCAAACCTAGAAGGGGACAGAGAACACAGTATATTTTCTTTTGTTTTCTTGTGTTGCTTTGTGAATCATTGTTTCTATGGTGTTTTACTTTTATGTTTTTATCCCTTCCAGACGAAGGTAGGACAATTCCTATGATGCGGTTGGAAGTACCTATGAAGGTGGCTCCCCCTGAAATGCCCCCTAAGGCTAGTCCACCTCGTACTCGTAGACCATTTTCTTGGACCAAGATGCCAGGTAAAATGGATTTCATGACTAGTATCATCGACGAGATGGTCGAACATATTCAAGAAGCCCACCCTGATATATGTTCAAATGTTTCGAGCCTTTTGCAGCGTTCGAATTTCATACCCCTTTTTTTTCATCTAATGTTTGATGCCTGTTCTTTTCATGTGTGTAGGAGCTAAGCTGAAGTGGGATTCATCTGAGACTGTTAGTATTGAAAGTTTGCCTGCACTACCCCTAGAAGTTGAATAGATACCAAGGCCGATCTATGATGAGGTGGCAGAAGGTCTTATGCATAACGCAAAATCGCTTTGGACCTGTAGGCATTCCATCGAATAGTTATGGTTGCAAATCCAGGCAAAGGAAAAAGAGGTTTCCAAGTTATTAGCTGAACGCGATGATCTCAAGGCTTGATATGAGTTTTCCTTGGCCAGACTAATAGGTGATTGTTCTTGGTGAACTTTCGAGATCACTTATACTAGATATTGGAACCTGCTAAATCGTCATGCATCTCTAACTCAGAAACTAGTAGAGCATAAGGCCTAGATAGATCTACTGAACCTCAAGTGCTAGGATTGGAAGGCTTTCGCTTCCAAGGTGTGTAAGTGGGGTCAGGATGAGAAGAACCACAAGCATCATTACAAGAAATCATTGAAGGAAGTATCCATAGAAAAGCGTTAGCTTGAAATGTTTGTGGAGGGTCTGGGTCTACGTTCTACGTTTGATACCTTTGCCAAGAATACAACTGTTGAGATGGAATCGCCCACAAGGATAATTACGACCGCTTATGGGGAGGTATCTGTGGGTGAATTTTCCTTGAAGCATCCCACATGGTCAGCGGTTGACAAGGAGAAGGCCTTGGTGGATGTCAATCTGGGCCTCGATGGGACTGATTGGGCTAGCGTCTTAGAGGAAGAAATTCTCCGTCAGTTGGAGTTCAGTTTAGGTGGGTCTCCTACGGTAAGCATTTTGTTGTTATTAATTTTGTTCATTGAATAATGTTTGGGATCTTTTCCTTTTACTTTTGTGTTGATTATTTCTTTTACTTTTTATAGGGTCGAGGCGACGACGATGTTGAAGAAGGTGGCCCCAGCGGAGTGGGGACCCACGGTGCCTGCGGAGCTGAACGGGGCGACCCTCCCATCCCTGATGTTTGATTTTAATTTTGATACTATCCTAGCTCATATTTTGTATGGAGTTGTATTGAACTGGTAAATGGAACTAGTTAACTGTTGTACTTGTCTAAGTGTATATATATTTCTACATAATTTTTGTTGTGGATTTCAAGTTTAAATGTAAACACAATGCAGTAATGTAAAATGTTTTGGTTTGTTTTGTTGTTTAAATGTAATGCACGAAGTGGGAATGCAAGTAGGAGTGTAATTATAAGCAAAGGATAATTGTGAAAAGGAAAACGCGAAGAAAAACTGTAATTGATAACATGACAACACAAGTGTAAATTCAAACAATGAGCTGGAACTTGGGAGAAGAACAAAGTATAGGTAGATGATCTAGTTTAAGGCCATTTCAGGCCAGATGCACTAGTTTAAGGCCATTTAGGGCTAGATGCACTAGTTTAAAGCCATTTCGGGCCATGCGTAAACAAGGGAAGTTTCAAGTGACAGGGGTTGATTTCTTTGTAGACCGACCATTTCTAATCGTGGCTAGTTTTATGTCATTGCGGACATGATAGTTTAACATCATTCGGGACTTTGAATGTCATTTATTGGTTTAGTAATTTTTTGATTTTTCTCATTTTAATGTTAGGAGTAGCATTAACGGGTATGATTCTATATTTAGCGTCTCCTTCATTGATCACATTGAATGGTAATTCAACCCAAGGGACGTTTGATGGAATAGTTTCCACGTTGGTGTTTTCCGGCGTTTCTGCATGCATTGTGGTTTCTGTGTCAGTTGTAGTTTCTAAGTGAGGCTGTGTATGTACGACTTCAGGCCCAGGTACTTCTGTGTTGGGTAAATTTTCCTTTGTGTCTAAGAGATTATCTCCTATTGGTTGTTGTTCATTTATATCATCTTGTTTAGGCTCTTCGAGCTTAACCTCTAAGCCTTGGTCTATGTCTGTATGCGATGAGATTGTAGGTGTAGCAACCTACCCGTGTATAATGATTTCGCCACCTTCATAAGGCAGGTGAATTTCTTGGTGTATGGGAGAAGAGACTGCTTTTAGTTGGGCTAACCAAGGCCTTCCCAATATTAGGTTGAACCCTAGCATTTCATCGATTACCACAAAATCGGTAGATGTGGGGAATTGATCCCTTACTATAAAGTCTAAAGTCATAGTGCCTTTGACTATCACGCGTGATCCGCTGAACGATTTCAAACATGTGGTGGCAGTTGATTTTATTAGCTCCGTAAGCCCCAATTATTCGATGATGGGATATGGCACTACGTTTGTGGTGGCTCCATCATCTACATGCACTCTATGTATCTTAAATTGATTTATTTGTATCGTTATGAACATAGGTGTTGTTGTTACCTCTCCCATTTTCTCATCCACTTTGATGTTGCCATTGTAGAAACTTAATGGCTTAGTAGTTGACCCTTGAGGTGAGTACATTACCACATGAATTGAAGGTTCATTTGGAGGCAAGTCTTCGCTTACTAGGATAGATGTCAACATGCACACTAGAGCTTCGCGATGGGTTTGAGATGTTAACACCATGTCGTATAAGCTCAGTGAAGTATTTTTTTGTTTGAGTGCCTATGTGACTTGTGTTAGAGCTATTGCTAGATCTCCACTTTTGGGCGTATGTTTGTCGGCAGTGATTTGGTCCATTGGGCCCAACAGTTTTATTTCATGCATAGTTGGTTTGTCATTTTTACCTGAAATCATTGATTTGGGCATATCTCTAGTAACGCCAATAAAGTGGCGCAAGTCTGCGACACATAGTATTCAAACAGTCACCTTTGCTTACCTTCAGCCCTATAAATAGCCTGTTAAATAGCACAAGGAGAGGTTCAAAAAAAAATAAAAGGGGGAATCTCCTTGGCTAAAACAAAAAAAGAGATACCTACAATCTCACAAAAAAGGGAAAGAAAAGGAGAGGCCAGCAATCTGTAAAAAGAACCTCTCTCAGCTGGCATAAAGCCCAAGGTCTTATTCTACCACCTTGGTAGGATCCCGCCCGCATTGTATATATGTGAAGTCTATGCCCAAGTGCATAGCTATTCCTATTTCTCAGCATGCTTCGGTCACCCTCAGAACTTCTGCACTTCGTCACATTGTGCAGCCGATTGTGCCCCCCCCCCCCCTTGACCGGACAGATTTGTGGCTCTAAAGCAGTGCATGTTCCTAACTATATCTTATGTTACCTCTTATATATTGTCTGGCTTCCTTGTATTATTTTCTATTTTTTTTACCTTCAAGCATCATCTCATATCATTGCTGCACTCACGTTTATTCATTATTTCGCATTGTTGTCGCATTTTTTTGTCCCTTTCTTTTCCCGCTAAAATTATCCATAAGCACCATCCCGCAATTCATAAAGTTTTTTTTGCAAAAGGCTATATTGATGTCGATGTAAGTCCCTATCTAATCAACCAGACCATTCAGGACACCCCATATTTGCATACACCCAGCACCGCCCTCCCGCGGGCACAGGATTGGAACTGTTATGTCTGCTGACCCTAGCGTTCTTCCAGCCGTCGATGTTTTCGGTCGCTATAGTTTTTTGGTGCTAGAAGGAGAGCCTTTTGGTGCCTTTTCCACATGTCACGGTAGTAATGTGATCCTTCTATGCCCTAATACACATGAGCATAGATGCGACACCCTCTTGCGGTTGTTTGCGTTCTGTGCAGCATAGATTGGTCACCCCGACAGTTCCTCTAGAGCCCTACTGAACACAAGGCCTCTGATCATCGGTTAACGAGCTCATTCTATGATCCTCTTGCATGTGTACTACCCCTTGCCCTGTGTGGTGTAGATCGGTCACCTGGATGGTCCCTCCGGAACCCTGTGAGACATAAAACCTGCCTGATTACTAGTTAATTTGCCCATCCTACGATTGTCTCACCTGTGTTCTGTACCTCACTCCATGCGGTGCAGACCGGTCACCTTGACGGTCCCTCCAGGATCTTGTGAGACATGAAACTTACCTAGTCGCTAGTTAATTTTCTCATCTTATAGTAGTCTCATATGCCTTCAACACCCCAACTTGCATTAGCGTAAACTCAACACCCTTTGTGGTTGTTTGCGCATCGTGTGGTGTAGATCGGTCACCTCGACGGTTCCTCCAAAATCCTATGAGACAATAAGCCTTCTAACAGTGATTTAACTTAATTCTCTATAGTAGTCCCTCATGCACCCTACACCCTAGCTAGCACAGGAAAAAATGTGATACCCTTTGAGGTTGTTTCTGTCTTGTGTGGCACAGGTCGGTCGCCTCGACGGTCCCTCCGGGATCCTGCAAGACGAAAAGCCACCTGTTGTCATTTTTCTTTAATCCTTCTATTCTTCCACATTTTCTAGCATTTTTTCATAATCACTTACTTGACAATGACTTCTTCCACCACCGTTGTCGATATTTCCAACATGGAGGTGCCCTTCGCAGCCCAAGGTACTACTGGTGCCGAACAACGGTTGAATCCAACACCAGAAACACATCGATCTCTCAGGATCCAAAACTGAGGACCTGAGGGCCTAGCCCAGCAACATGATCATTACAATTTCCTTTGCATGAAGGTGCAGGCTAACCTGCCCTTAGATTTACACGAACTCAAAAAAAATGTAGCTTCGAGTTCGCTTACTGCAATGGGGAGGAATTCCTTCCCAACCAGGGCACTTCCCTACCTTTGACACAACTGAAATAAAGGTTACTAGATCAACTAATTTAATTAACAAGGCTTAGGAAGCAACAAGACATAATGTCCAACTAGGATGAAGCCTTTCAAGATGGGCAAGAGGAACTTGACTCCCAATCTAATGAGGGAGGCCCAGCCAACCCCATTCCTGTCCCGCCTACCCAGTCCTTCTAGGCCAACCCGCTACCTATTGCCATCCCCTTCGCCATCATGCCTATAATTCAGCAGCTGCAACTGTAACTACAGTGGGTAGCCATGCTACATTCCCAACACCTCATCACCCCTATCGCTCGACTGCACCCGCAGCAACTGTGCCACCACAAGCTATTTATCAACACGCTACCGCAACACACAGCACACCTATCACGGCTACTCTACCACATGTCCACACTGTACCTACTCTACAACTACACCTAACTCCCATACCAATTCCTACATATGTGACCATCCCACCCACTATGATGGGCCTAGGCCCATCCACATGGTGGCCTCTGTTCGCTTCCTCATCTATTCTGCAACCGTCGCAAATGTCTCATTACATTTTCCCTCAGGTCTACTTGACCCCACAAATGGCACAACCTAGTGCGGGGCCATGGGAGGTCCCTTCAGTGATCCAAACAGCCTACTCAGCAGCTCAACCTGCTATTACCGCTCTGATGATACCACCCACCAGATGGTGGACAACGCAAGCAACACCTTTAGCAGGGGCAGCCCCAACAGCACAGCCGATGGGTCAAATCACCACCGTTACCATGCCACCTGTGGGGGTTGCCTCTACAGTCCCTCAGCCATCTACAACATCCTTGAGTCTGGACCAAGTGTTTCAACTTATTTAGACCCTGACCGAAGAAGTAAAATGCCTCAAAGCTGTTGGGTCCGATACGGTACGAGTCATGGACTTTTACCAAGACGACCCTGTCAACCCTGCAATCCCTGCCTTGATATTACCACCCGAGATGTTCCTCCCACACTTCACAAAGTACGATGGAGAAGGAGATCCCAATACACATCTCATAACTTTCTGGTTAGAGTCTTTGTTGCTGCAACAATGGCCGCATAGGATCATTTGCGTCTTCACCATGTCCCTAGCCGAGAAAGCTTTAGATTGGTATCACGCGTTGCCATGTTCATCCATCTCAACTTTGGAAGAACTCTTGACCTAGTTTGTGACATGCTTCAATTATAACTTGAAGCCAGAAACCACGTTGGATCAACTGATGAGCGTGAAGCAAGACCCACTAGAACCAATCCAAAAATTCATTCAATGATGGAGCGCAACCCTTAACGAAATCTGTGAACCTATCGTAGAGGCTCATTTGTTAGCCATCTTTAAGGGTGCAATGAACAACTTCATCAAGTTAAAACTATATTACCTTACTCCATGCTCACTTAGTTAATCTTTCACTCAGATGAAAAGCATACAAGACACAGCCGAGGTAAGTAAAGACCCAGCTTATGTCACTTACAGGAATAGTTTTGCAAAGAAGGATAAGGGTAAGGCCCCAACGACCATGGTGGCTACTGTAGTAGCTAAGGCTAAGCCCAAACATAGCAACAGTGGAAACAAGAATAATAAGAAACCAACCATGCCTGTAGCCGACTCAAGGCCTAAGCCAGGCCAAGTATTACAACCTATCGTGCTTGCACCCAAGACATCTACGTATACTAAACCTTACTTCGAACGTAAAGATCATTCAAAATATACTCCACTGCCCCTCAAACCTTCAAAACTCCTAAAGTAACCATTGAAAATGGGATACATTCAACACAAACGGATGTTAGAAGAAGCAAACATGAGGCATCGACACTACTACGAGATCCTTAGAAATCCCTCTTTAGCCCTGCCCAATGAACCTCCAGTCCCTAAAGGTTTCAGGCTGGATAGGTTTTGCAACTACCATCAACTATGTGGTCATACCACAGATTATTTTCTATCATTGCAAGATGACATCCAAAGATTGATTGACCTAGGGCATTTGATGCTAGATGAAAGTAGCCCACTATGTCCTGAGAACCAATCCATGTACGTCTATACTGACCCCCTCAATACCAACAATGCCAATTATGTAATCAATGCCATCAGTATTGACAATGATCCCATGCCACCCCTCCAACCATTTATGATTTGTGTGCCTCAGCGTAGTACGCCCATGCCACCAATGGCTGGTCCAAGTCCATAGTCACCCTTCATCCTGAAAGTCCCACCACGAGCATCTACCTCTGTTCCCACCCCGTCCACTAACACCTCTAGCTCCGTTCATCATCAGGAGGCCAACGTCTTTGACAGCCCCCATTCCATGCAGCAGCATTAAACAACTTCCTCTCCCTACAATGCGAGAAACCTACCTGATGGGTGAGTTATCAAAGAGGAATACTGTCAAAAGAATCTCCAAAACTACTCCTTCACCCTTTAAATATACACCTTCGTCACCAAGGACGAAGGTCGATGCAAGCACACAACCTGTAACATCCTGTTGCCAAAAATTTGAACCTAGGTCTGGGGCCATCTCTCCTCAGGAGATTTGTCTTCTAGGATGAATCGAGGAGGAGGGTGTCAAATAGACGAGCAGCCAAGACTTCTTGAACGCCCTAACCCAGGTTGGAAAAACCCTAAGATAGAAAAGTACCACGTTAAGCCTATACAACTTAGTTATAATATTCGCCCCTCACCGCGAGGCTCTTTTCCGCATGTTAATAGCAATCCTAGTTGATGAAAACATGCCGACAGACGAGAAAACAATCCACTCAGTCATACTCCCCTCCGCACCCATGGAGTCCACACCCTGACTAACTTTCAGCAATAAAGCCCTTAAGGAAGATCCTGAAAAGGGTCAAGTGACTATGGTGCCTCTCTTCATCATAATTTGGGTTAGTCAGTACCAAATACAAAGGGTACATGTTGATGATGGGGCAGCCACAAATGTCATCTCTTTGCCTATCATAGAGAAACTAGGGTTGGTTAACTAGATCAAACCAACAGCGACGTCGTGCCTACGGTCCTTCAACGGGGCACATGTCCTAGTAAAAGGCATAGTTCATGTAAACTTCGTAGTAGGGAATGAGCTCCCCAGAGATGCAACATTCATTGTAGTTGAAGAAATACCCAGGTTTAACCTAATCTTGGGAAGATCGTGGTTAGCACAACTTGGGGCAGTCTCCTCGCCTATACACCAAGAAATCCACTTACCATACGAGGGTAGAGAGGTGATAATCCATGGCGACGGGGTGGTAACATAAGCAATTAGTAACCTAAACACAGAGCAAGGTTTAGAGGTTACAAGCTCTAAAGATGAAGTGCCTGTTCATGTATGCACCAATCATACAACAAAGGGACCAGCCCAACGAACCGACCCTTAGATAGAAAACGTCTGGGTGGAGTTGCCCTTTCAAGCAGAGGGTGGTAACATGAGTGAAGGCCTTGACGGAACACCTTGAACTTACATCCCTGTTAACCCACGAAAGATTAGGAGATAGCTACGTGTACCATAGAAACCTTGCGACCTCCCACCCAGTCGCCATCCTTGCATATTCGCTTTCACGTAGCCCACCAGGGTGTCATCTTTTCGGCATAATATGTAAATGGCCTGAAATGGCCTAAAACTAACAAATGGCCTGAAATGGCCTAAAACTAACAAATGGCCTGAAATGGCCTAAAACTAACGAACGGCCTGAAATGGCTTAAAACTAGCATTATCACCTTTGCTTTATTCATTATGCAAATGGCCCGAAATGGCCTAAAACTAACAAACAGCCCGAAATGGCCTAAAACTAGCATACCATAGTGCGAAAACTTCACATAACACACATGATAACACAAAACTGGTTTCCTTTCTGGAGTCTTGCATTTCAGTCAACTTTTTTCCTATTGGCAATGTCTGTAAGTTCTTCCAAAAAAAATAAAAGAAAAGAAAAGAAGAGGGTGGATCCGCCCTCATGCTCTTACAAGCTATCCCTATTCACATTGCCTTCGTCGTTTGTCTCTACCTCATCCACCTGCACATCGTCCACTCCCATATTGCCCCCCACCGACACCTCATCCCTTCCCTCCATGGGTCTCACATCCTCATTAAGAGCCTGAGCCCCAAAAGATAAAGTAGTTAGTAGGGGCAACAAATGCGATAAATGACAACTATAGCAAGACATCAAAGAAACTAACCTAAGGGGAGCCTGCGTCTATCACAAGAGGTATCTGGTCTAGACCAAGCCTGAGACAACGCTCAATCTCCTCCATCAAAATATTCATCCAAGGCCTATCATTAGGTTCAGCATTCACAACGGTAACTTTCTCCCTTTCCAAAGTTGTCCATTTTATAGGCCTTGGGGAAAGAGAGGTGGTAGCGGTCTCTCCTATAGGAAGGGTCACCCCCAAATCTGGAGACTCCGTGACCTTCACCTGCTCTTTAAATTTGGCATAAGCCTTAAAAGCGTTGATGGCCTTCACAAACACCTCATACGAGAATGCCTCCATAGCAACATCTTTATACAGCCTTCGATGAGCTTCGTTTTCTTACTTGTATGTATGTTTGTAGTCCCTCTGGGCCTTCCCCCATTCGAAGATCTTGGCGCTGATGTCCTTCATATCTTGGCACTTCTGGGCCAGCAAATCCATCTGCATTTGTTGTTTGACTATTTCGCGAGGGGATTCTGCATTCTAATGAACAATAGTTCAAAATCTAGTGTGATCGGCCATAGCCCTTTGCAACTCCAGAGGGTCGAAACTATGGTTTATGAGGAAATCGATCCTCGACTTGAGGTTCTCCACCTCGGTAGCTAGTTCCATCTCTCTCTACTCACTCCTATGGGCCCATTTCCACAATTCCTCATTGGTATTTCTACATTCCCATAGAAAGCGCACCGAGTGCAAGACGCACTTGTAAGCCTCGTCAAATATGCAACGAGACACTTCAACCACGTCAGACGAGAGTGTGGGCACTGCGCCAATCTCCATAGGTAGAGTCGGGTCCCACTGGATCCAAGAGGCTATGGAAAGTATAGCAATCATGTTAACATAACATAAATCAATATGTTTGAAAGTTGTAGCATAGCAACATAGGGGCTGTCAACATTCCTACTCACCCGCACAAGGATCCACCTGTTGAAGGCGTTTGCTCATGTCATCAACAAGCCCCTAAACAAACGTAAACTTGTCAGGGATTTTAGCCCATGACACCGTCCAAGGCATAGAAGGTCCTGAGACATCAGTAGTAGCACTTGTTACACAATTAAGCATGATAGCAACAGACAAAGTGGACTATGGTAGGGTACATCCAAAGCCTAAACTCACCAGCATTCAGTTGTTTTCATGCTTCATGTTAGTGCAAGACAATCATGGTAGGTTCTGTGGAAGGCCCAGCCAAGTCCATAGGAACTCCTACCTCAAGTGCTAGTGCTTTTCCTTTCAGTAGGGTAGCATCTTTTTTATTTTGGAAAGACACCCCTTCGTTGGTAGGCAGAGGCTCCCTAATGACAAGAGCCCCTGCCCCGGAGACAAGACCTCCAGTATTCCTAGTCGGGGCCCTTTCTTCCAAGGCCGAGCCCCCCATATCTTTATTTAATGCCCCCGTTCTGAGGGTTGACACTTCCTCATCACCTTCTTCTTCATCTTCTTCTTCTGCTGCCTACAAAGTGTATACACACAATAAATCGAAGTTGATTAACTTAAAACTGATACCATGCCACAAAGCATGACTTAGCTAAGCATGGAATAACTGGCATTTTAAACACTCACCAATGGGGGGTTGCATTCACCACAACTTGAACCGCAGTCTTCACTCCTCTTCATGAGGGCTTTCCCTAGCAGGGGGAGGTCTCTTTCTCCGTAACTCTGCAGGCACGACCTTAGCCATAAGACAATCACCCTGGGTCGCATTGCCAAGTATGGTAGGGGGAGTCTCCCCTACACTATCCTAGACGCAAGTGCTATGAATCATCAGACCTTTAGTCGTTACAAAAAATGAATCCCTGACCATCTCCGGGGGAGCCTGGGCTTGCATGATCTAAACGACTGATCGAATCCATGGCTTGGGAATCTGGTCACAGTCTAGCACAAACCAGAGCCCATCCTCTTGGACCACCAGGAACTCCGTAAAGCACTTTAAACAGCCAATGTAGAAGGCATAGTGTATGTTAGAGTGGGACTCCATTTGCTCACGAAGCCCCAAAATCTTTCCCTGCAAGCCACTACACAAGAATTTGGCCCAGTTATAACGAGCCCCTTCCTCCATGACTTCCCGCATTACCCAAGCCTGCTCAAGCCCCAAGACCTTTCCTTGGGTGAGCAGTTGAGGGAATGCACGAGCACGAAAGATAGGGTATATCCCCATTGTAGTGCCATCCTTAAGCTTTTTCATGGGAAACCCTTTTCACTCCTTGGTGAGCCTCAGCCACTCCTCAATATGCTGCTTATGGAGGATCAACTCCTGCTTGCCCTTCGACATCACATCGGTGCCATCAGTAGGAACGCCAAACAAATCTGCAAATAGTTGGTCATTGATGTCAATAACCACCTACACACCCCGCACATATGCGCGAAAGAGACTCTCCTACCCAAAAAAGGAATTGACCAGGGAAAGCATCTCAGTAGTAGGAATGCCCAGATTTAGTGCCATAAATAAATCCATAAGCCTGACCATCCAGATTCTTTTGAGCAAGGGGCCCGGAGCCCCTCATTCTAACCAGCTCTAGCTTGCTGATACCTCACCGTATTTAAAGTAGATGTTTTTCCCTTACCTTCTGGCAGTCACCACCATCACTTCATGGGGCTTCTTCACTTCTACAGTAATAATCACAAAGCATACCTTAGAAAATGACACCCTCTTGTTAACCCACCAAGCCTATACGGTGAGGGGAATAGTGGGAGTTTAGCCGCTAAGCCTGCTTCGAGCGTCACTTTCTTAAAAGGTTTTCTCCACTCCTTGTCTAGCCAACCCTTCATCCTGAAATTACTGTAGAAAGAGACGAGTGTGTGTAGGTGGAAATGGTATCCTTCCCCGCAATGAGCAATCACACCCGCTCGCAAGCTCTTGGTAGAGGCAAATTCCTGTAGGGCTAGTTGTGCCGTGGCCAATTCATCTGGCTGATCATGAACCCCGTCATCATTAAGATAGAACCTAGTGACAAGTGCACGCTATTAACACTCGATCGAGCATAGCCAATGTCACACAACAAAATAAAGACGTGAAAATCACCCGTCAACATAGTAAACGGTCCCCTGTGGGTTCAGAAAGTACGTCACCATATGGTGCGAGAGGTACAATGTGTTGTAGGGATGATAACACTGGTATTCTAGTAGGTCCCAAATCTAGGCCAAGCACCTCAACCTTATGGAGTGTTGGGAAGACCCTCCTCCCGGCCTGCCTAAAGTTGCATCATCAAAAATATATCTCAAGATGCCTTGATTTGCCCCTGGCAGCAAAGCCTCTATTATGCCAGACACCTGCGTCTCATCCGAGGAGGACCAAACCATGAGACTAAACTGGTGAAGGAGGAATTTCAGGAAGTCTCACACCCCGTCCCTAAACCAAACCACTCGATCTCCCAAACGTATCGAGGGAGGGGGAACGTTGGCCATAGGTCTGCCTACATGACACAAGACTCCTTCCAGATCCAAAATGATCAATGTAGACCTTGGCCCTACCTTGCATAATAGAAATAATAGATAGTAACATCAAATATGGACATAATACATGCGCAACGTAGCAGCGCCTAGCCGACCATAAGTGTAGCATAGCATAATCCCTGTTCATCATAGCATAACAAGGATGCAAAAACCTAGCGTAGTAAGAGTGTGCAAGTAACTTGGCATAGCAATAAAATAACTAATAGCAAACCTAAACAAAATACGCACCTACGTCATACATAACTAAACCATCTCCTAAATGTTTCACGGTTTAGCAGCTTAAAGGACCCTGGTCTCACAGCCGTGGCAACAACCACGGTAGTAATGGCCTTGCATGTAACCACAACGAGACCCTTGCGCAACAGCGATGATCAAAAGAAAGCAAGACCTCCACAACACCAAAGCCAAAATGATGCAACCACAGAAAATACCAGTAGCAAAGAAAATGAGACATAAAACCATAGCAGAAGAGGGTAGAAGGTGCAAGGAGAAAGGAACAAAAGAGACATAAATAACTCACTGGGTCAATAGTGTGCCCTCCTGTGCTGGAACGCATGCCCATGGCCCACGTCTTAAGGCCTTCTTCACCTCCCCGACCTTCACAAGCACCAACTGAGTCTTAGGAGCCATAACCTTGCTGGAAGATTTACAACTTTCACCTTAGAAATGCGCCTCGATGTGGATTCACATAGTGACTCCACATCCCGAAATCATCGAAGTGCTCTAACAAGGATTATGCGCTTCTAGGGTGAAAATAGTGAAATTACCAGGATTCAATCCCTATTTATGGTTGAAACACCGTAAAAATTACGGGTCGGCCTCAGGCGAAGATTCGTAATTTGAGCGAGAACGTGCCTCGAATTTGTCTAAGGACAAGTTTACGCTCTATCACGCACGGCAGCGTGATGAGCGTAATAAGTTCCGAGACAGTT
>MNCI01005810.1:685709-718650 GCA_015680685.1 Gnetum montanum
TCTCTAGCTCCAGTAGCAGGGGCCTCCTCCCCAGTCTGTACACGGCTCCCACTAGCAGCTGGGGCCGCCCTACGCGATGAAGGCTGCGCACGACGCGTGCTAATAGCTGGGGTCTCTGCTTCCAAAATTGAGACCCCTTCCCCATACTTTAACACCATTGCCCCTGTCTCAGGGGTTAATCGACCTGTCGTTTTTGCTGTTTACATCCTCATGCGTTAGAAACACAATTCCACTAGTCAAAGTTAAACATTGCGTATACAGGCTTTACACTTACCAGGCGGAGGCTTAGTCCGCTGCACCGTGAGCCCAACGGTGTGGCCTCCCTCGCCTCCAGGGGCCTCAGCCACACGGAGCCTCTTCCGCCGAGCTGCAGGTTCCACGATTTCCTCTTCCAAGCGTTTCCCCGCGAGGCATCGCCGGTGTAGGTGGGCATTATCCCGCCTACACTATCGAGGCCTCGCACTCGGGGTGTCGTCATGCCTTTGGTCGTCATGGACATTGATTCTCTGATCCCTTCCGGCGGGTCCTGCCCACGGGTAGTGCTGAGGATGTGGGCGATCCAGGGTTTGGACAATTGGTCTCGGTCTTGCTGTACCCAGACCCCATTCTTCTGAACGACCAGAAACTCAGCAAACCGCCGGAGGGCAGCGATGAAAAAGGCATGATGCACATTGAAGCGAGACTCAAGCTTCTCGCGAAGCTTGACCATCTCGCTCCGCAAACCCTTAGCGAGATGACTTCCCCAGTCAAATCGGGCTCCCTCCTCCAGCACCTCCCGCATAATACGAGTCTGTTCCACTGAAAAGAACTGCGCTTGCGAGAGGGTTTTTGGGAAGGTACGGGCCCGAAAAAGGGGATACAGCGTTTTGGCGGTCGCCAGCTCGAACTGCTCGCAGGGGAATCCCTTGATGTCCTTAGGAATTCAGGCCCACTCCTGAAGAAGTACCTCCACTTTGACGCCCCTCTAGGCCTTCACGTTTATGGGAAGGCCGCTGGAGGGGACGCCAAATAGGTCTGAGAAGAGCTGGGCGTTGATGACAAAGTTCACACGCACGTTATGCACGCGCGTGCTGAAACAGTCGGCCTTCGCATTGAAGAAGTTGACCAGGCCGATCATCTCGCTGGCGGGAACATCAGGAGTGGCGGCTAGGAGAAGGTGCATTAGCCCTGCGGTCTAGATGTTGGTGACCACCGCCGCTGGGGCCGCCGAGTGGCTAAGCCAATGTTGTGCCTCTTTGATGTCCCTGTAATGAAAGAGGACATCTCTCGCCTCAAGGCCGGAAATTGTTAGGGTAATCTCCCGAGATTCCCGGACTGTAAGCCAAAGATGCAAGACAAATGTTATCACCATAGCCATAACTCAGAATTACGCAAATAACACATAAAAACACGCAACAATCTTACCGGGGCCAAACGGCAGCGGGAATTGCAGAAGTTCTATCTCCACGTCCTCGACGCTAAGGGGCGGATCCAGCATCCAATCCTCGTGCAGCCACCCAAGGCCCTGGCACTTCTTGAAGGCCTCCTCATAGCATGAGTGGTACTCATGCATCTCGTGACCGATTTGTCCGAGGACACCGGCTCGTACGTTATTCGTCGCGTTAAATAGCGTTATCGCCGTTTCGGCACAGGGTAGCGTATCGCCATCGCCGATTAGTTTGTTGTCACGGATAAAAAACCTGTACGATACAACGTAAGTTCAATTCACGCTCTACAGCTAGATCTCTCTTACTCCTTTTTACATTGAAAACAAGCATTCTAACACATAAAGACAGAACAGTCATCCAGATCTGCTTACCCGCCTGCGTAGTATACCGTGCCTTGAGGGTTCTGAAAATATGTTGACACATGACGGGCCACGAATAACGTATTGTATGCGTGATAGCAGTTGAAGCGGGTCATACCCCAGATCCAATGCAAGCTCCTCAGACCCCGAGAGCTGAGTGCTCGGTCCTCGGGATTGCCCGTTTCAACCGCCCCGTCTGTCAGGTAGGCCAGAATCCCCTGCGAAGATCCTGGCAACAGGTGCTCCAGAACGGCACCAGCAACATCTCCGGTCACATGGGACCAAATGATGATGCTAAAATTACGCACCAAAAACTGCCAAAATTCCAGTGCCCCCTTGCGGTACCAGATAGCCTTCCCCTGCACTCTTGTGTGCGGAGGAGGGACATTTGGGACGATGGGGTTTAACCAGCATAAAACCCCAACAACATCCAGCACAAGCAGGATGGGCTTCAGCGCGATGCTGTAGAAACCAGCAAGACTCATTAAAACACCTACATCTGCATGTCTAGAACTAACACAGAAATCTTAAAACACAACCAGGCCGAAATTGCCCAAACCCTTGCAACGACGCAAGGTTTGTCCCTGACAACGGCAATGAACGCAACCTCACCAAAACCCTCGCACTAAGCCGAGGCCCATAACTTGACATACGCATTCACACAAGAAACATTCACAAAACAAAACAAATAGACATATAGAACAAGCGTAGGTACAAGAAGAATGGCCTACCGGTTAAGGGGCGTCGGATCGCAGACCTCGATCAGCGCCTTCGAGACACGGTTCAGGCTTGCCTGCACTTCGTCGATTTTCACCAGTTTGGCATTCTGCTTCTTCGCCTTCGGTGCCATCACGATAGTTGTAGGTTTTCTTCAGTACCTGCTTACAAATCCTTGCAAGATTACACGTCCTAGCTTTCTGCTCTCTCTTCTCTCTGTTCTGCCTTTTCTCTGCGATAGCCAACAACTAGTTTTCGTCAAAGAAACACTTATTTATACGCGAGGATCGCTGACTTGATATTGGATCAAAGCGGAACTTTCCTGAAACAGAATCTGAAAATCCGGTATTAATACGGCTGATATCGCACGCACCACTGTCCGAAATGACGTTAAACTACCACATCTTATCGCCTCGTAATCGGGTTGCATTGATTACAAGCTCTGTCATCAACATTCAAAATTTCAGTTAACATTCCACGTTTGGCAACATCCTGTCACTTGTCTCCTAACCGTTTACGCACTTGCCGGTTTTGCAGGACAAACGGAGGATGGACACCACGGTTTCAGCACCTTTAACCTTGACAGGCCCATGCGGGCACTTAACTAGGCCATTTGACTTCGCATTAGTAGACGCTAACCCCCCTTTAGCAGGCGTAACCATAGCTACATCGGAGACATCCCCATACTGGCCAGAACAGTCCACGTGCACGCTAGACCTGGAAGCTGGGGACATAACCGAGGACCCCATTAGTGAGGTCCCTATCGTTACGCATAGGGGTGAGACCAAAACGCTCAAGGTCAGTTCCTTGCTAGACGAGAAAACGCACAACGCAATAAAACAGGTCCTGCAAGACAACATCACTGTCTTTGCATGGTCATATGAGGATATGCCTGGGTTAGATCCTAGATTAATCCAGCATAACATTATCCTCGACCCGCAGATCAAACCGGTTAGGCAAAAGGCACGCAAGATCAAACCAGAGATCGCGCTAGCAGTGCGTGATGAAATCACCAAACTATATCAGGCTGGTTTCATCCGCGCGGTCGATTATTCAGACTGGGTATCTAACATTGTGGTCATGCCGAAGAAGACTGGGGGTATACGCATATGCATAGACTTCCGGGATCTGAACAAGGCCACAATCAAGGATAACTTCCCATTACCGAGTATCGACCAGCTAGTGGATACAACAGCTGGGCATGCGCTTCTGTCCTTCATGGATGGCTTCTCAGGCTATAACCAGATTCGCATCAACCCAGAACATCAACTGACCACAACGTTTATGACACCCTGGGGGACATTTTGCTATACCATGATGCCTTTCGGTCTGAAGAACGCCGGAGCGACGTATCAACGGGCCATGACGTACATCTTTAGCGATTACCTCCTAGGAAGACTGAATGATTATGTAGACGACATAGCTGTAAAATCTTTGAAGTCAGAAGATCATTCAGAGGACCTGGGGTTAGTCCTTAAAAGATGCTCCATGCACGAGCTCTGGCTTAACGCAAAGAAGTGCGTGTTCGGAGTCAAAATCGGATGCAAGCTGGGGTTTGTGGTATCAGAAGCCGGCATACGAGTTGACCCTGATAAGGTCAAAGCCATTGTCGCGTTACAACCTCCAACAGACCTCAAGCAACTACGTGGGTTACAGGGCCACTTACAGTTCATACGCAGGTTCATTTCAAGGTTAACCGACAAACTACACCCCATGCAACATTTGCTGAAAAAGGGGGTTAATTTTGAATGGACCGACGATTGCCAGCGTGCGTTTGACAGTCTAAAACAAGAATTGCAACATCTACCGACGGTTTTCCCGCCACAAAAGGACCTGCCTTTTTTCATTTACCTCGCCACTTCAGACGTAGCAATAGCAGCGTTGCTTTGTCAGAAAAGGGAGGATGGGTCATAAATGCCTATCTATTACCTGAGTCACGCTCTATGTGCGTACGAGAAGAGATATAATGACGTTGAGCGTAATTGCTTAGCATTAGTTTTTACGCTCAAGAAATGTAGGCATTACCTTTTTCGCAGTCAGGTTAACGTCATTTGTAAAAATAACATCCTTAGGGCCATTACGCATAGTCTATACGAAAGTAGCAAAATCGCTCGCTGGAAGGCTATCACCGCGGAGTTCGACCTCCACTACATTGGCCAATCATCCACGAAGGGCCAAGCGATAGCCGACCAGTTAACAACTTCACCAATTGACAACCACGCCACTGTAGAGCCAGAATTTCCCGATGAACATGTACATAGTTTAAGCCCTGTCTCTACAGGCCTCGAAGCAACATTGTATTTCGATGGAGCTTCAACCGCCAGAGGCGGCAGTGCGGCCACTGTTCTTACGCTGTCGCCTGAGGATGTTCGTCTACACGCTTATCGATTGACCTTCCCTTGTATGAACAATGTGGCAGAGTACGAGGGGCTCCTCAGGGGATTACTAACTGCAGGCGAACTCGATGTTCAACACCTGGCAATTAGGGGCGATTCGATGCTTGTCATAAATCAAATCACTGGAGTCTACGCCTGCAAGGCGGTACACTTGCAGCCCTATTGTGATCAGGCTAAAAATCTCCTGAGGCGATTTATGACCTTCGACGCCCAGCACGTCCCACGGACTGACAACACGCTGGCCGACGCACTGGCCACTCTGGCTTTACACGTGCCTTCCCACCTGCTTAACACCTGCCATACATTGATTACAGACTGCGCAGAACCTATCATTCAGACAGCGCACATCTCCTCTCTCACCGAGGAGAGCATGCCTGAATGGTACGATCATATCAAATCTTATCTTTTACAGGGTGAGTTACCAGCTGCTTTAACGCGCGCGCAAAAAGACGCAACCCGTAAACGCGCTAGGCACTACGTCATCATCGGAGACAGCACTCTCTGCAGACGCTCCTTTGATGGCGTATTGCTCACCTGCGTTAACGCAGACCAAGCACAACACATCGTTAGCGAGGTTCACGAGGGACTGTGCGGCGGCCACGTAGCACCACGGGCTATGGCCCTAAAAATCCGTCGCTTAGGGTACTACTGGCCACGCATGGAAAGAGATTGTTTGACAAAGGTTAAGACCTGTGACACGTGTCAACGTCACGCAAACCTCATCCACGTGTCACCCACAGAATTGCACACCACACAGATCACATGGCCATTCCAACGATGGGGACTGGACATTATAGGACCCATCACGCCAAAATCTTCCGCAGGACATAGCTTCATCATTACCGCCACCGAGTACTTCACGAAGTGGGTAGAAGCTGTCCCCCTGCGGAAAATTACATCCCAACAGGTTTGCCATTTCATCTTGGATAACATTGTAACCCGATTTGGTCTCCCAATGACTATTGTGACCGACAATGGGCCACAGTTTAGTAGCGTGGATACCAAATCCTTCTGTGACAACCTAGGCATCAGGCAGTCCTTTTCCTCCCCTTATTACCCGCAGGCAAATGGTCAAGCTGAAGCATCGAACAAGATAATCATCAATTTACTCAAGAAAATGCTCGACGGCAACAAAAGGCGGTGGCATGAACAGATCCTCTACGTGCTATGGGCATATCGTACTACGTGTAGAACAGCTACAGGCAGTACGCCCTATAGCCTAGTCTACGGATCTGAGGCGGTGCTACCTCTTGAATTGCAAATTCCTTCTCTGAGAATGGTCCTCTCCACCATTATAAATGAGGCTCAACACACCGAGGCTCGAATAATGGACTTGGAGTCATTGGAAGAGAAGCGGATACAGGCTCTTGAGGCAATTGAGAAATATCAGGATAAACAGAGACAAAAGCATCATCATAATCTTCAGCAGCGTCCGATCAAACAAGGAGACCTGGTTCTCAAGGCTGTGCGTGAACCAGTAGGCAAGTTCTCTGCAAACTGGGAAGGCCCTTTCTTGGTAACCGACGCATACAGCAACGGAGCGTTCAAATTGGCAGACGTCAACGGCAACGAGTTAGCAAATCCTGTGAATCATGTGTACTTAAAGCGGTATTTCATCTAGCGGCAACGACGGTGTCGACAGCAGGTATGACGGTAAGCGTCCGCTACGACGTTAAACTGGCACTGAGCGTCCGCTACGACGTAAAACTGGCATCTTTTGCACGCGTCCGCCACGACGCTAAACTGGCAAGTGGTTACCGTCCGCTACGACGTAAAACTGGCAATGTTGTACAGGTCCGCCAAGACGAAAAACTGGCACCTTTTGCACGCGTCCGCCACGACGCTAAACTGGCACAGGTAAGTAGCCGTCTGCTGAGACGTAAAATCAGCACAGATTTGTCCCTGGGTCATGACATAAAACTGACATCCACAGCACGGTCTGCTGAGACCATAAATCAGCCTCACCACCGTCCGCTACGACGTAAAACTAGCACTTCTCGGTCTGCCCGGACTTTAAACTGGGACCATGGTCTGCTGAGACTTAAAACCAGTAACGGCAGTCTTCCAAGACTTAAAACTGGAATGTACAAATCGCCACCATGTTCAAGCGAGCGTGATCACTCCTGTACAGTTGCACAGCAGACGGGGTGGGATACTGAGACAGTCCCAGTATCGCCACCCCATCGGCATCTTACTGATCCCTCGGACAAGCAAGGAGGCATCTTACTGATCCCTCGGAGATGCCGCCACCGCACCCGCTGCAGTGGTCGCAGCTCTGGGAGTTTAGCCTCGTTAGCGGGAGCCCCAACGAAATCCTCGTTGGTCATGGCCCCAGGAGTCTCCGCCAATCATCGCTATCGGGCGCCGGCCTCGCAGATTCATCTGGCCGGTTCCCGGTGCAACCAGTGAGGGGCACTGCGTCTGATGCCTTTTGTCGAAGATATGCAGTGCCAAATCATCAGGATTGGTGGCTCCCCCTAAGTGCTCCAGCTCAACATTTACAGTCCGTTGGCCCCGGCTAACATCAGACAGCATGGGCTCCAAGAAACCCCGTCTTTTGTCCATAAGCAATGGCGTCCTCTATTTCCTTTTGTGGTTGCAGGCTGCTTAACTTCGAGGATGTCATTCAAAGGTGCGTCCATCTGAGTGGCGAAGTACAACAGCGTGCTGAAATGGCTGCTCAGGTTTGCCCACCCACTTCGCTTTGCGCATTTCTTCCTGACACGCATCTAACCTTAATCCTTATTTCCTTCTTCCCCACCACCTAGTTCCCATACGCAGCTTTGCATTTCATACTCACGCTAGCATAGACATCACAAAAGTGATGCACAATGCTCCTTTTTGCACGCATTCCTGCTACAATTTGTAACAGAGATATCTCAGATTTGACGCGCAACGCTCGTCTGAAAGCATTCCTGTTGACATAAATAAGCACACCGTTTGCATTTTCCCCAAACCTGTTTCCAGTTATACCCTTCCTCTCATACTCGCCAGCCTTCCTTTTACGTAAACAGAGCAACACCTGAGTAGTCATGGATGAACGTTGTTCTTGCTTCTACCAATTCGGTGTTTCGCATTCTTTGTCGATGTTTTTCGGGTAAGCCCTCTAACCGTCAACAAAGAGGGGCCATTGAAACACCGTAAAAATTACGGGTCGGCCTTAGGCGAAGATTCGTAATTTGAGCGAGAACGCGCCTCGAATTTGTCTAAGGACAAGTTTACACTCTATCACACACGGTAGCGTGATGAGCGTAATAAGTTCCGAGACAGTTAAAGGCGAATTTGTTCAAAGGACAAGTTTACGCTCCATCACGCACGGCAGCGTGATGAGCGTAATAGGCTCCAGGACAGTTAAAGGCGAATTTTGTCTAAGGACAAGTTTACGCTCCCTCACGCACGGCAGCGTGATGAGCGTAATAAGCTCCAAAACAGTTGAAGGAAAAATCCAGAGAGGCACGACGAGTTGGCACTTTTTCTGGCGGCGCATACATAAGTGGCCTTTATGCTCGTTACGCGGCAGTGCGTACCAGTGCGTGGGTCATGATTTAAGTTGCACGCTCCTTACGCTCCACCACGCGCTGCTGCGTGATAAGCGTAAGTTATGCATTATTTACGATTTATCACGCGCAGTTGTGTGATGAACGTAAGTTGTACTTTGTTTACGCTTCACCATGCACGGTTGCGTAGTGAGCGTACGTTACATTTACGCTTTGCCACGCACAGCTGCGTGGTGAGCGTAAAACGATCTTGAACTCATTATTTTTACGTCAGTGCGCTCACACACGTAACACAAAGCGAATGAGCGCAAATGTAGCCGAGACACGCCTATCATGGGCCTGATCTTTGCACACACAGCACGCAATTACATGCACAGCACGCAAAAGAGCGTGTTGTGCGTAGTCGCAGTTCGACTTAAAAGAATCGCGTCAACAGGATTCGCGACATTCGGGCCCACATCATCAGGGTTGCGCGTGTCGTGGCCTATAAATACTCCGACTGACAAATATACAAAGAGGGGATTGAGAGAGAGTTGGCCACTTGACAAGAAAACGAACCAGAGCACCGGAGCATTTTTATCGCTTTTTGTTGGCAGCAGATCAAGAGGACAAGAGCATTTTCTGAGCAAGGGAACACTTATCGCCTTGAACAGAGAAACAAGAGCAACCTTTTGGTAATCGCTGTAAACACGATCCTTTAGCAGAAATAGAACGCAGCACGCCTGAGTCCTAATAGCAGATCTACCCAAAGTAAAGAAGCAGAACGGGAATTGCAAAGTCGTCACGCCCAGTTAGCAGGTTCTATCGTTCAAAAGATCGACAGACTTCAGAGCTTGACCATTCCTGCACCTAAGCTTTGGGCCTACAAGGTAGATCAGACTTCTATCCAGACAGTTTTCTTGTTGTTTTGTGCTCATTTTGTATCCAGTTGTCGGGGGTTTTCTCCCATTGTAACGTAATATATACGCAAGTATACATCTGATCCAGCATTGAAACATAGATCTTTGATCTTTGCGACATCCACTTTTTTTTTCTCTCCCGATTAGCATCTTTCCGGCGTTTTAGCGTTATCTTCGTAGTGATCCATCTACGTCGTTGTCTCCCTGTTTTACGACCTCTCGCACCAAAATCACGTCACGCAAAAATCCATAATCGTTACCGCTTTTACTGACCCGTAAGTCCCTGTCTGATCGACAAGACCGTTCAGGGCACCGCGGATTCATTTTTTTTCAGCTTAGCCCTCGCGCGGATCCGTGGTTAAAGCTGTGTACACGGAATTTCGGTCAGTATTTCCAGCTGCCGACGTTTTCTGTCGTTACAATGGTAGTAATAGAAAAATGGGAAAACTTCCTTTCTCTCTATCCGATTAAGGCGGGGCGTGATGTGCGGCGTAGCATGCTCACCATGACATCATGACACTATTAGCATTTAAACCTCAGCACGCTTCAAGTCAGTTACTCGCCTTCTCAAAAATAAAAATAATATGATAATATTTGTTTTTGATTAAAGGTTCGAAAAGACCTTAAGCTAACAAACTTGGCATGTTTACATCCCTTAAGACTCAAAGACAGCAATATCAACTAGTAACGGCTGTAGTCCGCAATGACGTCAAACGAAGTAATTACACTTCTTACATCAACAATCAGCTAGCATGCCTCGATATAAGGGTAGCATATTCCCTAATAGTTTCATGCCTTCATTCCCACATTAATTGCCCGATACGTCTCATACTCGCAATTCCATCTCTTTTATCATTATTTAGTGCAGTAAGACTTTTCATGTCACGATATGGCAACCCAAAATGACAATTCAATTGGTGGTTTGGCATCCATATATAACTTTGCACTTTACATCAACAATTTCTATGTCTTCAACTATCCTAGATCCCTGTGCTCGGGTAGTACACCATGCCCCTGAGCAAGCAAACTCTCAATCTTTACATCGCCTTATTTAGCAAGTCACATCTCGATGTTGCTTTGCAGATTTACATTCCGCAAAATCTTTGGTGATCCTTACCCAGGCTCTCATCTTGTGATGGCAGGTTAAGCAAGAAATGAAAACCCACCATGCCCTGTCCATACCTCTAATATTAACAGGGCCACAAGGCAAGCTCGCAAGATAGTTAAACCCTGACGCGATCAACTGGGAGTTGGTTGCGATTATAACTATAGCAACCTTAGAAGCAATCCTAGATTTACCCAAACACCTGGTCCATGTCCTAGATTTGGAGGCCGGGGATGTAACCGAGGATCCGCTCGTCAAGATACCCATAACCACTACAAGAAGGGAGGTAAAGACATTAAGACTAGGCTCTCTCCTAGACGCACAAATACATGAGGGCATAGTTAAAACCTTGCAAGAACACGTTGATGTCTTCGCATGGTCATATGAAGATATGCCAGGTCTAGATCCACGGTTGATTTAGCATAACATCATCCTAGACCCCCATGTGAAGGTAGTCAAGCAAAAGGCACATAAAATCAAGCCAGAAATCGTGCTAGCCGTGAAGGATGAAATCACTAAGTTATACCGAGTAGGCTTCATCCACGCAGTCAACTATTCAGAGTGGGNAACCTTCATGACTCGATGGGGAACCTTCTACTATACCATGATGCCCTTTGGGCTCAAGAATGCTGGGGTGACATACCAGTGAGCCATGATGTACATTTTTAGTAACCACATCCTAGAAACATTAAATGATTACGTAGACGATATAGCAGTTAAGTCCAAAGAGGCGGTCCATCACCCACGTGACCTAGAGTTAGTCCTCAAGTGCTTTCAAAGGCACGATTTGTGTCTTAATCCTAAGAAATGTGTCTTCGGAGTAAAGACCGGGTGCATGTTAGGGCTTGTGGTATCAGAGGCTAGAATATGGGTGGACCTAGACAAAGTCAAAGCTATCATCAACCTAGCGCCTCCCACAAACCTAAAAGAGTTACATGGTCTACAAGGCAGAGTGCAATTCATTCAAAGATTCATAGCAAGACTGACCGATAAGTTACACCCCATGCAATATCTTCTGAGAAAATGGGTTGACATCAAGTGGATAGTCCAATGTCAACAAGCCTTCGACAACCTAAAGAAAGAACTCTCGCACCTACCAATAGTGTACCCACCGTAGAGGGACAAGCCTTTCTTCATCTACCTCACCACCTCTGACGCATCCATAGCAGCACTGCTATGTCAGAAGTGGAATGATGGCTCTGAGATACCAGTGTATTACCTGAGCCATGCATTAATATCATATGAGAAAAATTACAATGAGGTAGAAAGGAATTACCTAGCCTTAGTGTTTGCGCTAAAAAGGTGGCAACACTACCTATTCCGCAGCACAACTAACATCATTTGCAAAAGCAATATACTCCAGGCTATCATCGGCAACCTATATGAAAGCAGCAAGATAGCCCAATGGAAGGCCATAACTGCAGAATTTGATCTACGCTATGTGAGCCAATCATTGACAAAAGGCCAAGCCATAGTGACCCAACTTATGGCCTCTCCAGTTGACGACCAGGCAGTCATCGACCCCGAGTTCCTAGACGAATACGTAAGTAATGTCGCCATCGTCCCACTGCATTTCAAGGCAACCTTACACTTCAACGGTGCCTCAACCACACAAGGAGGTAGCGTCATTGTCGTAATCACATTCCTCTCTGGGGAAATGTACCTGTCCACTTATCGCTTAGCATTCCCGTGTACTAATACTATGGCGGAATACGAGGGGCTACTCAGAGGTCTCTTAACTACCCACGCACTACATGTACAACACCTGGCAATCTGAGGAGATTCATAACTAGTTGTGAATCAAATCACTGAAGTTTACACCTACAAGGCTATGCATCTGCAACCCTACCGTGACCTAGCAAAGTTTTTACTAAAACAATTCATGACCACTGATGTGCAATATGTGCCATGCAGTAAGAACGGCATAGCAGATGCCTTAGCTACCCTCGCGTTAAACATCCCATCGCATTCCTTGGTGAACCTACCAACTGTGATCATAAAATGCATAGAACCTATCACTCAAGCAGAACACGTGGCATCTGTTGACGTTGCGGACACCCCGGAATGGTACGGTAACATTAAAGCATATTTACGACATGGTGAACTCCCAGGTGGATTGACATCGAGCTAGAGAGATGCAATCTGCAAGTGCGCTCAGTAATATGTGCTCATAGGAAGTGATGTCCTATGCCAGCGATCCTACGATGGGATATTGTTGGCGTGCGTGGCTGGAGAGCAGGCATAGAAGGTAGTTAATGAGGCTCATGAAGGGCTGTGCGGTGGACACACATGTTAGAGATATGTTAATGAGGTTCATGAAGGTAGTTAATGAGGTTCATGAAGAGCATGACTACCTGTCGAAAGTCAAGACATGTGACACATGTCAGAGATATGAAAATCTCATACACATAGCGCCTACAAGCCTACACCCTACACAAATTACGTGGCCTTTCCAATGATGGGGACTAGACCTCATAGGGTCCATCACGCCTAAGTCTTCTGTGAGGCATAACTTCATTATCACCGTCACAGAGTATTTTACTAAGTGGATGGAAGCTATTCCTCTGAGGAAAATGACATCCGAGTAAATCTACCACTTTGTCCTCGATAACATCGTGACTAGGTTTGGGCTTTCAATGACTATTGTGACCGACAATGGACCACAGTTCAGCAGTAAGGAAACCTAGGCCTTCTATAGCAACCTAGGCATTAAATAATCATTTTCTTCCCCTTACTATTTGCAGGCGAACAGACAGGTGGAGGCTACAAATAAGTCCATCATCGACTTACTGAAGCAGATGCTTAGCAATAGCAAGAGGCAGTGGCATGAGCAAATACTTTATGTCCTCTAGACCTATCGAACAACTTGCAGAACCAAGATACGTAAGACTCCTTACAGTCTTTTTTACAGATCTAAAGCTATGTTACCTCTTGAGTTACAGGTACCCTCACTCTGGATGATCCTACCCAACGTCGTGAGCGAAGCCCAGAACAACAAATCACAAGCCATTGACATTGATTTAGTGGAGGAGGAACACGTGCAAACACTAAGACAGATTAAGCACTATCAGGATAGACAATGGCAAAAGCACCATGCAGACCCACATCAATGGCCAGTGCAGAAGGGAGATCTCATCCTTAAGGCCGTCCGTGAGCATGTGAGTAAATTCTCAGCCAACTGGGAAGGGCCTTATGTGGTCGCCAAAGCCTTCAGGAATGGAGCCTTCAAACTGGCAGGCATGGATGGCAATGAGTTTGCCAACCCAGTGAATCACATGTACCTCAAGCCATACTACATCTCAGGTGCAATGACAGCACACTCCACCATCTGCTACGACGATAAACTAGTAGCCGTGCTGAGTAGCGTCCGCAATGACGATAAACTAGCAGCACCAAACAGCGTCTGCTATGAAGGTAAACTGGCAGCAACTATCTACCACGATGTAAAACTAGCACTGCTAGTCCACTATGACTATAAACTAGCATAGCGCATCTGCCATGATGTAAAACTAGCATGTATAGTCCGCTGGGACCTCAAACTAGCACAGTGGTCCCCTGGGATCCTAAACCAGCACCCGATCTACCAAGACCTTAAACTGGGTTCACGCCGCATCCTCAACATGCATCATCACTGAATACACGTTGAATGAAGGGGCATGATACTGACACGTGGCTGGGACATCACCGCTCCAGGATGTAGTTCCCGATGCAAGGAAAACACAGTCCAAGACGTACACGCTGCCATCTCCGGTGTCATGCTGACCTTTCGAAGACGTCATACAATGTCACATGGGCCCTTTGAACCTACCATCGTTAAGGCCCACCTCCCTGATGGTAGCTCCTGGGCCTGTTCCTACTTCTGAGATGCTGATAGTATTGTGGCCTAGCCACAATATTGTTGCACTTCTATTCCCCATCAAGGTTTCAGCTCGCACAATGTTCAACTATGTGGTAGCTAACCCCATAGTTAAACTCAGCATGCATGCACTTGGCGGGGATCCCAGTGCATCTGTGTCCCCGGTGCCCTTGGGAATAGCTCCCTCCATGGGCAATGCTGCCAAAACCATTGTTGGCCTCCCTGATTTGGGCATCTCATACCAGCGATCATGCCCAAGTGTAACAACAATGCCAGCAGCCCGCAAAACATTGTCCCCACAGACGCATCCCCCTACAACAGAAAAGGCTATAGCATCGCAAAGTGAGTGCCTCGACTAACATGGTTGTTTGAGAGTGTAAATTCTAGCACGCGCGTAACATAGCTCGCCGTGTGGAAGGCTTCGATAGGCAGCTCAAGACTCTCCATGGATGTAATACAACTCATTTTGCGGAGGGGACACCCACCTACGAGAGGTTGAAGAATAGCACCAGTCAGAGATGAAAACGCAAACGAGCCCCTCAGAGCACTCTGACGAGGGACTCAGCTAAAAATCATCTCTGCTCTCTACCTTAACCTCTACAGCACCAATCCAACACCCTTGAGCACATCCAAGAAATGTCCCAGTACTCACCAAGCGATAGCCTCAGCATTTTTCTTACTGAAGTGTTTCGTATTCTTTGCCAATGTCCATCGAGCCTGTTCTCCAGATGTCGACAAAGAGGGGCCAATGAAACACCCTAAAAGAAAAATACGGAGTCATCCTGGCTTCACTAGGCTCTTGCAGTCTACATAGCACCATGGCAGTCCATTAGGAAAAGAACGTTCTGAGTCCAAGATGGCCGGTTCAGTAAATTTTCTACTTTAGGCATGGGCGGGTTCCGTACCAACCCACCCACCCACCAAAGTAGTCTGAACAGCTAGTAGCCTACTCAGAAATGGTGTCTAGAATTGATAGGGTATCCTGGGTGCACAGGAGAAGCAATTTAGCAAGTTTTCTAAGTCAAAAAGCCTGCTAGGCTACGATGTGTAGCATAGCAAGCCTCAGAAAACAATGGCGGAACGAGATTTTACGCTACGCAATGATATATGGCATAGCATAGCAACAACTTCACTACTCACCTCCCTCATCCAATCTCGAGCTCTGCAGTGATGTCTCTTTTTACTAGGAAGCGGCAAACCATTTCTATTGCTACACTATGCTGAGCTACATGGCGTAGCAAGGCATAGCAGTCTTGCGGAAAGGGATAGAAGGCGGTTCGAAAGGTGAAATCAGCAAAGTTCACAAAACTTGCACTATGGTAGAATAGGATGAAAATCAGAAAAACTATCGCATCAATTCCAGTTGCTATGCTACGTAGCGTAGCATCATGTAGCAAGTATGTGACATACAGTAGGACACGCGGCAAGGTGCTATGCCACGATAAGCAAGCCACGTCACAAAACATAGCGCAGCATGTAGGTGGTTGTGCGACATCAATGCACCCCACCTTGATTAGACTATTGACACATGCCTCTAGGAGCTGATGGTGCAGTCGTGACGTAGTAGGATCACAGTTATTACTCACATCACAATGGTCTTGTAAGCTCAACGGTTACAAATGGCTCAAGTAACGCCAGTAAGGTGGCGCAAGTCTGTGACACGTAGTATTCAAACGGTCATCTTTGCTTACCTTCAGCCCTATAAATAGCCTGTCAAATAGCATAAGGAGAGGTCTGTGAAAAAAAAAAGAAAAGGGGGAATCTCCTTGGCTGAAACAAGAAAAAGAGATACCTGCAATCTCACAAAAAAGGGAAAGAAAAGGAGAGGCCAGCAATCTGTAAAAGGAACCTCTCTCAGCTGGCATAAAGCCCAGGGTCTCATTCTACCACTTTGGTAGGATCCCACCTACATTGTATATACGTGAAGTCTATGCCCAAGTGCATAGCTATTCGTGTTTCCCAACATGCTTCGGTCACCCTTAGAACTTCTGCACTCCGTCACACCGTGCAGCCGATTGTACCCCCCCCCCCCCCCCCCCCCCCCTTGACTAGATAGATTTGTGGCTCTGAAGTGGTGCATGTTCCTAACTATATCCTATGTTACCTCTTATATACTGTCTAGCTTCCTTGTATTATTTTCTATTTTGTTTACCTTCAAGCATCATCTCATATCATTGCTGCACTCACGTTTATTCATTATTTCGCATTGTTCTCGCATTTTTTTGTCCCTTTCTTTTCCCACTATAACTATCCATAAGCACCATCCTGCAACTCGTAAAGTTTATTTTGCAAAAGGATATATTGACATCGATGTAAGTCCATGTCTAATCGGCCAAACCATTCAGGGCACCCCATGTTTGCATACACCTAGCACAGCCCTCCCACGGGCACAGGGCTGGAACTGTTGTGTCTTCAGACCTTGGCGTTCTTCTAGCCACCGACATTTTCAATCGCTACACCTTAATCCTTAGAAGTATGTCTTTGGGGTGAAAACCGAACACATGTTAGGGTTCATAGTATCAAAGGCTGGAATACGAGTGGACCTTGACAAGGTTAAGGCCATTGTCAACCTAGCACCCCCTACAAATCTTAAAGAATTGTGTGGTTTGCAAGGTAGGGTACAGTTCATCTAAAGGTTTATAGCAAAGTTAACTGACAAGTTACACCCCATGCAACATCTTCTGAAGAAATGGGTTAACTTCAAGTGGACAATCTGATGTCAGCAAGCCTTCGATGACTTGAAGGAAGAGCTCTTGCACCTCCCAACTATGCACCCACCACAAAGGGATAAGCCTTTCTTCATATACCTTGCCACCTCTGACACATCTATCACAGCACTACTATGTCAGAAACGAGACAATGGATCTAAGATTCCAATGTATTATCTTAGTCATGCATTAATAGCGCATGATGTGAAATACAAAGAGGTGGAGAGGAATTGCCTTGCCTTAGTGTTTACGTTAAAAAAGTGGAGGCACTACTTATTTTGCAATACAATTATCATTTACAAAAGCAACATGCTCTAGGCTCTCACTAACAACCTGTATGAAAGTAGCTGGATAGCCCAATGGAAAGTAATAACCACAAAGTTCAACCTACACTATGTAAGCCAGTCGTCGACCAAGGGTCAAGCCATAGCAATGAAACTTACAGCCTCACCCATCAATGACCACGCAACCATAGATCTCGATTTCCTGGACGAGCATGTTGGCACTATCAACATCATCCCATCACACCTAGAAGCTACTTTACACTTCAACGGCACTTCCACTGCATAGGTAGGGAGTGTAGCTACCGTCATTACATTCCCCTTTGGGGAAATGCACCTGTTTGCTTATCATTTTTCATTCCCCTGCACCAACAATGTGGCAGAGTATGAGGAGCTACTTAGAGGCCTCTCAGCTACCCAAACACTATGCATACAACACTTGGCAATCCATGGTGATTCAAAAATAGTTGTGAATCAAATCAATGAGGTCTATGCCTACAAGGCTACACACCTGCAACCCTACTGAAACCTAGCAAAAAGCCTACTCAAACAGTTTGCAACCACAGATGTGCAACAGGTGCCATGCCACGAGAACACCGTAGCGGATGACTTAGCCATCCTAGCACTAAATATCACACCACACTCATTTGCAAATTTGCCAACTTCGATCGTCAAATGTACTGAGCCTATCACTCAGGTGGGACATGTGGCCTCTATCAGTGCTACGGATACCCAAGAGTGGTACGCTAACATTAAAGCCTACCTACAACACAGTGAACCCCCAAGCAGACTAACATCTACCCAAAGAGATGTAATCCATAAGCACGCCCAACAATATACACTCATGGGAAATGACACCCTGTGCAAATGCTCCTATGATGGGATATTTCTGGCATGTGTGGATGGGGAGCAAGCACAAAAGGTAGTTAATGAAGTGCATGAGGTACTATGTAGTGGACACATAGCACCTAGGGCTATGGCTACGAAAATCAGATGCCTAGGATACTACTAGCCCCATATGGAGTGTGACTACTTGTCAAAAGTCAAGATGTGTGACACATGTCAGAGATACGCAAATCTCATACACGTCTCACCTACAGACCTGCAGCCAACGAAAATCACATAGCCTTTCCAACGATTGGGACTAGACCTCATAGGACCTATCATGCCTAAGTCCTCTACAAGGCATAGCTTCATTATCACTACCACTAAGTATTTTACTAAGTGCGTGGAAGCTATTCCCCTGAGGAAGACAACATCTCAGTAGATCTGCCACTTCATCCTGGACAACATCATAACAAGGTTTTGGCTTCTGATGACTATTGTGACTAAAAATGGGCCACAATTCAGTAGTATAGAAACCTAAATCTTCTATAGCAATCTGAGCATTAGGCAATCATTCTCCTCCTTGTATTACCCATAGGCGAACAGATAAGCAGAGGCTACAAATAAGTCCATCATCAACTTGCTAAAGCAGATGCTTACCAATAGCAAGAAGCGGNGAAGCTATGTTTCCTCTTGAGTTGTAGGTACCATCACTCCAAATGATCCTCTCATATGTTGTGAGCGAAGCCCAGAACAACGAGTCGTAGATCATTAATCTTGACTCAATAGAGGAGCAACACGTGCAAATGCTGAGCTGCATAGAGCGCTACCAGAGAAAGCAATAGCAAAAGCACAGTACAGACCCACATCAATGGCTAGTACACAAGGGAGACCTCATCCTCAAAGTTGTCCATGAGCATGTGAGCAAATTCTCAGCCAATTTGGAAGGCCCATACATGGTCACTAAAGCCTTTGGGAATGGGGCCTTCAAGCTGGTGGACATGGACAGCAACGAGTTCGCCAACCTGGTGAATCACTCGTACCTCAAGTCATACTACATTTGAAGCATGAATGCAACAAGTAGCGTCTGCTATGATGTTAAACTGGCGGTAACAAGCATCATCCACTATGATGTTAAACTAGCAGTGACCGTCCGCTACGACATAAAACTAGCACAGCTAGTCCGCTATGACTATAAACTAGCACAGCACGTCCGCTATGATGTTAAACTGGTATGTACGATCTGTTGGGACCTTAAACCAACACAGCGGTCCACTAGGATCCTAACCCAACACACAATCTACCAGGACCCTAAATTGGGTTCATGTCATGTCCCTAGCATGCATCTGTGCCAGGTAGACATCAAACAAGTATGTGTAGTGCCGATGTGGGGGTGGGATGTTGTAGCTCCAAAACATAGTTCACCGACACAATGAGAACATGATCTAGAACATACATGACACCACCACCCTTGGCATCATGCTGATCCTCTGGAGATGTCGTATGACATCGCATTGACCCTCCAGACATACTGTTGCCATGGCCCACAGCCCTGATGGTAGTTCCTTGGTCAATGCCTGCTACTAGAGTTTCGGTAGTATTGTGGCCCAGCCACAATATTGTTACCCTCTAGCTCCCTACCGATGTCTGGGCTCGCATGACGTTTAGCTATGTGGTAGCTGATCCCATAGCTGAACTAAGAATGCATGCCTTCATTAGGGATTCCAGAGCATCCACACTCATAGCAACTAACTGTAGATTCGATGCCAGCTCCTCCACGCCGATGCTGCCAAGGCCACTGACGACCTTCCTACCTTGTACATCGCATGATAGCAAAGATGTCCAAGAGCTTTAACAAAGTCTGCAGCAAGCAAGAATTGTCTTTCCACAGCAGCAAATGCTACGGTGTCATGAAGTGAGTGCCTCAATTAGCTTGGCTACTTCAGAGTGAAAATTCCATGACTTTCATAACACAGCTCACTGCATGGGAAGCATCTGTAGGCAAGTCAAAACCCCACACAGATGTAACACAACTCATCCTGGGAAAGAAACACCTATCCTACAAGAGGTCAAAGGTCAATGAAAGTAAAGATGAAAACGTGAAAAACTCCCTCATGAGCACTCTGACGAGGGACTCTGCTAAGCCTCATCTTTACCCTTTTTCTTGAACCTCCTTCCTCCCTACTTCATCCTTTCCCCCTACAAAAACCAATGCAACACTCTCAAACATAGCCAAGCGACGTGTTGATGATCATCGAGTAGCAACATTAGCATCGTGTCTTCCGTGGTGTTTTGTATTCTTTATCAACGTCTCTCGAGCCCATCCTCCAAACGTCAATAAAGAGGGGCCAATGAAACACCCCAAAATTTAAAGGCCTGCTTGCTTCACCAAGTCTTTGCAAACCGCGTAGCATCATGGCAATTATTCAGGAGATGGATGCTCTAATGTTCATACTGTCCAGTTTGGTAGGTTTTCTACCCTAGGTGTCAACAGGCTAAATGGGTTCTCCAACCTACCCACCTAAGTAGTTCATCTAGCCAACAGCACATTTAGGAGCAGTGCATGGAATTTTTGACGGTGCTTAGAACACGCAAAATGCTTCAGCAAGTTTTCCAAGTCAAGGAGTTTTGCTATGCTACTCTACACTATGTAGCATAGCAAACTTCAGAAGATGTTTGCAGAAGCATAGTACTACGCTCTGCTATGCTACACAGTGTAGCATAGCGTAGCAATAAACTAGACGATCAGTCCCCTCGCCCAACTTCAAGTCCTTCAATAATGTCTCCTTCTTTCAGAAAGTGACGAACTTGGCAAGAAGAAAGCCATGTTGGCTGCTATGCTACACTAAGCTACATGGCATAGCAAGGTGTAGCAATTTTGCAATAGTAACAAAAGGCATCTCAAAGGGCAGGATCAGCAAGTTCACAAGCTTCACAGTGAAAAAGGTAAAGTTTGTAGATTGGCAAAATTTTTTGTGACTAAGGACAGCTGCTACGCTATGTAGCACAGCATAGTGTAGCAAATATGCAATAAATAGTCAGCATGCTTCAACGGTTTCCAATGCATGCAGTAGGACACAACACAAATTTTTTTCTTTGAACCGATGGCTATGCTATGCTGCATAGCGTAGCACAGTGTGACAAGATGCTACGCTACACCAAACATGCTACGCTACAAAGCATAGCAAAGCATGGAAAGCAGTTATGCTACATCAATGCACTTCACCTAATCATATTGTTGCTCTGATAGTGTAATTACAATGTGGCAAGCTTGTAATTACAGCATGGCAAACTCACCCAATGGTCATGCAAGCACGTGTAGCATAGACAGGTCAATGCAAGCCCAAGGCACATGGCATCCAAACTACATCTTTCGTGTGCCCTTGGTCCTATAAATACCCCAACAAGCAATGCTCGATGGCTCCCTGGGTTTTTTGGCAATCTAGTTGGCTAACAATTTTGTTGGCTAACATGCAAAAAAGTTAGCACTGTAACCTTGACCATTGTAAACTTTCTGTTTGACATTGTAAATAGTTAGCACTCTCAGTTGGCATTTTGTTCTACTCTTTTCTACCACCTTGGTAGCACTTCGCATTGTTAATGTCTGAGTCCACATTCAAGCACATAGCTATCTTGCTCTACACATCTTGGTTACTCTCGGGATCTCTGCACTTTTCAGTGCTATGCAACCAATTGTATCCATCTTGACAGAGTGAAGTTGTAGTTTCGAAGTGGTGCATTTTTCTAACTGCATTTTACTTTGTCTCCTACTTATTATTTTATTTTACACTATTTTCTATCCCTTTTACATTTAAGCATTACTTCACGCTATCAGTCTTGTTGTCAAATTATCTGGTTGCAAAAGGTTATATTAACACCGACTAAGTCCCTATCTGATCGACCAGACTATTCAGGGTGCCCCGTTTCCATTCTATCCAGCACGGCCCTCCCGCTGAAACAAGGTTAAGACTATCAACAACTGATGACCTCTCAGTGTTTTCCAGCTACTGACGTTACACATAGTACACCACAGCAGTGAACCCAATAGGCATAGTTCATCATGGAAAGTGCCAAAGTTCATGGCCCAACACCATTAAGACTGTGACTGGGCTTCTACTACACCTGTTGTACACTATGTACCTTCTAAGATCCTTTTGGAGTTAACTGCATCCCCATTTAGGGTGGTGTTCCATTTCTCTCTCCTTCTTCTAGCATTTTCTTGCATTTTCTTGTGTCTTTCTACACTTTTTCACATATCATCATGCTATACTACACTCAGGCAATAGTCTCCATGGGTTGACACCCATGGTTATGCTTGCCCCCATTCCATGGCTACGCTCTACACTTAGCATTTTGAAGCATTTCTTTAACACTTGGTACCATTTTACATCACTTTCATTTGCATTTTGGCTCACCATGCCACCCCCCGAGTGCACCCATTATCCCAGTTGCAACTAACAAAGTCCCTATTTGATCAACAAGGCTATTTAGGGTGCTCTACCTCTGTTTCTAGCATGGCCCTCATGCAAAGGTGGGGTTAAGTTTGTGCATTTGTTGATCCCCCGGTGATTCTAGCCACTGACATTTTTGGTTGTTACAAGTTGAGATTGACTATGCTAGGTACTAGTCAGCCATTCATGGCAAAAATGAGGCCACCCGAGAGGTAATCGAGCAATGGCTACAAATGGATCTACTAGCTAGGAAGAACCATGACTAGAAGGATTACAGTGCCAAAGTGTATTAATGGGATCAAATCTAAAAGAACCATAAACACCACTACAAGTAGGAATGAGAGGCATACCTTACAAGGTACAAATATGAGTCCATGGAGCATCATTGTTGTGACATGTTTTTTGATGCAATTGGTGCAATGCGGGCTTATGAACTATTTGCTAGCAAAGTAGTGGTGAGTGGAATCCCAAAGAGACACATTGTTGTGCCTTCAAGAGAGGTTTCTTCTGGTACATTTTCACCTAGCCCATCCTCATGGACAACTGTGGAGAAATGGAAGACCCTTGCGGGTATTGACCTTGGTGAGGAGGATTGGACATAGCTATCAGAGGCAAAAATCCTCCAATGCTTAGAGGCATGCCTCGATAGGATGCCCCCAGATATGGATGTAGGTCCCTCTCAGGTTGGTCTAGTTTGAATTTTTTTTATTTATTTTGTGTTAACTTCACATGTCACTTATTCATCAGCTAATTTATTATTTTATTTTTCTTAAAGTAGGTTTTGGGAAATGGTGCAGGCCCTAGCAAAGCAACAAATTTAGAAGAAGAAGAAGAACCCCAAACCCCACCAAACACTACTAGTTGAGAGGCCCAAGATGTAGCCCTATTGTTGGGAAATTTTGCATTTTTAACAATTTTTTATTTTGGATGTACACTTAAACTATGATTTAATAAAAATATGATGATGATTCATATATCACTTTGTTGTATTTTATGTAATGTTTCAAAAATTCTATCTTATGATTGATTGATGCAATTAGGCCCCTTATGGGCCCCATGCTAGTTTAGGGCCATGGCAAAAGGGCCATCACTAGTTTAAGGCCATTTCGGGCCATCGCTAGTTTAAGGCCATTTTAGGCCATTGCGCAAAGGAAAGGAAGTTACTAGTTTTAGGCCTTAGCGGGCCATCTAATAGTTTAGGGCCTTTCCGGGCCATGGTACCAAAAGGAAGTAGGTTTCCAATTTTAGGCCTTAGTGGGCCTTTTTTTTTTTTGAAAACAAAAGGGCTAAACGAAATTACATAAATAAAAGAAATGAAATAACTAATGCAAGGTGTGAGCAACTACGTAAATATAACTGTACAAGCAAAAACAAAAGGCAAGCAAGGCATGTAAACAAACTAAGGAAATACCTTAGTCATATAAGTGTTTCCTAACTTGATGTGGATTAGGAGGTGTGTAAGCCTTGGGAGGCACAAGGTAATACCTGCCTAGACCTTCATTAGTTGTGCAAAAGGGAAATTATGCCTAGAGAGCTCCCTTAGCAAGGTTGCTCATTTCATTTGATTGCCTAGATGGATTAGCTAAACAAAGTTGGCCTTCATCCCAAATAGGTGGCATGTCCTTAGAGAACTCTACTTTTGACCCTTACTCTACATTAATGTTGTTGATGATCAAGGGAGATACATTATCACCATATATTAGCACCTCTACAAACTCATAGGGCAAGTGGATCTCTTGATAAATAGGTGAAGAGACGGCCCATAATTGGGCTAGCCAAGACCTCCCTAGGATTAAGTTGAACGTAGGCATCTCTTCAACAACAATGAACTCAACAGTAGTGGGGAATTTCTCCCCTGGCATGAAAGCAATTGTGACCATTTCCTTTACAACAACATCTACTCCATTGAATGATTTTAAGCACGTTGTTTTGGTTGGTTTGATCTGGTCAACCAGACCTAGTTTGTTAATGACCGAGAATGGGATAACATTGGTTGCTACCCTATGATCGATGTGCATCCTGTGGATTCTATACTACCCTACATTAATCATTATAAACATTGGTGCACTAGTAACCTAACCTTTTTTAGGGTTAACATTGACTACCTCATCATGAAACATCAAGAGTGTTGACCTTGACTCCTAGGCTATGGGGGAAAGCATTATAGCATGGATGGCATTTTCATTTACTGGAATATCTTCCTTGATAGGAATAGAGGTCAACATGCAGACTAATGCTTCATGGTAAGTAGAGGAGGTCATTATTAGGTCATACAGGCTCAGATTTTTGTTCTTTTGTTTGAGAGCCTATTTAACCTATGCCAATGCATCCAAGAAGTCTTTTCTACTATTTGTTGTTTTGGTAGCCCTTACTTCTTCCATGTAGCCCAAGAGATAGATCTCCTAGGGAGGAGATTTAACCTTTGCTTGTGCAGTAGGCTTTTGAGCCTTCGTGCTCATTTGTTGGTTACCAGTACTTGCATTAACATCTTGAGATGATGAGGCCATGGGGATGGTAGACAAAGGGATGGGCTTAGAAGGACCTACCTCCACATGTTCCCTAATCATCCTATTGGCAAGACCCTCATCAGGTATCTTGGGATGCAACTTTGGATGAGCAAGGTGTGCTACAGTTTCCACCACTAGACCCTGAGTAGATAGGGGGTCCACATGTCATGGCATCCTAATGACAAAGGATGTCTAGGTTGTTGTTGTCATGATGTGCTACGAGGTCCTAACCAAAAAGGGTATTGTGGGAATCCAAGGTGGTGCTCTGATGATGAAAGGGGACTATGGTCTAGTTGACATCAATGCCCCAACATTACTAGAGGGCACACAAACCACAAATGATTCATGTGTTGGTTCTATGTCATCATCAACACTAATGGCATTGATGATGTAGCTTGCACCGCTAGTGTTGAGGGTGCCTTTGTAGACCTTCATTGGTTTTTTTTTCTAGTTGCATAGGATTGCTACCATCAAGGATAAATTTTCCTTGATTGATCATGCATTGAATGTCATCTTTTAATGCTAAGTAGTAGTCTATATCATGGTTATGCAATTGGTGATAGTTGCAGAATTAGTCCAACCTGCAGTTTTTGAGAATCGGGGCTTATTTTGCATAGCTATTGAAGGGTTTCTAAGGACCTTGTAGTACTGCTCATGGTGCTTGCATGCATCCTTAGACATCTACTTGTGCTGGATGCACCCAACATAAAGAAACTAGTCTAAAAGCTCAAATAGCTTGATAGGCAATGGGGTATACTTTGAGTGATCCTTGCACTCAAATTTTGGCCTTTGTAGCCACCGAAAATGTCAGCGGCTGGAAAAGAAACACCGAGGGGTCATTGGTTGTTGACAGTCTTCACCCAATTTCCGCGGGAGGGCTGTGCTGGATGGGACAAAAATGGGGCACGCTGAACATTCTAGTCGATCAAATAGGGACTTAGTCGATGTCTATATAACCTTTTGCAACGTGTGATTTGAAAATGAAATTGACAGCATGAAGTAATGCTTGAACATAAAAGAAAAAGGTAGAAAATAGCGTAAAATGCAAATGATATGCAAGAGACAAAGTAAAATGCAATTAGGAAAGTGCACTACTTCGAAGCTATGACCTCACTCTGTCAAGATGGATACAATCAGTTGCATAGCGTTGGAAAGTGCAGAGATCCCGAGAGTAACCAAGACGTGTAGGGCAAGAGGGCTATGTGCTCGAACGTGAACTTGGTCGTCAACCACGTGAAGTTCTACCAAGGTGGTAGAGAACAATAGAACGAGATGTCAACAAAGAATGCTAAGTATTTACAATGTTAAATAGAAAGCTTACAATGCTTAAGGTTACAATGCTAACTTGCTTGCTTGTTAGCCAACCAAATTTTCTAGAGAGTTAGAGAATGAGGAAGAGAGCCAGTATGCCTAAGAGCACGAGAGCCGAAGAGTGGAAGAGAGTTTAAGAATTTCTCATTGAGGTATTTATAGGACCAAGGGCATGTGAAAGATGTGATTTAAATGCCATGTGCCTTGGGCCTATGCTGACCTATCTATGCTACACATGCATGCATGATCGTTGGGCGAGCCTGCCATGCTGTAATTACAAACCTACTACGTCGTAATTATGTTGTTAGAGCAACAGTGCAATTAGGTGAAGTGCATTAATGTCATGTAACCACTTGCTACATTTTTCTATGCCTTGTAGCATAGCATGTTTGACGTGGCATAGCATCTTGTTACACTGTGCTACCCTACGTAGTGTAGCATAGTGTAGCGTAGCCACCAGTTTGAAGTAAGAAACTTGCATTGTGTCCTGCTGCATGTGTTAGAAACCTTTGAAGTGAATTGGTTGTTTATCGCATATTTGCTATGCTATGTAGCATATCATAGCATAGCAACTAGCCTTATTCACAAAAAATGTCACCAATCTACAAACTTTGCCTTTTGCACTATGAAACTTGTGAACTTGCTGATCCTGCCCTTTGAGTTTCCTTCTATCACCTTCGCAGAATTGCTACGCCTTGCTACATCTTATAGCTTAGTGTAGCATAGCAGCAAACATGACTTGATTTTTCCAAGTTCACTACTTTTTGACGGAAGTAGACATTGCCGAAGGACATAAAGTCAGGCAAGGGGACTAGTCATCCAACTCTTGCTACATTGTGCTACACTATGTAGCATAGCGTAGCATAACACTGCTTCCGCAAATGTCTTCTGAAGTTTGCTATGCTACATAGCGTAGCAAGAATCCTTAACTTAGAAAACTTGCCGAATTGGACAGTCTGAACATCAAAGCATCCTTCTCTGGAAGAACTTCCATAGTGCTACGCGAATTGAAAAGGCCTAGTGAAGCAAGCATGCCTTCAAATTTTGGGGTGTTTCATTGGCCCCTCTTTGTCGACGTCTGGAGGATGGGCTCAAGAGACATTGACAAAGAAAATGAAACACCTCAGAAGACATGATGCTATCATTTCCATTTAGTGAGTGTCAAGGCATCTCTTGGTTGTGCTTGAGAGTGCTTCATTG
Source organism: Gnetum montanum (assembly GCA_015680685.1). NCBI lineage: Eukaryota > Viridiplantae > Streptophyta > Gnetopsida > Gnetales > Gnetaceae > Gnetum > Gnetum montanum. The sequence continues at coordinate 713,249 of MNCI01005810.1, forward strand.
GTCTCGAAGCAAAGTACAAAGATGAGGTTTAGCAAAGTCCCTCATCAATGTGCTCATGAGGGACTTGTTCGCATTTTCATCTTTACTCTGACCATCAACCTCGTGTAGGACTAGTGTTTTCTTTGTGGGATGAGTTATGTTACATCCGTGAAGGGTTTTAACCTACCTACAGATGCTTTCCATGCGGTGAGCTATGTTACACACGTCATGGGATTTGCACTCTGAAGTAGCTAAGCTAGTCGAGGCACTCACTTCGCGACATCGTAGCATTTGCTGTTGTGGCCAGATTCACTTTCGGCCATACCCTATAAACACGATGAAGAATGAAACAACCATGATGTGAAGAAAGGGCAAAAGTTCTTGCTTGCTACAGACGTTGTTAAAGCTCTTGGACACCTGTGTTGGTGCACAATGTCCAAATCAGGAAGGCCAGCAGTGTCCTTGGCAGCGTCCACATGGAGGAACTAGCCTCGAAGGCATCAGGAGTTGCTGTGAGTGCAGATGCTCTAGAATCCCTACCAAAGGCATGCATCCTTAGTTCAGCTATGGGATTAGCTACCACATAGCTAAACATCATGCGATCTAAGGCATTGGTAGGGGGCTGGAGGATGACAATATTGTGGCTAGGCCACAATACTGTTGGAACCCCAGCGGTGGGCACTGGCCAAGGAACTACCGTCAGGTGGTGGGCTGCGGTGATGATAGGTCCGAAGGGCCAGTGTGACATCATATGACATCTCCAGAGGGTCAACATGATGCCAAGGGTGGTGGTGTTGCATGTGTTCCAAATTGTGTTCCCAGTGCGTCATGAATCGCATTTTTGAGTTGCAACGTCCCAATCCCTCGTCGACACTGTGCATGCTCATTTGATGTGTACTTGGCGTAGATGCATGCTACGAATGTGACGTGAACCTAGTTTAAGGTCTTGGTAGACCATTTGCTGGTTTAGATTTCTAGCAGACCGCTGTGCTGGGTTAAGGTCCCAGCAGACCGTACATGTCAGTTTAGCATCATAGCGGACGCACTATGCCAGTTTCTAGTCATAGTGGACTAGTTGCGCTAGTTTTACATCATAGCAGACAGTTACTACCAATTTCACATCGTAGCGGATGCTGCTTGTTGCTGTCATCACCAGTTTAACGTCATAGTGGACGTTGCTTGATGCTACTAGTTTAACGTCGTTGCGGACGCTGGTTGATGTTGTTGCCAGTTTATCATCGTAGCGAACACTGCTTGATGTTGCCAATTTAACGTCATAGCAGACATTGCTCATTTCTACTAGTTTAACATCATCACGGATGCTGATCATTGTTGTCATGCTTCAGATGTAGTATGGCTTGAGGTATGAGTGATTCACCGAGTTGGCGAACTCGTTGCCATCCATGTCCACCAGCTTGAAGGCTCCATTCTAGAAGGCTTTAGTGACCATGTAAGGGCCTTCCCAGTTGGCTGAGAATTTGCTCACATGCTCACAGATGATCTTCAAGATGAGGTCTCCCTTCTATACTAGCCGTCAATGTAATTCTGCATGGTGCTTTTGTTGTTGCTTGCTCTAGTAGTGCTCTATGCATCTTAGCGTCTACACATGTTCCTCCTCTACTGAGTTGAGGTTGATGGTCCGCAACTTGTTGTTCTGGGCTTCACTCATGACATCCATGAGGATCATCTAGAGTGATGGTACCTGCAACTAAAGAGGCAACACAACTTCAGATCTATAAGAAAGGTTGTAAGAAGTCTTACTTGTTTCAGTTCTGCATGTCATTCTATAGGCCCAGAGAACATAGAGGATTTGTTCGTGCCACCGCCTCTTGCTGTTGCCAAGAATTTGCTTTAGCAAGTTGATGATGGACTTATTTGCAGCCTTCACCTATCCATTTGCCTATGGATAATACGAGCAGAATGATTGCTCTATGCCTAGGTTGCTATAGAAGGTTCAAGTTTCCGTACTACTAAACTGTGGCTCATTTTCGATCACAATAGTCATTGGAAACCCAAACCTTGTCATGATGTTATCTAGGATGAAATGGAAGATTTACTAAAATGTCGTTTTCCTTAGGGTAATAGCTTCCACCCACTTAGTAAAATACTCAGTGGCTGTGATAATGAAGCTATGCCCTACGGAGGACCTAGGCATGATAGGTCCTATGAGGTCTAGTCTCCATCATTGGAAAGGACACATGATTTGCGTTGGATGCAGGTCTATAGGTGAGACGTGTATGATATTTTTGTATCTCTGGCACATGTCACATGTCTTCACTTTTGATAGACAGTCATGCTCCATGTGGGGCCAATAGTACCCTAGGCGTCTAATTTTTGCAACCATAACCCTAGGTGCTATGTGTCCACTGCACAGCCCTTCATGCACATCATTAACTACCTTCTACACCTGCTCTCCACCCACGCATGCCAACAATATCCCATCATAGGATTGTCAGCACAAGGCGTCATTCCCCATGAACGTATATTGTTGGGTGCACTTTTGGATCGCATCTCTCTGAGCAAATGTCAGTCCACTTGGGGGTTCGTCATGTTGCTGGTAGGCTTTAATGTTAGCGTATCACTCCTGGGTATCTGCAACACTAATGGAGGCCACATGTCCCACCTGAGTGATAGGCTTAGTACATTCGTCAATCGTAGTTGGTAGACCTGCAAACGAGTGTGGTGGAATGTTTAATGCAAGGGTTGCTAAGGCATCTACCATGGTGTTTTCATTGCATGGCATGTGTTGCACATCTATAGTTGCAAATTACTTAAGCAGGCTTTTTGCTAGGTTGCAGTAGGGTTGTAGGTGTGTAGCTTTATAGGCGTAGACCCTGGTGATTTGATTCATAACTAGTTGTGAATCACTACAAATTGCCAGGTGTTGTATGTGTAGTGTCTAGGCAGCAGAGAGGCCTTTGAGTAGCCCTTCATACTCTACCACATTATTGGTGTAGGGGAACGTAAAACGATAAGCAAACAGGTGCATTTCCCCATAGGGGAACGTGATGATGGTTGCTGCACTACCTCCTCATGTGGTTGAAACACCATCAAAGTGTAGAGTAGCTTCTAGGTGCGATGGAACGATGTTGATTATGCCAACATGCTCGTCTAGGAATTTGGGATTTATGGTTACATGGTCGTCGATGGGTAAGGCCATAAGTTACATTGCTATGGCTTGACCCTTGGTCGACGATTGGCTTACATAGCGTAGGTTAAACTCCGCAATTATTTCTTTCCATCGGGCTATCCTGCTACATTCATATAGGTTGTTAGTGATAGCCCAGAATATGTTTCTTTTGCAAANGACATAGCAGCGCTACAATAGATGTGTTGGAGGTGGCAAGGTATATGAAGAAAGGCTTATCCCTTTATGTCAGATGCACAATTGGGAGGTATAGGAGCCCTTCTTTCAAGTTATCGAAGGATTATTGACATTGGGCTGTCCACTCGAAGTCAAACCCCTTATTTAGAAGATGTTGCATGGGGTGTAACTTGTCGATCAACTTTGCTATAAACCTTCAAATGAACTTTACCCTGCCTTACAACCCACATAGCTCTTTGAGGTTTGTAGGAGGTGCCAAGTTGACAATGGCCTTGACTTTGTCAAGGTCCACCCTTATTCTGGCCTCTGATACCATGAATCCTAACATGTTTCTAGTTTTCACACTGAAGACACACTTCTTGGGATTAAGGCATAGATCATGCATTTGGCAACATTTAAGGACTACTCCTAGATCGTGTGGGTGATCAGCTACCTCCTTGGACTTGACTACTGTATCATCCACGTTGTCATTTAACATTTCTAGGATGTAATCATTGAAGATGTAATTCATGGCTCGCTGGTAGGCTACTCCAGCATTCTTGAGCCCAAAAGGCATCATGGTGTAACAGAATGTCCCCCATGGGGTCATGAAGGTTGTCGTTAGCTGATGCTCTGGGTTGATGCGAATTTGGTTGTAGCCTGAAAAGCCATCCATGAAGGATAACAGAGCATGACCAGCCGTGGTGTCAATGAGTTGATCGATGCTTAGAAGTGGGAAGTCATCTTTGATCATCGCCTTGTTTAGATCTTGAAAGTCTATGCAAATTTGTATTCCTCTCGTTTTCTTGGAAACCACGACGATGTTGGACACCCATTCTGAATAGTCAACCGTGCGAATGAAACCAGCTTGATATAGCTTGGTGATTTCATCCCTTATGGCTAGTGCAATTTCTGGTTTGAATTTATGAGCCTTCTGCTTGATACCTTCATGCACGGGTCTAGGACGATGTTGTGTTGTATCAACCATGGGTCTAAACCCAACATGTCACTATATGACCATGTGAAGATGTTAATGTTATCTTGTAGAATTTTGGCTATGTTTTTGTGCATCTGCGTGTCTAGGAGGGAGATAAGCTTCAACGTTTTTACCTCCCCCTTGGATGTGGTCATAGCAATTTCGATCAGAGGGTCTTCAGTTACATCCCTGGCCTCCAAATCTAGGGTTCAGATTAGATGCTCGAGCCAGTTTGGGGAGGCTTCTAAAGATGCTATGGTGCTAGTTGTGGTTGACCCCCAGTCGATTAGGTCTAGGTTCAATTGTCTTGCAAGCTTGCCATGTGGACTTGCTAGAGCTAAAGGTGTGGAGAGATTGCGATGGCTTTCCATTTTTTGCTTAACCTATAAAAATGAGATGAAATCCTAGTTAAGAGGCACCTGTTGGTAGCAATCATGTATAATGAAAACTTGCAAAGCAATGACGAGATGTAGGATGTAGAGATTAAAATTTTTGTCAATTTAAAGTCATGGAAGACCATTATGGCATGGAGATGCAGAGCTACTAATAGGTGAAATGTAAACTATCAATATGAGAATGTAAAACTACTGAGGAGGAAATGTAAAACTGCCAATGCGAAAATGTGAGATTGCTAGTTTAGTGTCATTGCAGACTGCAAACATATAATAGATTGAAACATGCTAGTTTAAGGTCTTTTTGGACCACAAAAGTTGCAACTATGCTGGGGTTTACTAGTTTAAGGTCTTTTGGATAGTGATAATCAAAAATGTGCAACGATTGCTAGTTTAAGATCTTCTCGGACTGTGATAATTGAAAATGCGCGAAAATTGCTAGTTTAAGGTCTTTCCAGACCGTGATAATCGAAAATCCGTGAAGATTACTAGTTTAAGATCTTTCCGGACTGTGATAATCAAAAATGCGCGACAATTGCTAGTTTAAGGTCTTTCCAAACCATAACGTAGCATGCTAAAAGAATGGCATGTTAACAAAGCAAAAAGCGATAATGCTAGTTTTAGGCCATTTTGGGCCATAGCGTAGCATGCCAAAAGAATGGCATGTTAACAAAGAAAAAAGTGATAATGCTAGTTTTAGGCCATTTTGGGTCATAGCATAGCATGCCAAAAGAATGGCATGTTAACAAAG
>MNCI01005810.1:718767-751199 GCA_015680685.1 Gnetum montanum
AGGTTACAACCTCTAAGCCCTGCTCCATGTCTATGTTACTGATCGCTTGTGTTGCTACTTCGTCACCATGGATCACCACCTCCCTACCTGTGTATGGTAGGTGGATTTACTAGTGTATAGGTGAGGAGACAACCCTAAGTTGTGCTAACCATGATCTCCTCAAGATTAGGTTAAACCGAGTCATTTCCTCAACCACGATGAACGTTGCATTTGTGGGGAACTGGTCCACTGCTATGAAGTCTATGTGAATTGTGCCTTTCACCAGGATGCATGCCCCGTTGAATGACCTTAGACATGATGTTGCTATGGGTTTGATTTGGTCGACCAAGCCTAACTTGTCCACAATAGTGAAAGGGATGATGTTCATGGCAGCCCCATCATCAATGTGTACCCTTCAGATCTGGAGTTGGCCGACCCAAATTATGATGAAAAGGGGAGCTGTAGTTACCTGACCCCTTTTGCGATCTTCCCTAATGGTGTCATCGCTAAAAGTCAATTGGGATGGCTTAGGCTTGTACAGTCCAAAATCATTGGTCTCAGGCTGGAATGAAACAAAAACCTGGAGATCTCTGGACACACACAAAAGACCCTACCTTTGCTTGAGGGCAAGCTGGAATTAACGAAGGCAAAGTACCTTGAGTGGTCTGCACGCTTATCAGGCAAGGATTTCCCTGAACGTACACTAATATACTGTACGCTGGGTTATACATAAACAGCGTAACGAATGTAAAATGGAGCGTAAACGTACAAGAGCGTAAACAGTAGACATGCAACAATAAATGAAAAACTGTAACAAATTTTAGCAAAGAAATGTAGCAATATTATTGCGAAATGAGAGTTACAATGCACCGGTCTAACGTAGTTGTGACTCTGACACAAGGCGGACGAATAGCCCCAGTGGATGCAGGGATGACTGTGTGCTGGGTTCAACTGCAAGCACAGTGTAAAAGCTGTATGCTCAGCATGTAGGGTCAAGATCCAGCGTACATGGTTTTTGCTCTGGTTTCTCAGTGTCTCTGTTTCTTTGTTTTTCTCTGGTTTTTGTTCAAAAATTTCCAACCCTGCTCTAGTGAAAAATCGGGTTTTTATACCAGTTTAGACATGGCACTCAGGTTTTTAGAGGGGATGATTGGCTATGGTGTGCTGGACTCTCAGGTCGGGTGACATGTGGCGCATTGACTGGGTGCAAAAGAATGAAATTTTACAAGAATATAGCATGCTGCACGCCGGCGTATACTGCTACACGCCAGCGTATACACGCTGTACACCAGCGTATCTCGGCATACAGACTTGATCGAAACAAAAGAAGTTGTTCGACCCTCAAATTTTGAATCCGAATGTCATGAAGATGCTACCTGTAGATGTTCTGCTTGGTTGATCTTGATCTGACATAGCTCTGGAGAGCTTGGATTAGTTTATGTTATGCTGCACACTGGTCACGCACTTTGTACATGCTAGGCGTATACGTTGGGCATATATGTTGTGAATGCATGCTGGGTGTACACGTTGGACGTATACACTGTGAATGCATGCTGGGTGTATACGTTGAGCATATAGGATGTACATGCTCAGCGTATGGACTCTAGAATGCATGATGTCAACACCTAATGATTGCTTTGTTCGTGTGAGTCGATGCTTTGTACAAAATCTTGCTTTGAAGCATTGTTTCCATGCTGTCTTCGGGGATTGCATGCCGGGCGTATATGTTAATCATACATACTGAGCGTACATGTGAGGCATGTACGCTGGGTATGTATGCTGAGCGTATACGCTAGGCGTGTATGCTGGGCGTGTATGCTGGGTGTATGTACACTGAGCGTATACGCTGGGCATGTATGCTAGGCATATACGCTGAGCATATACACTGGATCGGCTGGGCGTATATGCTGAGAATGCATACTTAGTGAGGACTAAGTATCTTAAGCTCCGAAGTTGCCATGTTTGATAGCAGATGTCACCGTGGTCGTCAGCGGGTCCCAGGGCACTGCTCCTTGTTGAGTTTGACTCTACTTGAAACTATCTGTGGGGTCCTCAAGTTTTAGTCATGTTGGGGGGTGTCATGACTTAGCTCGGTTCTTGTTTGAAAAGTACTAAGCTTAGAATTTTGTGGTGTTTCATTAGCCCCTCTTTGTTGACGCTTGGAGGAATTGACCTGAGAAGCGTCGACAAAGAAGTGCAAAACATCACAAGTAACTTGATAGAAATATTGTCCATTGGCACTTGGCTAGATGTCATTGCACCGTGTCCAGTAGTACATGGGATTGTGGGAAATGAAGTTTGTAGCTGGATAGGGGAAATGGAGATTGTGGGGATTAGGGAGAAATCAAGGGGTTGTGCATAGTGAAGGGGATGTTTTGGTATGTATACGGGTCATGTTGGTCTTTGTCAATAGCTATTGCCTAGCAGACTTGAAATCAAGGCATGAAGTGTACATTCTTTGGCAGAACAAGATTCTTATTTAGTGTATTAGGAGGACTTTTTGGCATAGCCAAAGCCACGTGATGGTGTCTTGCGTTCTTTAGAGGAACAGGTCCACTGTTTAGTGTTGAAGAGAACCTGTTGGTGAAGAGCCAAAGCCACGCAATGAGATGGTACTTGAGTGTTCGAGACATGAGTACCTAGTTCCAAGACAACTACCTTCCCACCTAGGGCTTGTATGGTAAGTGCCAAGGATTTTTTTTTCTTTTGAGAACTTTTTTTTGATCTTGTACTCATGTTTGAGTGTTATGTTATGTGTTGTAACCGCTTAAAAGTGTTCCAGTATGCAACTGTGTGCTCAAAGTTTTGCATGTACTAGGTGTATTAGGAGTGTGGCTGGAGTGTGGCTGAGTAGAGCATGTTGAGGAATAGAGAGGAAATGTAATGGGAAATGGGGATGTACTGGCTTGATTAACCTAGTTACGTGTGTTAGGAACAATATGGTACCTTGCTGCTATGACGAAGTGCATTCTCGTACGAACACTTCTAAGTGTCATCCTACAAACACAACTCCAAGAAGACAAGAAACCCATGAGTGAGTAAGCAAGCTTAGACTTAAATAACCACTGATGAAACAAAGGCACCTGATGAGATTTCAGGCATTGTATATGAATAGCGGCAATTATGTTAGGATCGATTGATGGCGAGCGATTCAGCGACTCTGACGAAGATGGGATGTAGCCACAGATAGAGGTACCAGAGAGAAAATTGCCAATTTATAGTCATAGCTGACTATCATGGGTCAGTTTTATGTCGCGACCCGTTGGACATTTCCCGTTTAGCATCATGGCGGACGGTACATTACCAGTTTCTAGTCTTGGTGGACTGTGAAGAGGAAAACCAGTTTATAGTCTTAGCGGACTCTAGCGAATGTGACCATGGCAGTTTACTATCGTGCCAGATGAGTGCTAGTTTATTGTCATTGTGGACACTCTGTTATACCAGTTTATCGTCATGATTCCAGGACGACCTGTGGTATCAGTTTACCGTCATGATTCTAGGACGAGCACATACCTAGGCCTATACTCAAATGTGGAATGGTTTCAAGAACAAGTGATTGGTCAGATTTTCAAGCTCATTCCCTTCCATATCAGCTAACTTGAATGCTCCATTGTCGTATGCTTTGGTGACCAAGTAGGGCCCTTCCCAGTTGGCTGAGAATTTGTCCAGGTGTTCCCGAATGGCCTTAAGTACAAGGTCATCTTCTTTGATAGGGCACTTATGAACATCGTGTCGATGTCATTGTCATTATCATTTTTGGTACCATTCAATCTGATCGAGTGCACGTATGCGTTCCTCCACCGAGTCCAAGTCAATGATGCGTAGGTCATTATTTTGCCTTTCATCGAGGAGTCTGGAAAGTGTGATCCTTAAAGATGGTACCTGTAATTCCAAGGGTAAAATAGCTTCTGAACCATAAACAAGACTATATGGTGTTTTACCTATTGAAGTCTGATGCATAGTATGATAAGCCCACAGTGCGTATACTAGCTGCTCATGCCATCTTTTCTTACTTTGGGTAAGCATCTTTTTAAGTACTGTAATGATGGTTTTATTTGTGGCCTCAGCTTGCCCATTGCTTTGAGGGTAATAAGGGGATGAAAATGAGTTTTTTATCCCCAGACTTTCACAAAAAGTTTTGGTTTCGGCATTGCTAAACTGTGGCCCATTATCAATGATGATGGCCATGGGGATGCCAAAATAGGTCACAATATTTTCAAGGATGAAGCTGCATACGTGTTTAGATGTGGTTTTTCTAAGGGGAATGGCTTCTACCCACTTTGTGAAATACTCTGTCGTGGTTATGATGAAGCTATTCCCTATGGAAGATGAGGGTGTTATTGGTCCGATAAGGTCCAACCCCCACTTTTGAAAGGGCCACGTGATTTGCACTGTATGCAACTCATTTGGTGGGACATGGATCAGATTACTATGTCTTTGATAGGTACTGCATGTTTTAGCCTTGGAGAGACAGTCATAATCCATATGTGGCCAATAATAGCCTAAGCATCTTATTTTCGTTGCCATTTCTTTAGGTGCTATGTGTCCTCTGCATAGTCCATCATGTACTTGCTCAATGATGGTTTGGGCATCAGCGCTACTAACGCATGTTAGCAGTATGCCTTTGTAGGATCGACAGCACAATGTGTCCCCTACCAGTGCATATTGTCGAGAACGCTTTCGTACTGCGTCTTTTTGTGCATTCATTAGATGTCGTGGTGTTTCACCGTGTAGAAGGTACTCTTTTATGTCGTCATACCATTCTACTGCGTGTGTTGTACTAACGGATGCAATTGGTAATGTATCAAGAGTATTAGTTATGGGTTTAGCACAACTGATTATGGAGCTTGGCAACATATGGAACATGTGAGGTGATATGTTTAGCGCTAGCATGGCCAGTGCGTCTACAATGGTATTGTCATTTCTGGAGACATGTTGCACATCCATGTTTTCGAATTGCCTCAATAAGTATTTGGGTAAGTCACAATATGATTGTAAATGTTGCACTTTTCATGTATGAATATCTATGACTTGGTTCAAAACTAGTTGTGAGTCTCCCCTGACCACAAGTCGTGTGATGTCTGAAGCTAGTGCTGCCATGAGACCTCTAAGGAGACCTTTGTACTCTACTACATTATTGGTATAGTGAAAGTCGAAATGATAAGCAAAGGGTCGAATCTCCCCAGAGGGATAGGTGATGATAGCGGCAGCACTTCCCCCTCAAGAGGTGGAGGCCCCATCAAAATTCAAAATGGTGTGGTAGCCATCAGGTACTATGTCTATTGCACTCACATTTTCATTAGGAAACTCTGGCTCTATCATTGATTGATCATGCATTGGTGATGCAGTCATTTGATTCACTATGGCTTGACCCTTAACTGATGATTGCGCTATGTAGTGTAGGTCAAACTCAGCTATCATGGCTTTCCAACAGGCTATTCTACTTGATTCGTAAATGTTTCCTGTGATGGCTCTGAGCACATTATCTTTGCAGATTATTTTAACTTGATTATGGAAGAGGTAATGTCACCATTTCTTTAAGGAAAAGGTAAGAGCTAGACATGAACTCTCCACCTCGTTATACTTCTTCTCATGGGCTACTAATGCATGGCTTAAGTAGTAGACAGGGACTTCGGTTCCATCATCTTGTTTCTGGAAAAGCATGGACACGATTGATGAGTCTGAAGTGGCAAGGTAGATGTAAAATGGTTTATCATTTCGGGGTGGATAAACTATGGGAAGTTGAACAAGTGTTGTTTTAATATTGTCAAATGCTTCTTGGCACTATGGAGTCCATACAAAATGGACGTTCTTGTGTAGCAAGTGGTTCATAGGTTTCAACTTATCCGTTAGTTTTTCTATGAAACACCTGATGAACTGTAATCTACCTTGTAGACCTCGAAGTTTAGTAAGGTTGCTAGGTGGTTTTAAGTTTATTATGGCCTTAACTTTATTAAGGTCTACTCGTATCCCTGCTTCTGATGCTATGAATCCAAGAATTTTGCCTATTTTGACTCCGAAAACACATTTCTTTGGGTTAAGTCTTAGCTCATATTTTAGACAACGCTTTAGTACCAAGTCAAGATCTTGTACGTGTTGATCTGATGTCTTTGATTTAACCACGATGTCATCCACATAGTCATTGAGCGAGTGCAGCATGTAATCGCTAAAAATAAATGTCATTGCTCTTTGATATGTGGCCCCAGTGTTCTTGAGACTGAAGGGCATCATTGTGTAATAGAAGGTACCCCATGATGTCATAAAAGTTGTCTGGAGCTGATGCTCTAGGTTAATGTGTATCTAGTTATATCCTGAGAAGCCATCCATAAAAGATAACAAGGCATGCCTAGCAGTTGAGTCAACAAGTTGATCGATGCTGGGTAGGGAAAAATCATCTTTTATGGTTGCAACGTTGAGATCCCGAAAATTAATGCATAGGCGAATGCTTCCATTCTTTTTCAGGATAATGACCATGTTGGATACCCAATCAGTGTAGTCAACAGCCCGAATGAAACCTGCCTGATAAAGTTTGGTGATCTCATTGCGAACTACCAATGCTACTTCAGGTTTAACCTTTCGCGCTTTTTGTTTTACTGGTCTTAATTTTGAATCAAGTATAATATTGTACTGGACGATTTGAGGATCTAACCTGGGCATGTCAATGTAAGACCAAGCGAATGCTTTTATGTTGTCTCGAAGTACATCTTCTATGTCTTTGGCCAGTTGAGGTTGCAATAGTGTACTCAGTTTTAATATTTTGGTTTCACCATCAGGCATAGCGATGGGTGTCTCAGTCAACGGGTCTTCAGTGATGTTATCAACTTCTATGTCGAGGGACTTTGTCATACCTTTGTAGCTATCTAACGTTTTTTGTGTCAAGGCTATGACTGCGTCGTCCATTGATAGACCTAAGTTGATGGAATTTATGTCAATTTCTCTTGTGATCTTTCCGTATGGTCCATCGAGGATCAAGGATGTGGATAAATGCTGATAATCCATCGGGCTTGCTCCTGCCAATAAACAGAGGGCAGAATGAGCTAGTGGGTGATGATACCCATTCCTTGGCAATGTAAATCATGTGTACATGTATTTTGGTGGTTTATCGTCCTAGCGGGACGCATGGTAGATTAAGGCCTTACCGGGCCATATGTGGCCGTTAAAGCCTTACCAAGCCGTATGTGGCAGTTTAAGGCCTTACCGGGTCGTGTATGGCAGTTTAAGGCCATACCGGGCCATCATGGCAGTTTAAGGCCATACCGGGCCGAATGTGTGATTTGATGATGCCTAGTTGCCGTATAATTCGCATCGGAGAGTTTGTGCCAAAATGTTCAATGTGGGCATCCAAAGTTGGTTTACGAGGGAATTAGCATGTGGTAGTGTTCATTACCTCATCATTTGGTTTTATATATTTCCCGTATTTTTTATTTTGAATAATTTTGATTAAAATTAAATAAAATAACACAAATAAAATAAAAAAAGGCAAGGCGGTAGCGGTGGCAGCGGAGTCAACGTGGCGCTATATATAGCGTAAGGCTGTCAGTTGTAATCCTAAATCAAACTGGAGTGTGAGTGTTAATGAAAGTCACAGCGTAAGCATAAACCACCAAACCCAGCGTAAGCATAGAGGCTCAAACCCCAATGTAAGCATAGAAGCTTAAACCTAGCATAAGCGTGAGTGTAGAGGCTCAAACCCCAGCATAAGCATGAGCATAGAGGCTCGAACTTCAGCGTACAGGGTTCAACTCAGCGTGCAGGTTTAAAACCTAGTGTAAACCTGTCAGTTTCAACGTGCAGGACACCAGAATGGGCAAGGGCAAGGAGGTAGAAGGCCAAGGGAGGAAGGGGCCTGACCTGACTTTCATAGAGGAAAGTGAGGCCATGTTGCAGTGTTTGCCTAGGCCAAGGGTTCCATCGTGGCCTAGATCGGCACACAGGTAGGCTCTAATCCTGCCTCTGTTAACTGTTTTTCATTTGTACTTGTTATATGGCGTAGATAGTCTCGGCAGCGTACATAGTTTTGGTAGCGTAAACAGTTTTGGTAGCATAAAGGGCCTGTACGCTAAGTGTAGGTCCATAGCGTAGAGGGTCTGTACAGCATACAAAGTCTATACACTGAGCGTAGAAGGTTTCCACAGTGTATAGCGTAGACAGTTTTCACAGCATATAACGTAGATGGTTTTCATGGCATATAGCGTAGATGGTTTTCATGGCATATAGCATAGACGGTTTTCATAGCGTATAGCGTAGATGGTTTTCACAGCATATATGCTGAGTGTAAATGGTTTTTACAGCGTATATGCTAATCGTGAATGGTTTTTACAGCGTATATGTTGAGCGTACATGGTTTTTACAACATATACGCTGAGTGTGAACGGTTTTTACAGTGTATACATTGAGCGTAAATAGTTTTTTCTTTTTAGGAAGCGTATACGCCGAGTGTAAACAGTTTGTTGAAAGCATATACGCCGAGAGTAAACAGTCTGTATTTTTCTTCAACATGGAATTTCGTTTCTATATTTCATTTTGGTATATAGCTGATTTATCATGGAACTTTGATTATTTGCAGGGATCCTGAACCTTTCCTGCTAGTGGTTGAGTTGGTTGGCGTGTTGGCATGGTTCAGGCCCCTTGAAACTAATGAACCTACCCCTGATCTGACCATTGATAACAATGGGGTATGGTTTAGGGAAGGGGCCTGTGAATTCCTTACTTTCATCCTAGACAGATTCAAGGTAGTGATTTGGTCCCACCAAAGCGAACAAGTGGCACAAAGCGTGCTTCAAGCGATGTTGCCAGGATCCTCAAACGGCATCATGGTCTTCATGGTTGATATTGACGAGGGACCTCTTGCGATTGAGGAAGGTTCCTCTGGAGGGCCCAGATCCACTCGTCCCTTATCACGTGTGTGGGACCTATTACCATGAGGGCCTGACTACCTCAATAACACTTCGCTTTTGGCTACTCGTGCGCACACATTATTCCAGAACCCTCCTAGCATGGTGTATAGAGTAGAGAGGTAAGGTCGTTTAGTTTGTCGTTTCTATTTTTGTCATTTAGTGTTTGCTCCTGTTCTGACGACCATTCTTTTGCAGGCCCCAAATTGACAAAGATGGAATATGCGTCGATCATGATGGGCTTGCACTGGCTCATACCGCTTTAGAGACCTTCATGGTAGGTCCCACCCTGTGTGGAGCTGTATTGGCTCAGACCAAGGGTGACATTGTGCATTTCCATAAGCCATTTTCCAAGGCGTTTGCACAGTGCACAACTCATGGGTGGCTGCATGGAGATTGGTCATGCAATGGACCAGTTTTCCCTCGTGATGTTGAATTGGGTTCTAGCACCTCGAAGTCCACAACTGAAGGTAAGTGACAACATTTCCTAGATGCCTTAGTATGTTTGTTAGACTGCTGGTGGTCATACTGATGTGATGGTTTCAAATTGTGTTTACAGTTAATGTTCCCCCGGCGGGGACCCTATTATGATAGGGCGAACTAAAAGTACCCTATCAATGAAGTTTGGGGAGATCAGCAAGGCACAGCAATGGTTGCACACCAATTCCCTGTCGTCTATTGTCCATTGCTTGGATGGCGTCGGCCTCATGGAGTTATTTACAACCCTGAGCCCTAACGTGTCCGTAGCTGAAATGATCGGGATTTTTGATTCATTTGACAAGTCTGTCTCCTACTTCAGCACCTGTATTAAGGGTGTCAAGATAGTTTTCCATCTGTCAACCGAGTTCTTTTCAGACTTGTTTAGTGTACCAACAAATGGCGTGAATGTGGTTTTGGACAAGGCGCAGAAAGAGATTCATATGGTATGTGAGCTAGAAGACTGGTTGGGCATTGTCAAGGGCTCCAAGGGATTCCCTATGCTGGGGACATCAAAGGTGGTGGAAGTTAATGAATTGTATCCCCTGTTTCGGGCACGGGTGTTTCCTAAATCCCTGTCCCAGGTGAGGATTCTTGGGGTGGATGCTATGCGCATCATGCGAACTATTTTAGAAACTGGGATGCGTTATAATTGTGCTCAATTTTTGCTGTCAGGCCTTCATAAGGAGATAGTGTGATTGCGTTCAAACGTTGAGGTGTAGTCCCATTTTACATTCGCATTCTTCGTAGGCTATCTATGTCGCCTGGCCGAGTTTTTAGTGGTTTGTGCGGATAATAATTATGTCCTACGGGATCATACTCAGTTATTTTGCCCATTGATTAACCATTTGTTCGAGATAGCTGAATCCCAAGATGCACCAGAGGGGATTGATGAACCTATGTCCATCACCATAGAAGGGTCATCTAGTACTTCGATCCATACACATGACAGTGTAGGGTTGGAACCAGACAATGTGCCCTACACTGCAAAGAGAGCTAAACGGGTTATCAAGGAGACTATCGGGAAAGCCAAATCAAAGCTCTCGAAGCGTGAACGCCCTAAAGAGGTGGCCTCAACTGTGGAGGAGCCAAGGGTGAAGCGAATACCGTTCAAAATGCCTGCTTGAGGTGAGTAAGCCTAGCACACTTATTGCATTGTCCTTTTCGTCTTGTTTATATTTTTCATTTTGACCGCTACATGAAACTAATGCCTTCAGACTTGACTCGGGAAGTGAGGAGATAGGAGTTAGAGATGATTATTGAGGAGGAGGAAGCTACAATGAACTTAATAATTGAGGAGGAAGAGGTGGACAAAGATTAGGTGGAAGGAACGGAAGAGCTGAGGGAAGACACCATGGAGATAGAACTGGTCGATGACCAGGGTGGTGTTGATTAAATGTTCAGTAGATTCCTTAAGGGAAGATTGGACCTCAGTGACCCTCCAAACCCGGAAGAGGACAGAGAACATAGTATATTTCCTTTTGTTTTATTGAATTGCTTTGTGAATCGTTGTTTCTATGGTGTTTTACTTTTATGTTTCTATCCGCTTCAGAAGAAGGTAGGATAATTCCTACGATGCGTTTGGAAGTTCCTATGAAGGTGGCTCCCCCTGAAATGCCCCCTGAGGCTAGTCCGCCTCGTACTCATAGACCATTTTCTTGGACCGAGATGCCAAGTAAAATGGATTTCATGACCAGAATCATCAACGAGGTGGTTGAACGTATTCAGGAAGCCCACCCTGAGATAGGTACAAATGTTTCGAGCCTTCTGCAGCGTTCGATTTTCACACCCCTTTTTTGTCATCTAATTGTTTAATGCTTGTTCTTTTCATGTGCATAGGAGCCAAGCTGAAGTGGGGTCCTTCTGAGACCGTTAGTATTGAAAGTTTGCCTACACTACCCCCAGAAGTTGAACAGATACCAAGGCCGGTCTATGATAAGGTGGCGGAAGGTCTCGTGCATAACGCCAAATCACTTTGGACCTGTAGGCGTACCATCGAACAGTTATGGCTACAAATCCAAGCAAAGGAAAAAGAAGTTTCTGAGTTATCAGTTAAACGTGATGATCTCAAGGCTCGGTATGAGTTCGCCTCGGCCAGACTAATAGGTGATCGTTCTTGGCAAACCTTTGAGATCACCTATACTAGATATTGGAACCTGCTCAATTGCCATGTGTCACTGACCCAGAAACTAGTAGAGCGTAAGGCCCAGATAGATCTACTGAACCTCAAGTGCCAGGATTGGAAGGCTTTCACTTCCAAGGTGTGTAAGTGGGGTCAAGATGAGAAGAACCACAAGCACCATTACAAGAAATCATTGAAGGAAGTATCCATAGAAAAGCGTTAGCTTGAAATGTTTGTAGAGGGTCTGGGTCTATGCTCTGCGTTTGATACCTTTGCTAAGAATACAACTGTTGAGATGGAATCGCCTACGAGGGTAATTACAACCACTTCTAGGGAGGTCTCTATGGGTGAATTCCCCTTGAAACATCCTACATGATCAAAGGTTGACAAGGGGAAGGGCTTGGCAAACATTGATTTGGATCTTGATGGGACTGATTGGGCCAGTGTCTCAGAAGAGGAAATTCTCCATCGACTGGAATTTGGTTTAGGGGGGTCCCCTACAGTAAGCATTTTGTTGTTATGAAATTTGTTCGTTGGGTAATGTTTGGGAGTTTTCTCTTTTATTCTTGTGTTGATTGTTTCTTTTGCATTTTATAAGGTCGAGGCGACGATGACGTTCAAGAAGCTGGCCCCAGTGGAGTAGGGACTCATAATGCCAGTGGGTCTAAAGGGGATGACCCTCCCGTGCCTGATGTTTAGTTTTTGCTGTGAAGTTATTCGGGCTCACATTTTTATGTGAGTCATAAATTGAATGTTTTTTGTTGTATTGAATGGATGAATAGAATCAGTTAACTCTTGTACTTGTCTAACTGTATATATATATTTCTACATATTTTTTTGTAGTGGATTTTCAGTTTAAATGTAAACATGACACGGCAATGTAAAATGTTTTGGTTTTTTTTTGTAGCTTAAGTGTAGCACACGAATGTAAGTATAAGTAGGAATGTAATAATAAGCGAAGGATAATTGTGAAGATTGTTATTAACAACATGACAATGCAAGCTTAAATTCGAACAATGAACTGAAATTTGAGAGAAAAACAAAGGGTAGGTAGATGATCTAGTGTAAGGCCATTTCGGGCCATACACACTAGTTTAAGGCCATTTCAGGCCGTACGCACTAGTTTAAGGCCATTTTGAGCCATGCGTAAGCAAGGGAAGTTTCAAGTGATAGGGGTTGATTTCTTGGTAGACCGACCATTTTTTATCATGGCTAGTTTTGTGTCATTTCGGACATGATAGTTTAACGTCATTCCAGACTTGAATGTCGTTTATTGGTTTAGTAGTTTTTTAATTTTTCTCATTTTAACGTTAGGAGTAGCATTAATGGGTATGATTCTATATTCAGCGTCTCCTTTGCTGATCACGTTGAACGGTAATTCAGCCCAAGGGACATCTGATGGAATATTTCCCGCGTTGGTGCTTTTCAACGCTTCTTCATGTATCATGGTTTTTGTGTCAGTTGTAGTTTCTAAGTGAGGCTGTGTATGTACGATTTCAAGCTCGGGTATTTCTATTTTGGGTAAATTTTCCTTTATGTCTAAGAGATTATCACCTACTGGTTGTTGTTCATTTGTATCATCTTGTGTAGGCTCTTCGAGCTTAACCTCTGAGCCTTGATCTATGTCTATATGTGATGAGATGGTAGGTGTAGCAGCCTCCCCGTGTATAACAATTTCGCCACCTTCATAAGGCAGGTGAATTTCTTGGTGTATGGGGGAAGAGACTGCTTTCAGTTGGGCTCACTAGGGCCTTCCCAATATTAGGTTGAACCCTGGCATTTCATCGATTACCACAAATTTGGTAGATGTGGGGAATTGATCCCCTGCTATAAATTCTAAAGTCACGATGCCTTTGACTATCACGCGCGATCCGCTAAACGATTTCAAACACGTGGTGGTGGTTGGTCTTATTAGCTCTGTAAGCCCCAATTTTTTGATGATGGGATATGGTACTACGTATGGAGTAGGGCAAGGTTGCGATTGGACAGTTGCATACAGTTGCGTTTCAGGCTAGCTAGGCATTTTGATGACATAGGGGATCGGTTTATTCTATGTTTGCGAAGTGGAGGACTGGTGGTCATTAGGACGTTCGGGTGTCCTAATGACGTATGGAGTTGGCCTAGCTAGAGGTTGTACCTCCACTGTTGAGACCACAGGTGACACTTGGACTACGTAGGGAGTAGGCCAAATAGGAGGTGTTTGTGTGTTCATGGTAGCAGTAGCGGGAGGTACGCATACCACGTACGGTTTTTCGCGTGTTGGTGTGATAGAAGTTGCTACGACAGGGGGTATTCGGACAACATAAGGTTTCTGCAGGGAGTATGATGGTTGAGGCATAGATGTTTTTATAGTGGAAGGAATATGCACTACAAATGGTCTCTTAGGTACTTGCTAATGATCGGAATGTATGGTGTTAATGCTAGGTATTTCTAGTTCATTATCAAAGTAGATGGTGTTAATAACATACAGTGCTTCTTTAGTATTTAAAGGATCTTTATATACGCCCATGGCCTAGTTTTGTGGTTGGACCAGGTTGGCTTCATCAAAAGTGATTTGACCTCCATCTATCATCCGTTGGATGTCTTGTTTTAGGGTGAAACAATAATCAGTGCCATGCCCATTACATTGATGATAATTGCAAAAATGGTCCATTCTAAAGCCTTTTGGTACTGGGGGCTCGTCTAGCATTGCTAGGCTTGGGTTCTGAACCAATTGACAGAACCAATCATGCCTTTGGATCGCTGCAGGGGAAAACTATTTATGTTTCATCAGTATGGCTTTCAAGAGTTGGTCGAATAGCTGCGATGGCTTCATGGGTAGTGGTGTGTATTGGGAGGGGTCGTTCCTCTTGAAGTTTCTCGTACGACCTGGTGTTGGGTTTTGTGATGCGGATGATTCGGGTGCCGTCGCAGGAGTGGGTTTAGCATAATTAGTAGGGGAAACAAGTGGTTTACTTTGTTGTCCCACATTTTCTTGTTGTTTTTCTGCTACTGCCGCTATAGTTGTTTTAACCTTCTCTTTATCTTTCTTACTATGTTGATTCTTAAAGGCTAAGTATGCAGGATCGTGGCTATTTTGAGTTGCCTCCTCTATGTTCTTGATTTGTACAAACGCTTAACTTAGAGTGCATGCATTGAGATAATATAGTTTGGATTTAACAAAATTGTTGATAGCCCCTTTTAGGATGGTGAGGAGATATGTCTCTGGGATGGGCTCGTGAAGCTCATTGAGGGCAACACTCCACCGTTGGATGAATTTTTGGACAGGTTCAAGAGGTGCTTGTTTTACCTGTATGAGGCTATCTAATTTTTCTTCAAGCTTCAAGTTATACTTGAACCTAGTGACAAATTAATGTAACAAATCTTCCAGAGAAGATATTTAGTTTCGTGGCAAGGCTCGATACCAATCGAGCGCTCTCCCTGCAAGGGACATGGGGAACACTCGTAGAATGGCATGTGGCCACGTCTGAAGCAGAACACATTCTAAGCTAAACGTTATGAGGTGGGCGTTGGGATCTATCTCCCCATTGTACTTAGTCAGCGTGGGCAAGGATACACCCTTGGGTAGTGTTAGAGGCGGAACCAAAGAGCTGATGGGGTCATCGTGATAGAAGTCCACTACCTTGAGCTCTCCATTGGTGGCTGTTTTGAGGCGTTTGACCTCGTCAGTTAGCTCCTGCATTAGCTTTTTAGCATCAGCCCAGTCTTGGGCACTAGGCAGGATAGTAGGTTGTGGATGTTGTATAATATGCAGGTTAGATTGTTGGATAGTGGGCTAGAAGGAAGAAAGTTGTGTAGTTGGAGGTTGCGTTTGCAGAATATTTGTGGTGGGTGGCACTAGGGGCGGCACATTGTAGGCAAGGGGTTGTTGTTGTTGTGGTTGTCCTTGAGGGATGTTAGCTGGTATAATTATGTGAGGTGGTATGTTATAGTGAGGGAATTGATGCGGTTGAGCCCTAATCGCTGCCCATTGGCCAGTCATACCCTGTGTAGGGGCACTCTGAACTGGTTGAGTTATAGTGGTGAAAGGGGCTCCTTGGGTTTGGATCCAGGGGATATAATGAGTGGACGTAGAAGCTGGTATCACATGTGGCATCCCAATCACTCGAGGCGGGAAGGTTGCTCCTACATTATTTTGAGGAGGTTGTATTTGCGAGAATGGGGCTACGGAATATGAACAAGTGTGGATGATTCTTGTTGAGGTATTTGTGCTTGGGTGAATTTAAATGGTTGAAGAGACATAATTTCCCCTATGGCTAGATGAAACAAAGGGTTTGCATAGGTTTGCGGACTAAGAGTATGGTACGAATCTTCATGCTCAGATTGGGCTTTGAAGTCATCTTCCTCTTCCAATTGAGGATTTACCACAAGCTGATCTAAAGGCTGACTCCTTTGTAGGAGGAGTTGTGAGATGAGCTTGGATTAATGCTCTGGGAGCAAGATGATATCATACGGGGAAGGAATGAACTCATGTCCTCCCCTGTGGAAGAGTTCGTATTGTCTCTTAACCTCCATTTTGATTTGATCCATGGCTAGGCTAGCTTGCATTTTCACACATATGAAATTGTATTGCTCTTGAGTTATAATGTTAAATGATGGATTCCTCCCTTGCAATCTAAGAGACCGATGAGGCCCCACAGTCGGTTGTACCACGAGTTGTTAAACGGCCATGGTGCCCACGATGTCTGTGACTAGCTTGGTTGTAGCGTTGGGATTTGTAGTGTTCATGATGAACAGTTATGAATATGACACAGTGAAGGGATATGAAACTAGTATATTTAGTACGGCGTAAACCTACGTTGTTGGGTATAGCGTATAGACTGGAACTCAGTGTATAGGCTTTAATGACTAGCATATAGTGGTAGTGTATAGGTATACATTAAAATGTGTAGGCAGTACAGCGTAAAATCAGTAGCGTAGACAGAGTCTACAGCATAGAACGTACAGCGTAAACTTAGTAGCATAGACAGAGTCTACAACGTAGAGCATATAGCATAAACTCAGCAGCATAGACAAAGTCTATAGCGTAGAGCGTACAACGTAAACTCAGCAGCGTAGATAGAGTCTACAGCGTAAAGCGTACAGTGTAAACTCAGTAGCATAGACAGAGTCTACAGCGTAGAGCGTACAGCGTAAACTCAGCAGCGTAGACAAAGTCTACAGCGTAGAGCATACAACATATGCTAAGCAGCATAAATAGTCTATAGCATAGAGCATACGGCGTATACTCAGCAGTGTAGATAGAGTCTACAGCATAGAGCATACAGCGTAAACTCAGCAGTGTAGACATTGGGAGTTTTGTAGAACAGGATGCTGATCCGAGGATTTCAGAACTAGGTTTAGGGTCGACGCAATGTGAGTCTAAGAAGATCTGGGTATGAGAGCATAGTAAGTTTTAAGCAGTTTCGAGCCCTCCTTCTAGCGCCATTTTCTGTACTATCCAAAATAGTCGGTCTCCGGCTGGAATGAAACATAAACCTGGGGATCTCTGGACACGCATAGAAGACCCTACCTTCACTTGAGGGAAAGCTGGAAGTAATGAAGGCAGAGTACCTTGAGTGGTCCGCACGTGAATCAGGCAAGGATTTCCTTGAATGTACATTGATATACTATACGCTGGGTTATACATAAACGACGTAACGAATGTAAAACGAAGCGTAAACGTACAAGAGCGTAAATAGTAGACATGCAACAATAAATGAAAAACTGTAATAGATTTTAGCAAAGAAATGTAGCAATATTATTGCGAAATGAGAGTTAAAATGCACCGGTATAACGCAGTTGTGACTCTAACACAAGGCAGACGAATAGCCCCGGTGGATGCAGGGATGACTGTGTGCCAGGTTCAACTATAGGCACAGCGTAAAAGTTGTATGCTCAGCATGCAGGGTCGAGATCTAGCGTACAGGGTTTTTTCTCTAGTTTCTCAGCGTCTCTATTTCTTTATTTTTCTCTGGTTTTTGTTCAAAAATTGCCAACCCCGCTCTAGTGAAAAATCGGGGTTTTTATACCAGTTTAGACGTGGGACTCAAGTTTTGAGAGGGGATGATTGGCTGTGGAGTGCTGGACTCTCGGGTCGGGTGACATGTGGCGCGTTGACCGGGTGTGAAAGAATGAAATTTTACAAGAATACAGCATGCTGCACGCCAGTTTATACACACTATACGCCAACGTATATACGTTGTACGCCAGTGTATCTCAGCGTACAAACTTGATTAAAACAAAAGAAGTTGTTCAACCTCAAATTTTGAATCTGGATGTCATGAAGATGTTGCCTGTTGATGTTCTTCTTGGTTGATCTTGATCTGACACAGCTCTGGAGAGCTTGGATTAGTTTATGTTGTGCTGCACACTGGTCACACACTTTGTACATGCTAGGCGTATACACTATGAATGCATGCTGGGTGTAGACGCTGGACGTATACACTGTGAATGCATTCTGGGCGTATACACTGGGCGTAAAGGATATACATGCTTAGCGTATGGACTCTAGAATGCATGATGTCAACAACTAATGATTGCTCTGTTCGTGTGAGTCGATGCTTTATACAAAATCCTTCTTTGAAGCACTGTTTCCATGCCGTCTTCGAGGGTTGCATGCCGGCGTATACGTCAATCATACATACTGAGCGTATACGCTGGGCATGTATGCTGGGCATATACGTTGAGCATACACGCTGGATTGGCTGGGCGTATATGCTGAGAATGGATACTTAGTGAGGACTAAGTATCTTGAGCTCCGAAGTTGCCATGTTTGATAGCAGATGTCGCCGTGGTCGTCAGCGGGTCCCAGGGAACTGCTCCTTTTTGAGTTTGACTCTACTTGAAACTATCTGTGGGGCCCTCTAGTTTTAGTCATGCTGGGGGGCATCATGACTTAGCTCGGTTCTTGTTTGAGAAGTACTAAGCTTAGAATTTTTTGGTGTTTCAAGGCTCTATGGGTGCAGAAGGAAGCATGACCGAGTGGATCGATTCCTCTTCCGTTAGCATGTCTTCGTTGACCTGAATCGCTATCAACATGCGGTTCAGAGCCTCGCGGTGGGGAACAGATGTCATGATTTGATTGTACAAGCTCAGTGTAGTGTTTTTCTATTTTAGAACTTGCTTGACCTAAGTGGGGCATCCAAAAGGTCTTGGCCATGCCCCCTATTTAACGCTTTCCTCTTCTTCAACTCATCCCAAAAAACAAATTTCCCAAGGAGTGGTGACTTTGGGTCTAGGTTCAAACCCTTGTTGGTAGGGTGGTGCAAACTACATGATTATAGCAACATTCTTCTTTGGTGATGAAGGTGCAAATGAAAGGGGCAAAGACATAGGCTTGGAAGTACTAGGGGCTGTGCTTCCTCTTGATGTCTCACCTATGAACTGCACTTCCCATTTTTTAGGATAGGAAGGTTGTTCAACTGCTTTATGTAGGGCAGGGGCTGTTAAAGGAGCTGGCCCCCTAATGATAAATGGAGCTAACAACGTTAATGGGTGAAGTGGTATGGTTTCGCTAATAGGTGATGCGGAGATGGATGCCCATGGAGGGACTCTCAAAATGAACGACTGTTGTAGGCTCTGATTAGCCACTCGTGGCATTGGTGCACTATGCTAAGACACACAAACCACGAATGGCTGCTAGGGTGGCCTGGGATCACTATCAATGTTGATGGCATTGATGATGTAATCGGCATTGTTGGCATTGAGGGGGTCTATGTAGACATGCATAGATTGGTTTTCAGGGTGTACTGCATTACTTTCGTCCAACATCAATTTTCCTTGGTTGATCAATCTCTGGATGTCATCCTTCAATGCCAGACAGTAATCTATGTTGTGACCACACTGTTCGTGGTAGTTACAAAACCTATCCAGCTTGAAACCCTTAGGAACTGGGGGCTCATTGGGCAGGGACAAAGAGGGGTTCTTAAGGAGCCCACAGTAGCGTTGATGTTTCCTACTTTCTTCTTCCAACATCTACTTGTATTGCATGTGCCCTACTACCAATAGCTGCTTCAAAAGTTCTAAAGGTTTGAGAGGTAGTGGGGTGTACTTCGAGCAATCTTTACACTCAAAGTTAAGCTTGGGTTATGCAGATGTCTCAGATGCGGGTATTGGAGGTTACGACATGTTGCCCTGCTTGGGCATGGGATTAGCTACGAGTACATCTAGTTTCTTGTTGCTCTTGCTACCATTGTTACTAGGTCTGGGCTTGGCCTCGGTCGCCATAGCAGCCACTATTGTTTTTGGGGCCTGAAACACCGTGAAAATTGCGAGTCGGCCTCAGGCAAAGATTCGTAATTCAGGCGAGGGCACATGTCAAAATCTCAGAAGGGAGAGTAAGACAGAGCAAGACCAAGAGGCGCGTAGCATCAAGTCTTCGACTTCCTATGCAGATTTCTAATCTTTCTATGCTTTCTCTGTTTATGCTATATCACGCGACATAGTGTAATAGCGCTTAGCGTGATTCTGTCCAAACATAATCCGGCATCAGAAGACTATTTACTTCGGCACAAGTAGAGGCTTGAGCAATGTAACATGCAACTTCTCGCATATTTTGCTAAGGTTTTTGTTTAAGGCCAGGTTTACGCTCTGTTACGCACGGCAGCTTAATGAGCTCCAAAACAGTCAAAGGCAAAGTCTAAGGAAGTGCAAAGGATCAACCCTTTTCTCTTGGCATGCAGATTGCTCATCATACGCAACGAAGCGTATCGCAGCGTATTACATTGCCAAGCTAAGCATTGTTTACGCTTCATTATGCGTGGCTGCGTAAATGAGCATAAAATGGCTTGAATCAGTTATCTTCCACGTTATGTTACGCTCTTGCATGCAACGCAATGCGAATGAGCATAATATAACCTAAGGCCAGTTGAAACATGCCCGACGCGCATCTGTTCTTCACACGCACAATACGCAAACGAGCGTATTGTGCATAGTCACAAAGTTTGACACAAAAAGGTCAGGTCAATAGTACCCGAAGCGTCTGGGGTACACGTCATCAGGGTTGCGCCTTTTCTACGGGACGTCGCAGCCTATAAATACCCCAGTTGACAAAGATAAGGGGGTTGGCAAATTAAAGGGGCAAGGACATTTTTCTGAGCATTGGAGCACTTATCACCTTGAGCAGAAATAGAGAGAGCAGCACTTTGGTAATTGTTGACAGCATCACTTGGCTTGAGCATTGGCAGTAAGAGCGATTCCCCTCTGGTGAAGACACAACTTTCTCCATTGGCGATTATCGACAGTTCCGAGCAGAGACTACCTAAGGCAAAAGGAGAAGATCAAAGATCCAGACATCATCTGGTGTAGTTTGTGAGTCTCTATTGGTCAGAAACAGTTGATCGATTGACGTCAGAGCTTGACCTTCCTTGCATCCCAGCTTTGGCCCACGAGGTAGATAGGACTTCTGTTTGGATAGTTTTCTTGTTGTTTTGTGCATGCTGTACATCAAGTAATCAGGGTTTCCCCATTGTAACATGATACATAAAATATACATTTTCAAGTCAAAGCGTAGATCTTGAAACCACGCATTTCTCTCGTGTTAGCTTCTGCTTATCGTGTTTGGCGTTATCGTCGTTACAATTCATCTACGTCATTTTCCCCTCATTTTGCGATTCCTCGAATCAAATTGATCCACGGAATATTTCATCTCCATCATTTTACTAATTAGTAAGTCCCTGTCTGATCGACAAGACCGTTCAGGGCACCGCAGATTCGTTTTTCCAGCATAGCCCTCGCACAGATCCGTGGTTAAAACTATGTACGCGGAATTTTGTTTGGTATTTTCCAGCTACCGACGTTTTTCGTCGTTACAGTTTTCTGGCTCTAGAAGGAGGGCCTCTTAGGTTCCGATCCGCCTTTTTTGGGTAGCCCTATTAGCGATCTATACCCAAAATCATAAACGTAATACCTCCAGGGAAGCTTACGATAAGTCGTGTGGTGTAGATCGGTCTCAGCAACAATTCCCTTGGAATCCTATAGGGTAGAAAGCCTATTTGTGATCTTATTGCCAGCCATCTTTTAGATCCCATTATCAGTCATCGTCAAATCTCATTGATCAATGGATTCCTTTTACACGACCACAATCGCCATGGTCTCTACTGATTTGGGTGCCACATCTATGAACCCTATTGTGGTCACTAGACCAGCTCATGGCGCAGCAGGATCTCAAGGACCATCACGCTGGTCATTGAGACTTCAGGGAAAAGAGCCTATCTTCACAGTCATAACCCCTGAAGAATACAACTTTATCTGTGTTAAGATCCAGGCAAAGCTGGCTCTCAGCCGGGCCGAAGTCGAAGCGAAATGAAACTTTGAGGTGATCCACCGAGGGGGCCATGATTTCAAACCAATAGTTTATGACATCATTCCTTTGACCGAACATCAACATGAACTTATCACACAGTTGATCATGGCCAAGAGCCAGGCTCCACAGGCTATGGTGGAATCCCAGGGTGGGGAGAAAGAAGATGATGAGTTTGCGGCCCAGTCCGAACACTCATTCCATACTCTGAGCCCCCATACTTACGTTAATCCGTCATTCCTGCTCAATGGAGATGCCACCTCTCTTAACCCAGCCATGACAACGCAGATGCACATTCCCATCCTTCCGCATGCCACCGCGCAGCCATCTGGGCTGCAAGTACAAATACCTCATAATAACGTGGGGACGGTTTCGTCACCACGGGTACTTAGCATCCCAGTTGTGGTCCCGGTGACCACGGTGCCCCATTTCATCCCTCAGATACAACCTCACAACATATCCACAACGCGCCCAGTGCAGACCTTGTCGCTCCCGCCCCCTCCAACTCAACAGATTACCACAGCCATTCAGCCACAAATTTACGTCCAACAGCCTACCGCAAGTCAGTGGGCCAACCCAACTGCGCAACATACCCAGTCTGTGGTGTATGGCGTGCAACCCCCGGTTGCACCTGCAACACATGTTCCATAGGTGGTCCCGCAGTATCCTCATCCTTATCTTACGTAGCAAGTGGCAGCTAACCCCTCTTCGCAAACCAGTGGATGGTGGTCTTCACAGGCTCCCCTGCCTATTGGGATCCCTGCCCCACTAGCTGCCAGCCAACCTCTTCCTTCGTTTTCATTTCCTAGCGCTACCCTCCCAGTCCAACCTCCTATGCCTTCTACAAAGACACCTCCGTCAACAGGCCTGGACCAAGCCTTCTAGCTTATACAGACTCTCACCAAGGAGGTTCGACGCCTCAAAGCTGCCGATTCTGATACCATTCAGATCATGAACTTTTACCAGGATGATCCGATTAGTCCAGCAGTCCCTATGCTGTCGTTGCCGCCAGGGATGTCCCTACCTCATTTTACCAAGTATAATGGGGAGGGAGATCCAATGCTCACTTGGTCACATTTAGGTTCGAGTCCTTGCTGTTGCAACAGTGGCCACACATGATCATCCGAGTCTTTGCAATGTCTCTAACAGGGAAAGCTTTGGATTGGTACTGAGCCCTCCCACACTCTTCCATCTCAACCTTGGAAGAGCTGCTGACCCAATTTTTCACCCGCTTCAAATACAACTTGAAACCAAAAGTCACATTGGATCAGCTCATGGGGGTGAGACAAGACCCCCTCGAGCCCGTCCAAAAGTTCATACAGCGCTGGAATGCTACTTTGAATGAGATCCGCCAGCCGATCGCGGACTCACATCTACTGGCTATATTCAAAGGAGCAGTCAATGACTTTATTAAGTCAAAGTTGTATTATCTTTCCCCCAACTCCCTACACTAGGCCTTCACTCAAGTTAGAAGCATCCAAGATGCTGCGGAGGCCAACAAAGGCCCAAAGTATGTCGCCTACAGGAACACCCACAACAAGGCTAAAGATAAAGGCAAGGCAACGACAACGACAGTAGCTGCGATGACTGAGGGTACAAAGACTAAGAACAAGAAGGTACCCATGGCACCTCCTGAGACCACGGCTGGTTTCGGCACTAGCCAAGACACAACTGCCCCTGAAGGGCCCCCCAGCCAAAGCCAAATTTTGAGCGTAAGGATCGTTCAAAATACACAGCCTTACCTATAAAGCATTCTGAACTGTTGAAACAACTGTTAGGGGCAGGGCACATTCAACCTAAGAAGGTGTCCGAGGAAGCTCTGAAGCATCACAGACGTCATTGTGAACTGCTGAAGAATCCTTCTTTAGCCTTACCTAACGAACCACCAGTTCTGAGATCTTTCAGGCTAGACCGTTTCTATGACTACCACCAGCTGTGTGGTCATGATACGGATTACTGCTGCGCATTGAAAGATGACATTCAACGTATGCTGGATGATGGTTTACTCAAGTTAGACAACAGTAACCCAACGCGTCCAGAAAACCAAACATTGCACATATATAAGGACCCGTTGAACGCAAACGACGATCCTTATACAATCACTGTGGTGAGTATGGACAGTGAGAGGAGGGAACCGCCAAAACATCCTTTTTTTTGCATGTGCCTGCCAGCTTACCAAGGGGGCCAACCATTTCATCGGCAGCCAATGAGGTCTCGAGGCTGCCCTTCATCATACGGGCACCTTCTCGGATACACCCTCAGTCACGTAGCAACATTCAAGCCACGGCCTCATCCGCACCCATGCCTAGGACGCCCTTCATTATCAGGGCACCAAAACCACAGGCTGCTCCTCTCACGCAGGGGCAGACCTCCAACCAAAAGAGTCAACCATCACCTCCCAAACAAAAGGGAGACATATCAGTTAATGCAAAAAAAGATCATTTTACGCTCGGCTTCCCTAAGCCTAGGCCCCTGGCCTTTGTGCCTTCGCCTGTACCTCAGGGGCAGGATAAAGGTGCAGAAATGCAACCATCTTCTCTTGGCAAGAAAAAGATCAGCCCCCCGACTAACACCATTCCACCTTGGGAGATCCATATCCTGGGCCGCATGGAAGAGGACAAGGGGGATAAACAACCTAGCCGAGAGAAGGACCTCCTCAACACATTTACGCAAGTCAAACAGGTTCTCAAGCAAAAGAACACAACGCTGAGCCTTTACGACCTGCTTATGACATCTCGAGAACACTGTGAGGCTATGGTACACATGCTAATGTCCATATCAATGGATGGTAGCTTACCAGTGGAAGAGGAAGCGATACATGCTGTCATGTTTCCTTCTGAAGCTGAGCAACCAGGCCTACCTCGCTGATCTACCACATTGGGAGATCCATATCCTGGGCCGCATGGAAGAGGACAAGGGGGATAAACAACCTAGTCGAGAGAAGGACCTCCTCAACGCATTTACGCAAGTCAAACAGGTTCTCAAGCAAAAGAACACAACGCTGAGCCTTTACGACCTGCTTATGACATCTCGAGAACACTGTGAGGCTATGGTACGCATGCTGATGTCCATATCAATGGATGGTAGCTTACCAGTGGAAGAGGAAGCGATACATGCTGTCATGTTTCCTTCTGAAGCTGAGCAACCAGGCCTACCTCGCTGACCTTCCATGACGAGTCTATTAAAGACAATCTAGAGAAAGGTCAGGTGACAACTGAACCTATGTTCATCACCAGCCGGGTCGGTCAATACCAGATCTGGAGAGTGCACGTAGACGATGGCACAGCTACCAACGTCATACCCTATTCCATCATGGATAGGTTGGGTCTGGTTGACCAGATCACTCCCACGACGACGGCTTGCGTAAAATTGTTCAACGGGGCATGGGTTCAAGTCAAGGGGATGGTGCGTATTGAGTTTGTGGTGGGAGATCAGTTCCCAACGGAGACCACTTTCTTAGTCATCGAGGAGATGCCAGGGTTCAACCTGATCCTAGGGAGGTCATGGTTAGCCCAGCTGAGGGCGGTTTTGTCACCGATACACCAAGAGATACACCTGCCCTATGCCGGAGGGGAGGTTGTGATACGCGGTGACGAAATCACCCCCATGACCGTCAATAACATTGAAGAAGAATGGGGTTCGGAGATAGAAATGACTGATGATTAGACCCATCTCCAAATCCCTCAACAAACCGATAGCAATGATGATGGTCTAGCTTGGGCCGACTTGCCATTTCCGAATGGCAGCGTAGAGGACTCAAACCATAAGTCTCCTCGCCCTTACGCAAAGCTCAACGTAAAGGCCATTAAGAGACAATTGCGTATTAATGGTTGAATCATGGTCTTTGCATACATTAACATGTTTTGGCAAGTTATCGCGGCTTGTACTTAGCCATTTCTTTTGTTTCATACATTTTCACGCTACATTCACTTTCGGAGTTTATGCTTGCCATCTCTTACGCTATTCGATTTACTGTACTCATACTATTTACGCTTTCTATACCCCGCATCTCCACCATGGCCCGCAATGGCCTTAAACTAGTTGCGGCCCACAATGGCCTTAAACTAGTCGCTAGTTTACGCAAAATCATATGACGGCCCACGATGGCCTTAAACTAGCCATTACATTCTATCGTCATAACTTAGGTGAAATCCTTAATAACTACGTTTACGCTGTGCAGATAAAAGCATAAAAGTCAAAAAAGACAAAATTTAAAACATCCACCAGGTCTTATAACGCATCTTTTCCGTCATTCATAAAACTATACTTCACTCCACATCAATAAGATTATGTGTAAATCACAATTACGCATTCCCTCTACTGCCACTGTCACCAGTATCTCTTAGGTCCGGATCCAGCCCTAATGGATCGTCCTCCAGTGGGTCGTCGTTTCTGAGAATTATTCTTTCATGAAGAATTTCCTCTTCATGAGGTCCTCGTTCCGGCACCGGCTCCATGGAAGGATGATATTCATCGCTGCGTTCTTCCTCTTCCTCTGTTTCTGCTACTTCCTCTGCATCTACTGCTTCCTCTGCTGACTCCTCAGCTGGCGCGTCTTCTCTATCCCCTTCTGGTACCTAGATACAAAAGAAGAAAACATATTAGCAAGGCAAGCCTTGACAAAACAATTAGAAAATTTAGTTTTAGTCATGCAGAAACTCACTTGCAACGGTCCTGCTTCCGTAGCAAAGGGAAGCTTGTCCAGGCCAGCCTACAGGCACTTCATAATCTCTTCCTCTATTAGATCTGGCCACACATCCTCTCCCAAGGCAGCTCTAGCCTTCACTTTCCCTTTCTCCATGCTAGTCCAGCGAGGCGGATTAGGGAAGAATGTAGGGACTATTCTCTGGCCCCCAGGGAGAGTCATCTCCCTTTCCGAAGACGCACTTACAGTCACCTGCTCTTCAAACTTCTTGAAGGCTTCTGAAGCTCCGATGATGTCCAGGAAAACTTCCAAAGATTGGGCCTTGACGGCAGAATCGCGGTAGAGTTTCCGATAAGCGATGCTTTCTCGCTTATACAGATGTTTGTGGTCCTTCTCCTTCTGCCCCCACTCCTGCACGCTTGCACAATAGTCCCTCCAATCCTGGCTTTTCTGAGCTAGGAGTTCTATCTGCATCCACTACTCTACCAACGCCCGACTGGTCTATATGCTGTTTTTGATGGCGGTCCAATAATGGGAGTAGTCGACAATAGTGGTACGCCAGTCTTCATCCTCCATCGCCCGCGCTTGTAGGAAGTCGCATCATGACCTCAGGTCTCCGACCTCTTTGGTTAGAGACTCAACTCTCTGTTCTGCTCTCTGCAGCCATTTCTAGAGGCTCTCATTGATGTCTTTACTCTCCCATAAGGAGCGTGTTGAGCGTAACGCATATTTACGCATTTCCTCATAAATGTGGCATGGCACGGTTGCCCCATCAAATGGAGGCTCCACTGTGTCCAAATCAATGGGCTCCGTGGGATCCCATCGGAGGTGAGCTCCTAACAGAATCAATCATCAATATTGGTGACATATTACCACTATGTAATATCACAACCTTACACCAACCATAACGTACCAGCTCTAGGTTCGACGTGCTCTAGGCGCTCGATCATGTCACTGACAATGCCTTCCATGAAGGCAAATTTGTTAGGGAAGTCTCTCCACGCTCTACTTACAGTGACAGACGTGGACACATCCTCTTCTCCTGTAGCGTAATCCAGTTAGAAACTGCATTTGTTATCAAAATCCTACAAACTTGCTAACACACTCATTACCTCTACCGGTGACAGTGGCGACTTCGCCAACATTTTCTGCCTCCTTTTCCCCTTCACGCACTTGAGTCTGTACATCGTTGATTCCAGTGGCTGGGGCCTCCTCATGCACCAGGTTCTGTGCACGGCTTCCGCTAACAGCTGGGGCCTCTTCCTCCAAAACTGAGGCACCTACCCCATGACTTAGTACTACTGCCCCTGTTTCAGGGGTCAGCTCCTCTGCAATTTTCACTAGTCGTATCACAATACCTTAGTATATCATTCCAAACCATCTAAATGAACATTGCGTAATACAGTTCCTTCACGCTTACCAGGCGAAGGCTTACTCCGCTGAACTTTGATCGCCACAGTTCAACCTGCGCCGCTCCCAGGCTCGGCAGAAGCCTCAGTTATACAAACCCTCTTACTCCGAGCTGCAGGTTCCATGATTTCCTCCGCTAGACGTTTCCCCCGTGAGGCATCGCCAGTGTAAGTAGGCATTATCCCGCCTACACTGTTGAGGCCTTGCAGCCGAGACGTCGCCAACCCCTTGGTCGTTATAGACAGTGACTCCCCGATCCCTTCCAGCGGATCCTGCCCACGGGTAGTGTTGAGGATATGGGTAATCCAGGGTTTGGACAACTGATCTCGGTCTTGCTGCACCCAGACCCCATTCCGTTGGATGACCAGAAACTCAGCAAATCGCCGAAGGCAAGCTATGAAGAAGGCGTAATGCACATTAAAACGAGACTCAAGCTTCTTACGAAGCTTGATCATCTCGTTGCGTAGCCCCTTAGCAAAATAGCTTGCCCAATTGAACTGGGTCCCCTCCTCCAGAACCTCCTGCATAATACAGGTCTATTCTATAGAAAAGAACTTCCCTTTGAGAGAGTTTTGGGGAAGGTTCGGGCCCAGAAAAGGGGATAAATTGTCTTGGCAACACCCATCTGGAATCTTTTGCAAGAAAACCCTTTAGGCTCCTTCGGGATCCTTACCTACTCCTCCAGCCACTGCTGGAAGTCGAGGTTCCTCTTCACCTTCTCACTTACAGGAAGGTCGTCTAAGGGGATGCCAAATAGATCTGCGAAGAGCTGAGCGTCAATGTTAAAGCTTACACGTACCTGATGTACGCGTGTGCAAAAATGCTCTGCCTTTTCGTTGAAGGAGTTGACCAGGGTCAGTATTTCACTGGCGGGGACATCAGGAGTTGCAGCTAAAAACAGATGCATTAGCCCCGCTGCTTGAATCTTGGTGGTCACCACAACTAGGGCTACCGATTGGCCGAGCCAGCGCTGTGTGTCCTTGATGTCGCCATAGTGGAAGAGGACGGTGCTCGCCTCGCGACCAGAAATCGTAAGGATAATCTCCTGGGATTCCCTGACTGAACAATCTAAAACACAAGTCAAATATTATTACGCAACGCTCACAATTTACAATTATACTACGCAATAATTGACTATACAATAGCCTTACCAGGTCCAAATGGCAAGGGAAATGGCGGAAGGTTCCTCTGCACGTCCTCAACGGTGAGGGACGGATCTAAGGTTCAGTCATCGTGCAGCCACCCGAGTGTCTGGAAATTCTCAAAAGCCTTAGTGTAGCGGGTGGGGTACTCACGCATTTCGAAGCCAATCTGCCCTATAACACCAGCGTGCACATTGCTAGTTGAAGTAAATGCCATTATTGCCATTTCGGCCCATGATAACGCATCTCCATTTCCAACTAACCTGTTGTCATGAATAAAAAACCTGTACCATACCACATAGGCTTATCTTATACTTTACATCGATGACAGACATATGACAAAAAAAATACAGTTAACAAAATTTGCTTACCCGCCTGCCTTGTGGGTTCTGGAAATAGGTCGAAGCATGGCGAGCCACGAACAGCGTGTTGTATGCATGATAACAACTAAACTGGGCCATTTCCCAGATCCAGTTTAAGCACCTCAAGCCTCAGGCGCTAAGTTCATGGTCCTCAGAATGACCCGTATCGATGGCCCTGTCCGTCAAGAAGGCCAGAATCCCTTGTGCAGAACCTGCCAGCAGGTGCTCTAAAATGGCACCGGCGATATCATCGGATAAATTAGACCACACAATGACGCTATAGTTGCGCAGTAAGAACTACAGAAACTCCAGTGCACCTCGTTGAAACCATATGGCCTTCCCTTACAACCGCGTTTGTGGGGGAGGGACATTAGGAACGATAGGGTTTATACAACGCAAAACCCCGACAATATCCAAGACAATCAGAATAGGCTTTAGCGTAATGCTGTACAGAAAATCCAAAACATAAATCAACGTCTAGATTTACATTTGTATCATTAATACAGAAAACCTACAAACTATGCCTAATTATCCAGGCTGAAATCGCCCAAACCCTTGCAACAACGCAAGGTTTGTCCCTGACAACAGCGGTAGACGCAACCCCATCAAACCCTCACATTAACCCGAGGTCCATAATTTGCAATCCACATTCACGCAAAAGATACTACAAAAAATAGACATTAAAATAGACATAAGCATGTAAGAAATGACCTACCGGTTCAAAGGCGTAGGATCACGAACATCGACCACCGCCTGCGAAACGCGCTCCAGATTTTCTTGCACCTCATCGATTTTGGCCAATTTTTCATTCTTCCTTTTGATTTTTGGTGCCATTGTAAAAGCTTCAGAATGTTTCACCGTTTAGCACTTGCAAATCTTCGCAAAACCACACGCTCTAATCCTCTGCTCTTTCTTCTCTCGCTCAGCAACAATTACGAATTCAAATTCACAATAGCCAATAGCCCGTCCTCATCAAAAACCACTTACTTATATGCAAGGATCACTGACTTGATATCCGATTTCAACAAGACTTTCCTAAAACAGAACCCAAAAATCAAGATATTAATGCGGTTGATATCACATGCTCCACTTTCCAAAATTACGTTAAACTATTACATCTTATCGCCTCGTAATCGGGTAGCATTGATTACAGCCTGTTTACAATTTCGAACTTCAATTGACTTTCCACATTTGACAACACTACATCATCTTTCTCCTAATCATTTACGCACTTTGTGGTTTTGCAGGACAGATGGAAAATGGACACAACATTTTCAGCACCTTTAACTTTGATGGGCCCATACGGGAAGGTAGTTAGACAATTCGACTCCACGCTAGTAGACATTAACCCCCCTTTACAAGACGTAACCATAGCCGCATAGGAGACGTCCCCAAAATGACTAGAACAGTCAACGCGCACACTAGACTTGGAGGCTGGGGACATAACCGAAGACCCCCTCAATGAGGTCTCTATCATTACACATAGGGGTGAAGCCAAAACGCTTAAAGTCAGTTCTTTATTAGACTAGAAAACACACGATTCCATAAAGCAGGTTCTGCAAGACAACATTACTGTCTTTGCATGGTCATATGAAGATATGCCTAGACTGGATCCTAGGCTAATCCAGCATAACATTATCTTAGACCTGCAGATTAAAGCAGTTAGGCAAAAGGTACGGAAAATCAAACGAGAGATCGCGCTAGCCGTGCGTGATGAAATCACCAAACTATATCAGGCTGGTTTCATCCGTGCGGTCGATTACTCGGATTGGGTGTCTAACATTGTAGTCGTCCCAAAGAAGACCGGAAGCATATGCATCTGCATAGACTTCCGGGATTTAAACAAGGCTATAATCAAAGATAACTTTCCACTTCTGAGTATTGATCAACTAGTCGATACAACAGCTGGGCATGCGCTCGTGTCCTTCATGGATGGCTTTTCGGGCTATAATCAGATCTGCATCAACCCAGAACATCAATTGACAACAATGTTCATGACACCCTGGGGTACTTTCTATTATACCATGATGCCTTTTGGTCTAAAGAACGCCGGAGCAACGTATCAACAGGCTATGACATACATCTTTAGCGATTACCTCTTAGGGAAACTGAATGATTATGTAGACGATATAGCTGTGAAGTCTTTAAAGTTTGAGGATCATTCAGAAGACCTGGAAGTAGTCCTTAAAAGATGCTCCAAATATGAGCTCCAGCTTAACCCAAAGAAGTACGTATTCGGAGTCAAAACCGGATGCATGCTAGGGTTTGTGGTGTCAGAATCCGGTATACGAGTTGACCCTGATAAGGTCAAAGCCATTGTTGAGTTGATGCCTCCTACAGACCTCAAGCAATTACATGGGTTACAGGGACACTTACAGTTCATACGCTGATTCATCTCGAGATTAACTGACAAGCACTTGCTGAAAAAGGGGGTTAATTTCGAATGGACCGACGATTGCCAACGTGCGTTTGACAGCTTAAAATAAGAACTGCAACATTTTCCGACAGTTTTCCCACCACAAAGGGACTTACCATTTTACATTTACCTCGCGACTTCGGATGTAGCGTTAACAGCATTACTTTGTCAAAGGAGGGATGATGGGTCAAAAGTGCCCATCTACTACTTGAGTCATGCTCTATGTGCGTACAAAACGAGGTATAACGACGTAGAGCATAACTACCTAGCATTGGTTTTTACGCTTAAAAAGTGTAGGCATTATCTTTTTTGTAGCAAGGTCAACATCATCTGTAAGAACAACATTCTTAGGGCCATTACGCACAACCTATAAGAGAGTAGTAAAATTGCTCGCTGGAAGGCTATCACGGAAAAATTTGATCTACATTACATTGGCCAATCTTCTACGAAAGGCCAAGCGATAGCTGACCAGTTAGTAACGTCACCAATTAACAATTAGGCGACTATAGAACCAGAATTCCCTGATGAACATGTACATAGTTTAAGCCCTGTCTTGACAGGCCCTGAAGCAACGTTGTATTTCGATGGAGCTTCAACTGCAAAAGGTGGCAGCACCGCCACCGTTATTACGCTATCACCTGAGGATGTACATCTTCACGCTTATCGCTTGACCTTCCCTTGTACGAACAATGTGGAAGAGTAC
>MNCI01005810.1:751880-762381 GCA_015680685.1 Gnetum montanum
GAAACCAAATCCTTCTGTGATAACCTGGGCATCAGAAAATCTTTTTCCTCCCCCTATTACCCACAAGCGAATGGTCAAGCTGAAGCAACGAACAAAGTAATCATCAATCTGCTCAAGAAAATGCTCGACGGCAACAAAAGACGATGGCACGAACAGATCCTCTATGTGCTATGGGTGTATTGTACTACATGTAGGACAGCTACAGGTAATACACCCTATAGCCTTGTTTACAAGTCTGAAGCAGTGTTGCCCCTCGAGTTGCAAATTCCTTCTCTCAGAATGGTCCTCTCCATGGTTATAAATGAGGCTCAACACACCGAATACAGATGCTTGGTACCATTGAAAAGTATCAAGATAACCAGAGACAGAGGCATCGTCGCAACCTTCAGCAGCACCTGATCAAGGAAGGAGATCAAGTTCTCAAGGCCGTGCGTGAACCAGTAGGCAAATTCTCAGCAAACTGGGAAGGCCCTTTCTTGGTGGTTGACACGTACAGCAACGAAGCATTCAAGTTAGCAGACGTCAACGGCCATGAATTGACAAATCCTGTAAATCATGTGTATCTGAAGCGGTAATACATTTAGCAGCATCTATGGTGTCAATAGCAGGTATGGCAATGAACGTCCGCTACGACGCTAAACTGGCAATACCTGTCCGCTACAACGTAAAACTGGCATTCCTTGCACGCATCCACCATGACGCTAAACTAACACTGATCGTCCGCTATGACGCTAAACTGGCAAGCTGTAACCGTCCGCTACGATGTAAAATTGGCAATGTTGTACAGGTCCGCCAAGATGAAAAACTGGCATCTTTTGCACGCATCTGCCACGACACTAAACTGGCACCGGCTGTCCGCTATGACATAAAACTGGCAAAGGTAAGTAGCCGTCTACTGGGACATAAAACCAGCACAGAATTATCCTTGGGTCATGACACAAAACTGACATCCATAGCATGGTCTACTGAGACCATAAATCAGACACACCACCGTCTGCTACGACCTAAAACTAGCATTTCTCGGTCTGCCCGGACTTTAAACTGGGACCATGGTCTGCTGCGACTTAAAACCAACAACGACAATCTACCAGGACTTAAAACTAGGATTTACAGACTGCTGACATGCAAATCAAGTGAGCGTGATCATCCTTGTATAGCTACGCGATGGATGGTGTGGGATACTGGGACAATCTCAGCATCACCACCCCATCGGCATCCTACTGATTCCTCGGACGAGCTGAGAGGCATGCTACTAACCCCTCGAAGATGCCATCGCTGCACCCACTGCAGCGGTGGTACGTCTGAGGGTTTAGTTTTGCCAGCCGGAGCCTCGACGAAATCCTCATCGACAGCAACCTCGGAGACCTCCGCCGATCATCACTATCAGACCCCGGCTTTGTAAATTCATCTAGCTGGTTCCTTGTACAACCAGTTAGCTGCACTTGTTTGATGCCTTTTGGCAGTGATATGCTGGGCCGAGCGTCAAGATGAAAGGTTCCAGCCTCATGCTACAGCTCCTTCTTCACGGCCCGAGCACTCTATCTCACACCAAATGGTGCTCGTTTCAACAACCTCGTCTCTTCTTCGCACGAGCAATGGCATTTTCTGTTTTCTTCTGTGGTTGCAGTTTACTGGTTTTGAGGATGTTGTTCAAAGGTGCATTCATCTGAGCGGTGAAGAACAACAGCGTTTTGAGATGGCTGCTCAGGTTTGCCTAACCACTTAGAACT
This sequence comes from Gnetum montanum, assembly GCA_015680685.1. Lineage (NCBI taxonomy): Eukaryota > Viridiplantae > Streptophyta > Gnetopsida > Gnetales > Gnetaceae > Gnetum > Gnetum montanum. The sequence continues at coordinate 753,611 of MNCI01005810.1, forward strand.
GCATGCCTATACCTCTCATAATCCCACTCTTAGCTCTCATCCCTACCACCTGCTTCTCGTGCGCAAAAGCTACATACGCAAACATCCATCTTTCACACTCATGCTACAACCAAGCCCATAACACGGTTAAGCACTGTAGCAAATATATCGCAGAAGTGATGCGTCGTGCTCCTTCTACAAGCATTCCTGCTATAATCGATAACAGAGAAATCTCAGGTTGATGCACTATGCTCGTCTGAAAGCATTCCTGTTGACATAAATGTGTGTACATTTCTATGCGTTCAGTAAGCATATTCCATACTCCTACCATCCTAACTCATTTTACATCTTCCCTGAACCTCTTTCCTACTGTGTCATTCTGTCGTCCATTCCCTCCAGCTTTGCTCTTCCATGTTGACAAGGCAATGCTTGAGTAGCCATGGATGGACGCTGTTCTTGCTTCTACCAATCCGATGTTTCGTATTCTTTGTCAATGTCTTTTGGGCCAGCCCTCTAACCATCAACAAAGAGGGGCCATTGAAACACCATGAAAATTGCGAGTCGGCCTCAAGCAAAGATTCACAATTCAAGCGAGGGCACATGTCAGAATCTCAGAAGGGAGAGTAAGATAGAGCAAGACCAAAAGGTGCGTAGCATCAAGTCTTCGACTTCCTATGCAGATTCCTAATCTTTCTATGCTTTCTCTGTTTACACTATATCACGCAACACAGCGTAATAGTGCTTAGCGTGATTCTGTCCAAACATAATCCAGCATCAGAAGACTATTTACATCAGCACGAGTAGAGGCTTGAGCAGTGTAACATGCGACTTCTCACATATTTTTCTAAGGTTTTTTTTAAGGCCAGGTTTACGCTCTATTATGCATGGCAACGTAATAAGCTCCAAAACAGTCAAAGGCAAAGTCTAAGGAAGTGCAACAGATCAACCCTTTTCTCTTGGCATGCAAATTGCTCATCATACGCAACGAAGCATATCGCAGCGTATTGCATCGCCAAGCTAAGCATTATTTACGCTTCATTATGCGCAGCTACGTAAGCAAGCGTAAAACGACTTGAATCAGTTATCTTCCATGTTATGTTACGCTTTTGCATGCAACGCAACGCGAATGAGCGTAATATAACCTAAGGCCAGTTGAAACATGCCCGACGTGCATCTGTTCTTCACATGCACAATACGCAAACGAGCATATTGTGCGTAGTCACAAAGTTTGACACAAAAAGGTCAGGTCAACAGTACCCGAAGTGTCTGGGGTACACATCATCAAGGTTGCGCCTTTTCTACGGGACGTCGTAGCGTATAAATACCCCAGTTGACAAAGATATGGGGGTTGGCAAATCAAAGGGGCAAGGACATTTTTCTGAGCACAGGAGCACTTATCACCTTGAGCAAAAATAGAGAGAGCAGCACTTTGGCAATTGTTGACAGCATCACCTTTTGACAGAGACAAGAGACACTTGGCTTGAGCATTGGCAGTAAGAGCAATTCCCCTCTGGTGAAGACACAACTTTCTCCATTGGTGATTATCGACAGTTCCGAGCAGAGACTAGCTAAGGCAAAAGGAGCAGATCAAAGATCCAGACATCATCTGGTGTAGTTTGTGAGTCTCTATTGGTCAGAAACAGTTGATCGATTGATGTCAGAGCTTGACCTTCCTTGCATCCCAGCTTTGGCCCACGAGGTAGATCGGACTTCTATTTGGACAGTTTTCTTGTTGTTTTGTGCATGTTGTACATCAAGTAATCGGGGTTTCCCCATTGTAACGTGATACATAAAATATACATTTTCAAGTCAAAGCATAGATCTTGAAACCATGCATTTCTCTCGTGTTAGCTTCTGCTTATCGTGTTTGGCGTTATCGTCGTTACAATTCATCTACGTCGTTTTCCCCTCATTTTTTGATTCCTCGAATCAAATCGATCCGCGCAATATTTCATCTCCATCGTTTTACTGATTAGTAAGTCCCTGTTTGATCGACAAGACCGTTCAGGGCACCGCGGATTCATTTTTCCAGCATAGCCCTCACACGGATCCGTGGTTAAAACTGTGTACGCAGAATTTTGTTTGGTATTTTCCAGCTGCCGATGTTTTCCATCATTACAGGGCCTTACCCTTATCCTTCTTTGTGAAGGTATTTTATTAAGCGATGTAGGCTAGGTATTTGCTTGCCTCAGCCGCATCCTATATACTCTTAGTCTGAGCAAAGTCTTAACTAAGAGTGTGAGGGATGAGGTAGTATAGTTTAGACTTGATAAATTCATTCACTACACCCTTAAAGATGTCCAACAAATGGGCTTCCATGATGGGCTCACGGATTTTGTTAAGGGTCATGCTCCAATGCTAGATGAACTTCTGGACTGGTTCCATAGGCTCTTGCTTCATGCTCATCAATTGGTCCAACATGGTTTCTACCTTCAGGTTATACTTGAAGCGCATCACAAACTAAGTTAGAAGCTCTTCCAGAGTTGAAATGGATGAGCATCGTAGTGCACAATACCAATCTAAGGCTTTCCCTACTAGGGACATAGCAAAGACACGAATAATCATGTGTAGCCATTGTTGCAATAGCAAAGAATTAGACCTAAAGGTAACTAGATGTGCATTGGAATCTCCCTCCCCATCATATTTCGTGAAGTATGGGAGAGACATCCCTAGGGGTAACGTCAAAGCAAGGATTGCAGGGCTGATGGGGAATCCTGGTAAAAGTCCATGACCTGTACCGTATCATACCCAATAGCTTTGAGGTGTTTTATTTCCTCAGTGAGGATCTGGATAAGCTGGAACGCTTGATCCAAGCCCTGCGATGTTGTGGATGGTTGGGGAACTGCCGAGGCAACTTCCACCTATGGAATGGCGAGGGTGGTGGTTTGACCCATCGACGGTACCATTGGGATAGCCCCCGTGAATGGTGTTGCTTGTGCTGTCCACCACCCAGTAGGTGGTGCTGTTGCAACAACAACCATGGTTTGGGCCACCAAATAGACCACTTGTGTCACCGACGGAACAGACCATAGCCTCGTATTAGGTTGTACCATTTGGGGGGTTTGGTAGGTCTAAGGGTAAACATAATGAGACATCTTCGATAGTTGTGGAATAAGCGAAGAGGTGAATGGGGTTCACCATGTAGACGAGCCTAGGCCCATCACAGTGGGTGGAATAGATGTGAATATAGGAATCGACATGGAAGTTGCGTAAGATTGCGAAGAAGGTATTGTATAAACATGCGATAGGGTAGCCATGATTGGTGTGTGATGTGCTACAGGAATGGGCTGCTGAACCATTTGCGGAGGCACAGTTGCTGCAAATGAAGTAGGGGAGTAAGGGCGTTGATATGCCGGGAAGGTGACATGGCTACCCATTGCGATTTTAGTTGTAGGCTACGGGAGCGTAGGCATGATGACAAAGGGAGTGGTGACAGACAACGGGTTGGCCTAGAAGGACTGGGTAGGAGGGATAGGAACAGGGTTGGTTTGACCTCCCTCATTGGATTGGGAATTGAGTTCCTCCTGTCAATCCTAGAAGATGTCATCCTAGTTGGACGTTGTGTCCTGTTGCTCCCTAAGCCTAGCCAGCTTGATTAGCTATTCTAGAAGCCTTTGGTTTGCTTGTGTCAAAGGTATGGAAACGTCAGGAGTGGGAACAAACTCCTTCCCATCACAGTAAGCGAACTCGAAGCTATGTTTATCTTCGAGTTCGTGTACATCCAAAGGTAGGCTTACCTAAACCTTTGCACAGAGGAAGCTATAGCAATCATGTTGCTGGACCAAGCCCTCAAGTCCTCGATGTTGGATCCTGAGGGATTGACGTGTTTCTAGCATTAGGTTCAACAGTTGTTCAGCATTAGTGATGCCTTGAACTGCAATGGGAACCTCCATGTTGAAGGTATTAGCAGTAGTAGTTGCGGAAGCCATTGTTATTAACCTAGATAGTTTTGCAAATGGAAAAAAGTAGAGAAATTGAATGGCTAAATAGTTTTGCGAATGAGAAAAGCGAAAAGTTGGCAAGCAATCAAAAAGAAGGCTTTATGTCTTGCCGGGCTCCAGAAGAACCATCAAGGTGACCGGTCTATACCACACGATGTGTAAAAAACCACAAAAGGGTATCACATTTATGCTAGTATGTGATAGGGTACAAAACACATGCAAGACTACTATAAAAAAAAGGCAAGTCAACTAGCAACTGGAGCCTTTATGTCCTGTAGGGCTCCCAAGGAACCGTCGAGGCAACCAATCTACATCGCACGACACATAAACAACCATAGATGAGTGTCATGTTTACGCTAATGCATATCAGGGTGCAGAAGGCTTACAAGACTACCATGACACGCAGAAAAGGCACCCAAAAAGGGCCCTCCTTCTAGTGCCAAAAAAACTGTAGCGACCAAAAATGTTGGTGGCTGGAAAAGAAAGACTAAGGGGTCGTTGATCATTGATAGTCTTGACCCTATTTATATGGGAGGGCCGTGCTAGATGGGATGGAAACAGGGTACCATGAATGGTCTGGTCGATTAGATAGGAACTTAGTCGATGTCTATATAACCTTTTGCAACGTGTGATTTGAAAAAAAAATTGATAGCATGAAGTAATTCTTGAATGTAAAAGAAAAAGACAGAAAATAATGTAAAATGAAAATGATATGCAAGAGACAAAGTAAAATGAAATTAGGAAAGTGCACTACTTTGAAGCTATGACCTCGCTCTATTAGGATGGATACAATCAGTTACATAGCGCTAGAAAGTGCAAAAATCCCGAGAGTAACTAAGACGTGTAGGGCAAGAGGGCTGTGTGCTCGAACGCGGACTCAGTCATCAACCACACAAAGTTATACCAAGGTGGTAGAGAAGAATAGAATGGGATGCCAACAGAGAATACTAACTATTTACAATGTTAAACAGAAAGCTTACAATGCTTGAGGTTACAATGCTAACTTGCTTGCTTGTCAACCAACAAAATCGTTAGCCGACTAGATTGCCCAGAGAGTTAGAGAATGAGGAAGAGAGCCAATATGCCCAAGAGTGCGAGAGCCGAAGAGTGAAAGAGAGTTTAAGTATTTCTCATTGGGGTATTTATAGGACCAATGGTATGTGAAAGATGAGGTTTGAACACCACATGCCTTGGGCCTATGCTGACCTATCTATGCTGCACTTGCCTGCATTACCGTTGGGCGAGCCTACCACACTGTAATTAAAAACCTACCATGTCGTAATTACACTATCAGATCAATGGTGCAATTAGGTGAAGTGCATTAATATTTCATAACCACTTGCCATGTTTTGCTATGCCTTGTAGCATAGCATGTTTGGTGTGGCGTAGCATCTTGTTACGCTACGCAATGTAGCGTAGCGTAGCGTACCCGCCGGTTTGAAGCAAGAAACTTGCATTGTGTCCTGCTGCATGCGTTAGAAACCTTTGAAGTGTGTTGGCTTTTTATCACATATTTGCTATGCTATGTAGCGTATCATAGTGTAGCAACTAGCCTTAGTCACAAAAAACGTCACCAATCTGCAAACTTTGCCTTTTGCACTATGAAACTTGTGAACTTGCTGATCTCGACTTTGAATTTCCTTTTGTCACTTTCGTAGAATTGCTATGCCTTGTAGATTAGTGTATCATAGCAGCAAACATGACTTGATTTTGCCAAGTTTTCCGCTTTCTAACGGAAGTAGACATTGCCGAAGGACTTGAAGTCGAGCGAGGGGACTGGTCGTCCAGCTCTTACTACATTGTGCTATGCTGCATAGCATAGCGTAGCGTAACATTGCTTCCGCAAACATCTTCTGAAGTTTTCTATGCTACATGGTGTAGCATAGCATAGCAAGAATCCTTAACTTAGAAAACTTGCCAAACTAGACAGTCTGAACATCAGAGCATCCTTCTCCTGAAGAACTACCATAGTGATGTGCAAATTGTAAAGGCTTGGTGAAGCAAGCATGCCTTCAAATTTTGGGGTGTTTCAACCTTGGGGCAATTTTTCCCATGGTTGTTAATGGTGTGGGCTAGTTGGTTCCCGCATCACTAGAACAAAATGCTTTATTGTTGTTGGCTAGGTCTTTAGGCACCTTGGCTATTGGTTTAGTGTTGTTGGGCTTGGCCTCATCAGCCACAACTATAATAGTTGTTGTTGCCTTACCCTTTTCTTTGTCCTTTTTTATGTGTGAATTCTTATAGGCCACATAGGTCAAGCTCTTATTGGCCTCTGCCACATCCTAGATGCTCTTTGTTTGAGTAAAGGCTTGGCTCAGGGAGTGCAAGGCTAGATAGTATAGTTTTGACTTAATGAAGTCATTCACTACACCCTTAAAGATAGCCAAAAGATGGGTCTCCGCTATTGGCTCATGAATTTCATTAAGGGAAACACTCCAACGTTGTATAAATTTTTTCACAGGTTCTAGAGGCCCCTACTTCATATCCATTAGTTGGTCCAGTGTGGCTTTAGGCTTCAAGTTATACTTGAAGCAAGTCACAAATTGGCTAAGTAACTCTTCCAGAGTACATATGGAAGCCCTAGGGAGCACACAGTACTAATCGAGCACCTTACTAGTTAAGGACATGGTGAAGACATGAATGATCACATGTGGCCATGCTTGTAGGAGTAGGCATTCAAAACAAAAATTTACAAGGCAGGCATTAGGGTCCACCTCACCATTATATCTGGCAAACTGAGAAAGCTAGACCCTGAGAGGTAAGGTCAGTGATGGGACCATAGGGTTGATGGGGTCATCCTAGTAGAAGTCCATCACCTAGACCATTTTGGAGTTAGTAGCTTTAAGCTTCCTAACCTCCTCTGTTAGTGTTTGGATGAGTTGGAACACCTAGTCCAAACTCAAGGAAGATGCAACTGGTTGCACTAGTTATGCCATCCATTATGCCATTTGAGTGGCCCACTACCCTACTGTGGGTTTCATGATCATGTGAGACACTTATTGCATGAACTACTACATGTATTACTGGGTGTGTGACCATTGTGTCATAGGCACAAAGGCTAGGATCCACCACACAGTTGTGGCTTGCACTATTGTTGGAGGTGCCAACAAGATGATTAGGATGAAGGACACCTAACTCATGTGTGGCTGAGACAAGGGCATTGTGTGCACATATGGTTGTGTTAGCATCACGGGTGCCAATAGGGAAGGTGAAACACCACTAATTTCAGGCCCTTGTAATTCAATGGAAAATTTGTCTAAGTGTCAAAAATTGGGCAAAATTTTTCTATGTTTGGTGTCACATTGTGCAATGTAGACAACGTAGCACACTAGGGGTCCTTTGTTTACAACATTTTTCTAAGTTTGCCTACTACGCTTCCTAGAACAACTAGCGTAGCACATGCTTCCAAGACTAGTTTGCATAAATGTTAAGCAAAAAGTAGTCAAGGGTCATTAAGGATGGACCAAAAAATTTGGCAAATTTTCTATCTCCTAGACTATCAAGCTTGCTACGCTCTCCAGCTTACTCAGCTTGACACATGTTCTGATCTCTAGTCCACCCAAGTACTAGGCTAGGAGTTGTCAAAAGTGCTCAGCATGGAAAAAATAGTTTGGAAAATTTTTTATCTTTTGTGCCTATCATGCTCTACTATGCTGCACAGCATAGCTAGCGTGACACAGGTTTCAGGGCCAAATTTTTCTAAGTGTTGAACAAGAATCCATCAAGCTATCTATACATGGAATATGCATTTGGCAATTTTCTAACTTCTAAGGCTACCTATCCTACTTCACCCTAGAATGTGGTCAATGTGCCACAAAGAAAGATTGCAAATTTTGATCAAATTCATCAAAGTGTTGGTGCTACACTATGCAATGTCGATAGCATGGCAAGCTAAAATTTGCAAAAAAAAATTCTAAGTGTTCACACTACACTCCATCACGTTGTGTAGTGTAGATAGCGTGACACTTGGAAAATGCCTTTGAATGCCTCCAGAAGCTCTTAGAACTCAACACTGACCTTCATTTCAACTTTGACGTTCTTCTGATAGCTAAGATCAATAGTTTGCTTTAATTTTTCACCCCCCATTGATTCCAAAAAAATTTTCCTATGCTTGACCCTACTTAGAAGAGAGGAAAGACATAGTCTTGGAGTGTAGACTCCAAGTTGCATTTGTTTTAGCATTATTTATAGGTACATGGTGGTTCTTTAGACTCTAGCACATGCAGTCTAGGTGATATGGTCACAGTTTGGCAAATTCTTAGTTCTTTTTCTTGTCCTACAGAGCATTACACTTTGAGCCTAACACTCAAAGCTTGACATTTTTAGTGTAACATGTTAATGTGACTTGTTCACACCCATGCTACGTGGGACCCAAGCCACATGGCATCCAGTCCACATATCACATTAACCTTAGCCCTATAAATACCCTAATAATCAGCATTTTAAGGGTGGATCAACAAATCATTCTAAGCATCAAGCATTAGATCACTCTTAGAATCTTCATCACTCTTGCATTTGAGCACCTGAGCTTAACACCTTGTTGAGTACCATGACATAATCTTCTTTGCATCCACACAGCATGACGACTGCAAGCCTAATAGGTCTAGCCTACTTTGTAGCTGCTAGCACCACATTTGCAATGTCCTAGAGACTATGACCACACTGCCACACTACCTCGCTGTGCCTATCTAACACTACATACCAATTTCACACACTGTTTAATCAAAAGTCACATTCCCCAATCTTGAGGTGGTGCATTTCTTTACCTAAACTCTCATTTCATTTTCCTTCAGCATGTGTTTCAAATTTTAGCATAATTTTTTAAGTTTCCTACTACTAATACATATTTTT
>MNCI01005810.1:762499-794095 GCA_015680685.1 Gnetum montanum
GTAACAACAAAGATAATTATTTTTTAGTGTTTCTAGACTTAGCCATTTTTGGCTTATTTTCTTTACAATTTTCACACTTAGCCATTTTATCTCAAATTTTCTATAATTAAACAAAAATGAACGTAGTTAACACCTCAGTTGCTACCTTGAACATGGACTTAGTCCACCCCACATAACATGGGGTAAACATCGAGCAACCACTTAGCCTGGTATAGTAACAATGGTAGTCTCTTAGACTATGGTACTAGTCCCCTGAACACATGGTACTTGATGATGAATGATACAACTTTTTATATGAAAAGGTTTAGGTAAGCCTACCATTGGACTAATAGGAAATAGAAGAAAAGTGTAGTTTTGAAATTATTTATCAAAATGGAAGGGAGCTCCTTCCTACCCCTAGCATGGTCATACCACTCACTAAATCTTTCAAATGGATTTTGTACCAACATATTCAGATGAATGGGCTAAAAGAGCAAGACTTGGCATCCAACTATGATGAACCCCCATAAGATGGGTAGGAGGAGTTTGAGTCCCATTCTAATGTTGGCATCCTGCTCTATGTCTCAGCCTCATAGTCTACCTATGTGTTCCTGCTGCACTAGTCATAGTCTTCTACCTCTTTTGAGACAATCGTGACACTTATGTTGCCTGAAACTTTGCCAGCAATAGCTAGCTACCCAATCCTATCTATGCAAGAGAATTTAGGACCTTCTACCCTTGCTCTCTTTGTCATTTTCTCACAATCTATTCAACCTTTTCAACCAATGTCTACCATATGTGTACACCATGCTCATATCATAGCCACAAATGAGTCATATTCCTATCATTCCAGCCATATCAATCCCACCACCACCAACAACTTCAACCTCAACTACATGGTGGGTAGTAACATCTCTACCTATTGTTCAATTGTCCTAGATGCCATAGTACGCACAACTGTAAATGTACCAAGCATCACATGTGGCACAACTGATCACGGGGCTATGGGCTGCTCTGATGGCACCACCAATGATAGCCATTCTAATAGCCCCACCATTGGTACAACTGATGCAACCCTCGGCAACATCCCCAAGTCTAGACCAAGCATTCTAGCTTATCCAAACCCTCACTAAGGAGGTTAAGTAGCTTAAAATAGCCAACTCAGAGACATTCTATGTAATGGACTTCTATCAGGATGATCCTATTAGCCTCGTCATTCATCTGCTCACACTGCCTCCTAGGGTGCAACTTCCCCAATACATGAAATACAATGATGAGGGTGATCCAAATGCACACTTAGTCACTTTCCATTCCAAGCCCTTATTACTGCAAGCATGGCTACATGCAATTATCCATGTCTTTGCCATGTCTTTGACCAGCAAAGATTTAGATTGGTATCGTGTGCTTCCTCAAGCTTCCATTTCAACTCTAGAAGAGTTGTTAAGCTAGTTCATAACCTACTTCAAGTACAATTCAAAGCCAAATTCCATGCTAGATTAGCTCATGAATGTTAAGCAAGAAGTGCTAGAGCCAATGCAAAAATTCATACAACTTTAGAGTGCCTCTCTAAATGAGATTCATGAGCCCATTACCAAAACCCAGCTGTAGGCCATTTTTAAAGGCATAGTAAATTATTTCATTAAATTGAAGCTATACTATTTAGCCCCGTGCTCCCTTAGCCAAGTTGTTACTCAAATAAAGAGCATATAGGATGTAGCAGAGGCCAACAAGGACCCAGCTTACATAGTCTACAAGAATGGACATGCAGAGAGAGACAAGGAAAAGGGGAAAGTCATGACAACCACTATAGTGGTTGTGGCTAATGAAGCCAATCCCAACAACAACAAGCATATGGCTAAGGCACTTAAGGCCCTGGCCAACTGCAACAAAACATCAGGTTCTGGCAACACAAGAACCAACCAACTTGGATCATCAACGACCACAAGGCAAGCTCCCCCAAGGCCAAACTTTGAGCATAAGGATCACTCAAAGTATAATCCTTTGCTAATCAAGCCATCAAAACTTTTGGATCAACTACTTAGTTCTGGGCACATTCAACATAAGCAAATGTTAAATGATGCTCACAAATGCCACGAGAGGTATTACGAGATCCTCTGAGACCCCTCTACAGCTATGCCCAATGAACCTTCGAGACCCAAAAATTTTAGGTTAGAATGATTTTGCAACTACCATCAATTTCATAGCCATGAAACAAATTACTACTTAGCATTAAAGGATGATATCCAACACATGATCGATCAAGGCAAGCTGGTCCTTGATGAAAGTATTCTTGTCCTGCCAGAGAACTAGTCCATGAATGTCTATAAGGATCCATTAAACACTAGTGGTGTAGGATACATCATTAATGCTATCAGAATTGATGATGATGCAAAGCTAATACATGAACCGTTTGTGGTCCGTGTGACCTCCTATGGTGTTGAAGCCTCAGTGTCAACTAGGCCACAAGCCCCCTTCATCATCAAGATACCACCTCAAGTGCCCATCATAGCTTTCATGGTTAGGGCCTTGCAGCATGTTCAGGCAATGACCCAAGCACCTTTTGTCATAAGGGTGTCAAAATGTATGAACCCCCCATCTACCCAGGGTCTGATGGTTGGGACTACATCGCAACCTTCCCACCTGAAGAAGCATGACAAGCATCTGGCTAACAAGATGGCTAGGGAATGCACTAAACTAGGTTCCCCTAAGCCTACCCTCCTATTAGTAGTTCCCATGGCCCTATCACTTAAAGCCACAAACACAAACCTACACATGAAACAAGCAACCATCAAGGCTCAAAATCCCACTTCCCAACCAAAAGCCAAGTCTTCTCCTCCTTGGGAAATCTATCTCTTAGGGTGTGTGGAGGAGATAAAGATCACCAAACAATTGGATGGTGGAAAATATTTTTTAGATGCACTCACATAGGTCAAGTAGGCACTAAAACAAAAGAATATGACTTTGAGCCTATACAATCTAATTATGACTTCTCCCATGCATCATGAGGCTTTGGTTTGCATGTTGGCATCCATTCCTATTAAGGAAGACATGCCAGCAAAGGAAAAGGCTATTCATGCCTTAATGCTCCAACCTACGACTGAAGAACCAAGGCTAACACTCTTGACCTTTCACGATGAAGCCATCAAAGCTGACATTGAGAAGGGTCAAGTAACTACTACACCCATGTTCATAACAATTCATGTGGATCAGTACAAGATTCACAGAGTGCATGTCAATGATGGGGCAGCAACCAACATTATCCTTTTCCGTATTGTCGATAAGCTTGACATGCTAAATCTAATCATGCCAATAACAACGGCCTTTAAATTCTTTCAATGGAGCACATGTGATTGTCAAGGGAACAGTCACAATTGATTTCATGATGGAGGAGCAATTTCCCACTAATGCACAATTCATCGTGGTTGAAGAGATGCCCAAATTCAACCTAATCTTAGGGAGATCTTGGTTAGCCCAACTAAGGGTTGTCTCTTCATCAATCCATCAAGAAATCCACTTACCTTATGAGGGTGGAGAAGTGGTGATCTTTGGTGACAACATAGTCCCTTAGACCATCAATAATGTAGACACTAAGTAAGGGTCGAAGGTAGAAATCTCCAAAGACATACCACTTGTTTGCAATGAAAATCAATCTTGTTCAGTGAATGAACCAAGCAAAACAATCGATCCCCATGAGTAAGCTCTATGGACAAAATTTCCTTTTTTGATGGTAGATGATAGCCTAGGAGAGTATTGCCTTATGTCTTCCAAGCCTTATGCATCACCTAATCCACATCAGGTTAGGAAACATCTACGTGATTAGGGCATGTCCCTAACTTTCTTGTTCCTCTAACTTGTATTTAGCCCTTTTCGTTTGTATAGTTTCAGTTTGCATTATGTTTTCTTCCTGCATTAGTTATGCTTTTTTTTGGCCAAATAAAAAAACAACAAAAAAGAAAAAAAAAAGAGTACAACCTGGCCCGAAATGGCCTTAAACTATCACATGGCCCACCAAGGCCTAAAACTAGCAACCAACATTCTTTCACAGGAAGTGGGATCCAAAATGGCCTTAAACTAGCGATGGCCCAAAATGACCTTAAATTATTGCATGGCCCGCCAAGGCCTAAAACTAGCAACAGATTTCCTTTTACGTGATGGCCTCAAGGGTGAGAGCAAACCCTCAAGGGTGAGAGTAGGAGGATCACCCATCTACAAGCCTTCAAACAAATGATCAAACTCACCATCCTTGAATTGCAACCCTTCTTCTTTGAGCTACCTTAAGATTTTAGTAGCATCTTTGTTTGTCATGTGCCCCTCAGGCTGAGGCACATCTTCTGCTAAGGGCTCTTCTTCTCCTAAGGGCTCCTCTTCTCCGGCAAGGGCCTCCTCCTTGCCTATGATGCATAAACTAGAGTTAGAACATTTCTCTAAAAATAATATATGTATATATAAATTGAACATACTAAATAATGTATACTTACCAGCAAACTCTGATTGTGCATCATTGAGTCTGAGGTGTTGCTTCTTCCCCCTTTTCTCAACTTCGCGCACGGGCCCCTCTATGGGGTAAGGCTTCTTAATCTACATCTTTGATCTCATTGTCTCACCAATGATTTGTGCCCCCCTAACTACATTGCCTATGTTCATGGGAGGAGCCTATCTAGCAGTTTCATGCACACGATAGGATGATCTTGCCTGGTCCTTGGTGGTTACTGAAAAGGACTCACCAATAACCTCTGAGGGGTCCTATGATAGTGTTGTGTGGAATAGATGGTAGATCCATGGCTTGGATATTTGGGTATGATCTTACACCATCCATAGTCCATTTTCACATACCACTAGTAATTCCACAAACCTTTGCAAGCATGCCACAAAAAGGGCAAAATGTACATGAGAGCGTGCCTTGAGATTGCCACAAAGTTTGATTATTTTGGCTCGCAAGCCATCAACAAGGTATTTGGCCCAATTGTATTATGTCCCTTCCTCTATTATGTTCTTCATAACCAAAGCCTGCTCCACCCCAAGAACCTTTCCTTGAAAAAGCAACTTAGGGAATGCGTGATCTTGGAAGACAGGATAGAGGTGTTGGGTCACTAGCAATTTTACCTCCTTCATGGGGATGCCCTTGTAGCCTTTCGTGGTGCTCATCAACTCTTCAATGTCCTCTTTGTGATTTAGATCCTTATTCTTCTTTTTACCTATAGGTAAACCTTTAGAGGGAACACTAAAGAGATCTAAAAAGAGGTTGTTTATGATCTCAAGGACCACTCACACATTGTGAACTTGCGTGCGAAAGTCGTCGACACTCTCCATGAAAGAGTTAATAAGGGCAATCATCTCTACTATCAAGATGCTTGGGTTCATGGCCAAAAAGAGGTCCATGACCCCAGCCTATTGAAGATTTTGAGTAATCCTTACTAGGGCCTTGTGGCATAACTAGGCTACAAACTGTCAACTTTGCCATATTTAAAAAGAGGAATGGCCTTAATGCATCCTAAGACAATCACTGTAACCTCCTTTGACTTTGCTATAGCTGCAATAAATGAAAATAGAAACAGCAACGTGATGAAAATATAAAAATCAAAAAATGCATAAAACTAAGTGGGTGACCACTTACTTGGCACAAATGGCATGGGGAATTACAGTACTTGGGCTAAAACTTCCTCCACACTGGGTATCTAGGATGTCCACTCAACATCCAACTAGCCAAGATCCTAGCACTTCACATAGGATTTGGAGTACCTAGTAGGGTAATTCACCATGTCCACCCCAATTTTCCCTTTGACACTAGCACACATGTTCTCAATGGATGAAAACTCTTGTAGGGTTGTTTGCACAAGGGCTAATGTCCCTTCTCTATCATGAAGGCCGTCTTCATCAACAAAAAATTTGGTGATGGAAAAAATGGCAATAAGCATTCCAAGTCATGAGATAAAAAAAATAGTAATATTCATCATCAGAATAGGGGTCACCCTCTAGGAAAGTAAACTATTCCATGTGGATTCTGGAAGGTTGTGCCGACATAGCGAGCAATGAATATAGTATTGTATTTATGATAACACTTGAACTTGGGCATCTTCCAGATCCAAGACAAGGGTCTGAGACCTCTTGGGCACTAACTCAAGCTCCCTACCCCTTCACCTTCAGCAGGTTCATCTAATATGAATTTTAAAATGCCTCAATTTTCCCTAGGTAATAATGTTTCAACCAGGACACCTGCTACTTCAAAGAACAAGTGTGATCATATCATCACAGTAAAATGGTGCAGTAGGAATTCCAAGAATTCTTGTGCACCCTCTTGAAACCAAACCACCTGGTGTCCTATGTGTGCATGCGGTGCAGGGACATTGGGCATGGAATTACTCATACAGTATAAGAACCCTACTAGTGAGCACAAGTTTTAGTAGGACCCTGTAGTCCCATAGTAATGAAAATATCAATATTGGAAAAGGGGTAATAAAAATAATAAAAGTAATAGACAAATGATGCATAAAATTAAAAAAACTCAAAAAATTTTCTAACTATTGATCATGCTTCCACAAAGCATGACACTTTCTAAACAAAATTTTTTCTAAGTGTTTATCATGCTCCCATGGAGCGTGACAACTATGGAACAACTGGTAAAAAAATTAAAACAAATTTCTAAGTGTTGGTCACACTCCCAAGAAGTGTGACAACTGTAGAATCATCAGCAGAAAACATTGCACAAATTTTTGAAGTGTTTGTCAAGGAGAGTGACAATTGTAAAATAACTAGCAAAATTTGAAAAAAAAATTTCCAAGTGTTGGTCACGTTCCCAAGGAGCATGACAATGGTAGAATGTGCAAAACTTTTCCAAGTGTTCGTCACACTCATAGGAAGTGTGACAATGGAAAAATGTGCAAAATTTTTGAAGTGCAAAACATAGCAATTCCAAAAATTTTCTAACTTTTTGTCATACTCCCAAGGATGCCCTAAGCTTGACAACCAGCACGAGACACCCATGGAACCCTTGTCCTATCCCAATACATAGAACACATAGGAAACCTTTGTTACACAACATGGAACACAACGCACCCAAAACCCTCCTGATGAGCAATGCTAAGAAATACATTTAAACCCCCTGTCTTGTCCCACCACGTGGGACATATAGAAAAATTTGTCCCATCCCATGGTGCTAAACACCTAGAAACTCATGGCAAAATTCTTGCCCAGCATCGTAGCATAGGACGCCATCAAACCCTTCCAACATACAAGATCCATGATGCGCACTCCCTCCCCAGCTATAGTAGTGGTAGTGGTGGCAATGGCCATGGCATAGTGGCTATGGTGATGGCAGCATTAGTGATGATCCCTACCCATGGAAAGCCACCCTCCTAACCCCAAGACCCCAAAGCACAAATGCTTGGGGAGCAAAAAAGGAATGAGAAATCATGAGTGTAGTGTAACAGCCTACCTAGCATATGGTGTCTCTTAGCGCTCTTCAATGCGTGCCCTAGGAAGATGCCATAGGGTGTGCTCACCTTCATTAATGTTGGCAAGGCCAAGGTATCTACACTCACTCCTACATGTCATCTCCTCATTGTCATGCTCTAGCTCTTCTGTTGTCATGCTCTTTGAGTGATACACTTTGTCTTGGCTATGCTACACTCAGATGTCTGTTGTCTCTAATGGTGAAAATGACTGTTGCCTATGCTACGAGATTCTTCATCCACCTTTAACCTTGACCAGACCTTATGGAAAACTCATGAGATGCATAAACACAAAACTCTTGGACTTCAAACCACTTCCTTATGGCACTAACATAGCATCCCTAGAGATGTCACTAGATTGGCTAGAACATCTAGTCAAAGCTCTAGATTTAGAAGTAGGTGAAATGACTAAGGATCCCCTCATAGAAGTCCCTGTAACAACATGCAAAGGTCATGTCACTCTATAGATCCTCTCAAGATTCATTGATGAGATTTAGAACAATGATTTGAGAACCATTAACCTCAACTCTATAGAGGAGGAGTGCATCCAAATGCTTGATCACATTGAGTGGTACCAAGAGAAGTAACAAAAAAAGCACCGCCACAATCAACAGTAATGCGCAATCAAGAAAGGGGACCTCATCCTCAAGGTCATTCATGAGCCCACAGATAAATTCTCAACCAAATGGATGAAACACCATCAATTTTGGGACTCTAATAATTCAACATAGTTCCAAAATTTTGGCAAGGATCTTTGCAAGTACAGTGTCACACCAGACCGTGTAGACAACATGGCACCCCAAAAGTCCTAATGCCTACAAAGCCGCTTCTGAGCCTACCTACCACCCTATGTAGCACAATCAACATAGCACCTAGCCAGGAGGCCAGTTTACACAAAAGAGGCACTAGGGGTAGACCGTATAGTTTGGAAAATTTTCTATTTCCTAAGCTGACAAGCTTGTTGCACCCTCTAGCTTGCCTAGCTCAACACATGACCTGGTTGACAATCTACCGAAGGCCCATGCTAGGAGCTGCCGAAAGTGTTCAAGATGGGCTAAACAGTTTGGTAATTTTTTTAACTATGAAACTTGCTATGCTGCATAGTGTAGCGGGCCAAGTGGAGACTGATAAGGCATTAAAAATGCAAATTGACAATGATTCAACCCTTTGGGATACCTTCCCTGCTTCATCCTTGAAGAATGATCAACATGACGTAGGAGAACGTGGTAAATTTTGTTTAAAATCATCTTCATTTGAATATTATGCTATGCTATGCTACATAGCATAGCACAACATAGCAAAGTTCCACTGTGACATTTTCTTCTGTTTAAGCTATTTTGACAAAGTAAACATAATTGCCCATGCTTTAACCATCAAACATGCTTACTCCGCTGACACTCTAGGACATGACTGACATCCTGTGACAAAATGTTTGCAAAGTGAGTTAGGATGCAAGCCAAAATGGATGCTACACTGTGCTATGCTACATAACATAGCATAGCATAGCAGGGATAGAATGCATGAAGGTCCTTTGCCAGGTGGTTCTAGCAAAAGAACTACACTTGGCCATGCTCTGACCTCCAAGACCATCCATCCCACTTCACCCTCGAGTTCCAAGTAAAGTTTCTTGACAAATCATTGCAAATCAAGCAAGGATGCATGTCACACTCACTACTATGTTGTGCTACGCTGCACAACGTAGCACAGTGTAGCAAGGACACAAAGCCCAAAAGTGTCCCAAGGATGAACTTTGTAGGTCCCAACACCTTTTAGCATGGAAAGCAGGGTTTCCAATTACTAAAGTTGCTTGCCTAACCAAGCCTCAAAGGAGTATCTTCGATTTTTAGGCAAAATTTATCTCAAGATTGGCGACTATGCTACGCTACACTATGCAGCGTAGCGGGCGGGTGATTACGCTACGCTGATACAATGGGCAATGTAGGTAGCATAAAACTCGCATGCAAGCCCTAGGATGTCTTCAGTTAGCTCCAGAACTCATCAACAATTGTCATTTTTACTCCAACATCTCTTCAATAGATAAGATCAGTAGTTTTCTCTATTTTACACCCCCTGTTAATTCCTAGAGTTGTCCCTATACTTGACCCTACTTGTAAGGGCAGGGAAGACATAGTCCTAGAGCACAAGCTCCACGTTGCATTCATCATTGGAATTTTCTATAAAAACATGGAAATTCCCCATATTCTAGCACATGCAGTTTGAACAGTATGATCACAACTTAGCAAGTTTCACATCCAACGTAACACTCTAGCATAGCACGCTAGCATAACACTACAATGTAGCACTACATGGCAGTATGGCACATTCACGTTTGCACCATGTGGGACCCAGGACACATGGCATCTAAACCACATCTCTCTCCTACATCTGGCTCTATAAATGCCCTAGTGAACAACATTCAAAGGGTTGGCTTTTGGCATTTTTGGCTTTTGGACTTGGCTTTCTTGCGATTGGCATTTTGGGCATTTGGCTTTCTAGAGATTAGCTTTGGCAAAGAGGTTAGCGAGTAGATGTTAACAAATCACAAACCCCAGTAGTAGCATTCTCTTAGCCCAATGAGCACTGGCTCAATGGTTCCTATTGGTGCCCCATTGGCAACAGTTCAAAACCTATGACCATACTGTTCCATTGTAAGCTGTGCCTATCCACACTACACATCAGTTGCACACCTTCTTCAACTCAACAAAGATAAAATTCCCTAATTTTAGGGATATTTTGCTACGCTTTTACCATTCCATGTGTTACATCTTTCTGCACCTCAACCTCCACACATAACATCTCAAAAATATTGTTTACAAAAGGTTATTGTACATTGACTAAGTTCCTATCTTATCAACCAGACCGTTCAAGGCACCTCACTTTCGTTTTCTCTCTAGCACGTTCAACTAGACCATTCAAGGCACCTCACATGGATCCGAGGTTAGGCTATATGCCTAGTAACCTCTCAGTGTTCTAGCCATTGACATTTTTAGCCACTATAGTTTTTGGTGCTAGAAGGAGGGCATTCTCTATGCCCTTTTTGCATGCCATGGGAAATCCTACATGCTTTCTATACCCCATCACCTACTAGTGTAGACATGATACCCTCATGGTTGTCTACACACCGGGTGGTGCAGACTGGTCACAACGATGGTTCCTCTGGAACTCTACAAGATGAAAGCCTCCAACTATTCACCGTACCATGCTACCTATCACCTATGCTATGCTACCTACGTCCTCTATGGTGTAGCAACCCTATCAGTGTGCTATGTTGATCGCTTACTCAGTTAATCGCGTTACACTACCTGCATCTTGGGTAGCGTAGTAACTTTGTTCACATGGCAGTCCTTCGACTATCTACCCCATTACATTGCCCATCTACAATGTTACGCTACCTACTCTGTAATTCCCCTCTACATTGTTACACTACTTACTGCGTAACACCCTCTACTGTGTTATGCTATCTATCGTGATACGCTACTCATCGTGTTACGCTATCTACATCTGGTACAGCGTAGCAACCTTATCAGTGTAGCAGGCATAATAGTGGAGGAAGCTAGTTTCCAATACCCAACATACCTAGTTTAGCCTCCTCTCTTATGCTTTTTCAACTACAACTGCCTAGCGTAAAGGCACACTATTTGCGATTGTCACTTACTCGTATATTTCTTTCCTCTTCTTGTTTCATAAAAAAAATGATTCCTGTTACCACTACAGTCCCCACCTCGAGCTTGGAAGTACCTTACTCTGTCCAAAACATAGTAGGTCCTAAGAGACCACCCAGCCTAGTGCTGATGCCACGCCAGTCCCTCAAACAGCAACAACGATCGCACAAATTCCTGTGCAAGACAAGGAGCGGTACAACTTTCTGTGTGCCAAAATGCAAATGAACATATCATTGGACCATTTTGAATTCGAAGAGAAATGTAACTTTGAGTTCATCTACTGAAATGGGAGGGAGTTCATCCCTACTCCCAATACCACCATCCCATTGACCGAGATGTACCAGTGAATGCTAAGCCAACTTTTCCAAGTATGTAGGACAAGAAAAATGGATACAGCATCCCAATATGAAGAAACCTTTTAGGATGGGCAAGAAAAGTTGGACTCCCACTCAAAAGGTGGTGGTCCAATCTACACCACAGGTGTCCCTTCTACCTCCATTTCCCATTCGCATCTATCACAATTTTTCATCCCCTTTCCTATCATCGTGATAGTGTCGCAACCTCAACCCTCTATGGCAATGGATAGTCACCCAATGTTTTCAACATACCAGCATATAAGCCCTTCGACCTCAGTGCCTATCAACCATTCTTCTCAAATTTTCCAACTACTACATTCAATCTCTGTGACACCCACATTGTCATATCTGCACAACATACCTACATCGCAGCCACATGTAGGTTTTTTTCTGTCCCCTTCTCCGTGACCATTCCACCATCAGTAGTGGGTCCAACCCCAATCACGTGGTGAATAACAACCATCTCTTTTCCCACAACTCAAACATCTCATGTGCAACCATACATGCAGCATCAAACATATTAATTCCCACATGTAACGCAATCGAGCATGGGGCCATGGGCCACCCACACTATGGGATAGAAAACTACCCACATGCCGCCACCTATGGCAGCTATTCCCATAGCACCACCTGTTGGGTTGTGGGCTACTCACAAGACACCATTGGTGGAAGTTGCTCCAACTGCACCCCTGACGAGACTAGCAGCTACACCATCAACACCACTAGCAATGGTTGCTTCAGCAACTTCACAACCATCTACCACATCCTCAGGTCTAGATCAAGCTTTCCAACTCATCCAAACACTCACAAAGGAGATTAAATGGCTCAAAGCCACCGATTCCAAAATCGTTCAAGTCATGGACTTTTACCATGATGACCTGATTAGTCCAGTTGTTCCCATGCTCACCTTGCCCCCTAGGGTGCCACTCCCTCAATTTACAAAATACAATGGGAAGGGATATCTAAATGCACATTTGGTAACCTTTAGGTCTGAATCCTTGTTGTTGCAACCATGGCCTCACACCATCATCCATGTCTTTGCCATGTCTCTAATAGGAAAAGCCTTAAATTGGTACTATGCACTTCCACATGCCTCTATCTCCACCTTGGAAGAGCTGCTAAGCCAGTTTATGACTCATTTTAAGTACAACTTAAAACTGGAAGTCACTCTAGACTAGCTCATGAGTGTTAAGTAGGATCTGCTAGGATCTGTACAAAGATTTATACAATGATGGAGTGTAACCTTGAATGAAATACATGAACCAATTGCTGAGGCTCACTTTTTGGCCATCTTTAAGGGTGCGGTAAATGACTTCATTAAGTCTAAGCTCTACTACTTGGCCCCGCATTCCCTCAGCCAAGCATTCGTTCAAACTAAGAGCATCCAAGATGTAGTGAAAGCTAGTAGGAACCCAACCTATATGGCCTACAGGAATGCACACACTAAGAAAGACAAGGAGAAAGGAAAGTCCATTGCAACCACAGTGGTCTTTATAGCCAATGAGACCAAGCCTAACAACATATAAAAGGCTACCACCATGCCCAAGGCTCCCACTAACACAACACCTAGGCCCACTAGCACTAGTCAGTCACAAGCATCAACACCTATGACACAAACCCATCCAAGGTCAAACTTTGAGCACAAGGACTACTCAAAGTATACCCCATTACCAATTAAACCTTCAGAACTCCTGAAGCAATTGTTGGGATCTGGGTATATACAATACAAACAAATGTCGGAGGAGGCTATTAAACATCATCAAAGGTTCTATGAAGGTCTTCAAGATCCCTCCTTGGCCACCCCTAATGAACCACTAATGCCTAGAAATATTAGGTTAGAACATTTCTATGATTATCATCAACTATGCAAGCATGATACAAACTATTTCCTAGCACTAAAATATGATATCCAATGAATGATTGATCAGGGAAAGTTGGTCTTGGATGAGATTAATCTTGTTTGACCTGAAAATCAATCGATGCATGTTTACAAAGACCCCCTGAATGCTAGCATCACAGGTTACACCATCAACACTATTGGCATTGATAATAACCCTAAACCACCACAGCAACCATTTTTGATTTGTGTACTTTGTCGCAATGCTGAAATGCCAAAAAAAACTAAGTCACAGGCCCCCTTTGTCATTAGTGCTCCTCGTCAGACATCCACTACACCTTCATGCTTAAAGCTTCCTCACCCCCCACTTTGACAACACAAGAACTATTTGTTATTAAGGTTCCAAGACATCCAAGCTCCTCCACAACACAAAATTGAGTGATGAAAGCTACACCCTAGCTCCTTCCTCCCATCCAAAGAAGTGCAAAGAGTGTCTAGCAGACAAGCTGGCTAAGGAATGTACTACACTAGGTCCCCCTAAGCCTACCCCCTTGTCCACATTTCCCATGGCCTCTTCCTCATCAGCTACCAATAGCAACTAATAGATGCAACCATCACCTCCTGATCCAAGAAATCTTAGTATTCAACCTAAAACTACTCCCCCTCGAGAAATCTGCCTCCTGGGGTGTATAGAAGAGGAGAAGGTTAGCAAACAACAAGATGGTAGGAAAGACTTTCTAAATGCCCTTTCACAAGTTAAACAAGCCTTGAAGCAAAAAAGCACAACACTAAGCCTATACGACCTGATAATAACCTCTACAGCACATCGTGAGGAAATGGTTCGTATGTTAGTATCCATTCCTGTTAACGAAAACATGTCAGCTAAAGAGAAAGCAATCCATGTTGTCATGCTTCCCTCTACGACCGAAGAACTACGGCTAGCCCAGTTAACATTTCATGACAAGTCCATTAAGGATGATCTTGAAAAGGGTCAAGTGACAACTGCTCCTATGTTCATCACCATTTGGGTCAGCCAATACAAGATTCGCAGGGTACACGTTGATGATGGGGCTACCACCAATGTAATTTCCTATCATTGACAACTTGGGCTTGGTTGACCAAATCAAGCCCACAATAACTTCATTCCTTGAGTCCTTTAATGGAGCATGTGTGATGGTCAAGGGGACTGTGCACATCAACTTCATGGTAGGAGACTAGTTCCCCACAAGTGCGGTATTTATCGTGGTGGAGGAGATGCGAGGATTTAACCTCATCCTAGGGAGATCATGGTTAGCCCAATTAAGGGCTATCTCCTTACCTATACATCAGGAAATCCACTTACCCTACATGGGTAGGGAAGAAGTGATCTATGGTGATGAAGTATCTACCCAAGCCATAACAACGTAGATGTGGAGCAAGGTTTAGAGATAGAAATCTTTGAAAATCAAGCACCTGTTCAAAACTGAAATGCCATGTTTGACAAATGAATAGGCCAAAACTGTCAACTCAAACCAAGAAACCATGTGGGCTAAGCTACCATTCCAAACTGCAAATGATACCATAGATGAATACTACTATAAGGCATCCCGGTCGTATGCCTCGCCTAACCCACGTTGGACTAGGAAACAACTACATGATTAAGACTGGTCTCCACATCACTTTAATAAATTGTTATACCTCCGATGGGATAGTTTACATTTTACATTAAGTTTGTTGTTTGCATAATTTATATTTTTACATTAAGTTTGCTATTTGCATTATTTATATTTTTACATCAAGTTTGCTATTTGCATTATTTATATTTTTACATCAAGTTTGCTATTTGCATGGTTTACATTTTACATTAAGTTTGCCTAATTTACATTTTTACATTAAGTTTTCTATTTGCATGATTTACATTTTTACATCAATTTTGCTATTTGCATGGCTTACATTTTACATTAAGTTTGCCTAATTTACATTTTTACATTAAGTTTTTTGTTTGCATGATTTATGTTTTACATCAAGTTTTCTTATTACATTATCCTTGTCGTCAATACCTTACACATGGCCCAAAATGGCCTAAAACTAGCCACGGCCCAAAATGGCCTTAAACTATTGCATGGCCCAAAATGGCCTAAAACTATAAATGGCCTAGAATGGCCTTAAACTATCATCGTGGGCTGCTAAGGCCTAAAACTAGAAACTCCATTTCCCCCAAACCAGAAAAAATCATTATCAAGTAATGGCCTGAAATGGCCTAAAACTAGCAACGGCTCGAAATGGCCTTAAACTATTAAACTAAAGAAAGGAGCCCACAAGAGGCCCAAGCACATTCATAAAATATTAACCAAAAAAAATAAAATAATTGTTTCATGTCTTACTTTTCATTAAATCTGAAGTCCATACAATAATGATTACAAGAAATAAAATGCAAAAACAAAAATAAAATCTTTTGCCGCTACACTACGAGTCCACGCAAACATCTTCATCTCTAACTCCACTAGGTCCTACACCTCCATTTTATTCCTGCATAAAACAAAAAATACAAAATAAGAAATCAAACTACAATAAGGCTCTCATGAAATAAACTATGATACAATAAGTGATGCCTAACCTGAGATGGACCCATGTCCATCTCAGGGGGTATCTTGTCCATGCCAACTGCTAGATGCTATAGGATCTCCTCCTTGGTGAGATTGGCCCAATCTTCCTCCCCCAGATCAACGCTTGCCGCAACTTTCCCCTTCTCCACAATTTTCCATCTGGGTGGCCCCAGAGAAAAGGTGGCGATAGTGGTCTTCCTAGAAGGTAGGGTCATCTCTCTTTCAAAAGACTCACTAACCATTATTTGTTGCGTGAACTTTTCATAGGCCTTAGCAATGCCAATAACATCGAGAAATAATTTATGGGTATGTAACTCAATGGAAGCATCCTAATACTTCTGATGATAGGTAGCAGGTTCCATTTTGTACATCTTCTTATGGTTCTTTTATGCCTGCCCCCATTCGTATACTTTGGCGCTGTAGTCCTTCCAATCTTGATTCTTTTGGGCCAATAAGTCCATCTACAAGTGTTGCTCTATGATCTCACAAGTGGCCTCATTTTTACCCCATACGGCTAACCATTATCTTGCATAGTCAATTACAGCCGTATGCTAGGTGTTTTCGGGAGCGTCGTGGACCAATAAGAATTCATTTTTGGACTGTAGATCCTCCAACTCAACTACTTAGCTAGCCTTCTCTTTCTCAAGTTTTTGCACCCTCTTCCAAAGGTCCTTATTGACATGCCTACACTCCCACAACGATCATGCTGAGTAGAGCACACATTTTCTCATTTCCTCGTATACATCATGAGGCACCTCGGTCACCTCTGGTGGGAGTACAAGCACTACGTCAACCTTGACTACCTGTCGAGGATCCCTCTTGAGACAAGAAGCTATCAATCACACATGAGAAAGTATTAGTCACACGATGATAGCAATAATGCAAAAACTTGGAGAGCCTAATGTTGTAATTTGAATGTACCTATATCAACATCAATCTACCTTAGGATCAATCATGTCATCAACCACCCCCTTCATAAAGGTAAATTTATTGAGGATCTTGGCCCATGGTTGGAGGTGGATCGACGAAGAAGAGTCTAGGGCCTTAGCAGTGGTGTCCGCTGCATAGCAAAAGTATGTTAGCAAACCCTAAAGCCAAACTGGAAAAAAATAACATAAACAATAGTGCAAAGTTCCTACCCAGCAAACCCTCATGGCTGATAGCAGAGGGATCGCCCATCGACACACTGTCAAGCAAGCGATCAAACTCAACAGCATCAAAATGTAGCCCTTCCCCTTTTAGCTGGATCAATAGTGTAGCGGCATCTTCAATAGTCATATGCCCCTCAGGTGCTAGGGCACACTACACAAAAGGGTCATTGGTAGCAGGGGCCTCTTCCTCTACAGCAGGGGCCTCCTGCTCTATGGTCAAGGCCTCTTCTTCCTCTATAGCAGGTGTAATGACGGAAAACGTCGGCAGCTGGAAATACCGACCAAAATTCCGTGTACACAGCATTAACCACAGATCCGCGTGAGGGCTAAGCTGGAAAAACGAATCCACGGTGCCCTGAATGGTCTTGTCGATCAGACAGGGACTTACGGGTTAGTAAAAGCAGTGACGGTTACGAATTTTTGCGTGACGTGATTTGTTGCGAGAGATCGTAAAACGGGGAGACAACGACGTAAATGGATCGCTACGAAGATAATGCTAAAACGCCGGAAAGATGCTAATCGAGAGAGAAAAACAAGTGGATGTCGCAAAGATCAAAGATCTATGTTTCAATGCTGGATCAGATGTATACTTGCATATATATTACGTTACAATGGGAGAAAACCCCCAACAACTGGATACAAAATGAGCACAAAACAACAAGAAAACTGTCTGGACAGAAGTCTGATCTACCTTGTAGGCCCAAAGCTTAGGTGCAGGAATGGTCAAGCTCTGAAGTCTGTCGATCTTTTGAACGATAGAACCTGCTAACTAGGCGAGACGACTCTGCAATTCCCGTTCTGCTTCTTTACTTCAGGTAGATCTGCTGTTAGGACTCAGGCGTGCTGCGTTCTGTTTCTGCTAAAGGATAATGTTTACAGCAATTACCAAAAGGTTGCTCTTCTTTCTCTGTTCAAGGCGATAAGCGTTTCCTTGCTCAGAAAATGCTCTTGTCCTCTTGATCTGCTGCCAACAAAAGCGATAAAATGCTCTGGTGCTCTGGTTTTTTTTTGGTTTTGTCGCCAACTCTCTCTAATCCCCCTTGTATATTTGTCAGCCGGAGTATTTATAGGCCACGACACGCGCAACCCTGATGATGTGGGCCCGAATGTCGCGGATCCTGTTGACGCGATTCTTTTAAGTCGAACTGCGACTACGCACAACACGCTCTTTTGCGTGTTGTGCGTGTAATTGCGTGCTGTGGGTGTAAAGATCAGGCCCATGATAGGCGTGTCTCGGCTGCGTTTGCGCTCATTCGCTTTGTGTTGCGTGCGTGAGCGCACTGACATAAAAACAATGAGTTCAAGATCGTTTTACGCTCACCACGCAGCTGTGCGTGGCAAAGCGTAAATGTAACGTACGCTCACTACACAACCGTGCGTGGTGAAGCGTAAACAAAGTACAACTTACGTTCCTCACACAACTGTGCGTGATAAAGCGTAAATAATGCATAACTTATGCTTATCACGCAGCGGTGCGTGGTGGAGCGTAAGGAGCGTGCAACTTGAATCATGACCCACGCACTGGTACGCACTGCCGCGTAACGAGCGTAAAGGCCACTTATGTATGCGCCGCAAGAAAAAGTGCCAACTCGTCGTGCCTCTCTGGATTTTTCCTTCAACTGTTTTAGAGCTTATTACGCTCATCACGCTGTCGTGCGTGATGGAGCCTAAACTTGTCCTTAGACAAAATTCGCTTTTAACTGTCCTGAAGCCTATTACGCTCATCATGCTGCCGTGCGTGATGGAGCGTAAACTTGTCCTTTGAACAAATTTGCCTTTAACTGTCTCGGAACTTATTACGCTCATCACGCTGCCGTGCGTGATAGAGCGTAAACTTGTCCTTAGACAAATTCGAGGCGCGTTCTCGCTCAAATTACGAATCTTCGCCTGAGGCCGACCCGTAATTTTTACGGTGTTTCAGCGGGGGCCCCTACTTCAAGGGCCAAAACTTCCTCTTCTTCTTCTGGTAAACATGTCTAAAATAAGAAGGGTATTCTAACACAAAATGGGAGGGGTAACTAACAAGACAAATAAACATGCTTACCAACTATGGGTTGCACCTTCCGAACCTTGATTCGCAACTTTCTCTCCTTTTCCTCATTAGTGCGGGGAGGTTCTTCTGCTAGATGAGACTTTTTACATTGCAACCTGGTTTTCACTATTTCTATAATGAGATGTGCCCCCCTTAGCACATTTCCTATGTTACTGGGGGATGCCTCCCCAACATTTTCTAGTGTCTAAAAGGGATGTGCGACCCGATCCTTCATTGTTATCGAAAGAGATTCCCCAATAGCTTCCAGGGGATCTTGGGATTGGATGGTGTGGAATACCTGGAAAATCCACAGTTGGATATCTGGGCACAATCCTACTATACCCAAATTTCATTTTTGCATACCACCAAGAATTCTACAAACCGTCATAGGAAGGCTATGAAGAAGGTAAAGTGTATGTTGAAACGGTCATCAAGCTTCTCAAGAAGCTTAACCATTTTAGCTTGCAAGCCTTCAAAAAGGTACTTGGCCCAATTATAATAGGCTCCTTCTTCCATGACATCCCTCATGATCCAAGCTTGCTCTAGTCCAAGAATTTTCCCTTGGGAGAGTATCTTGGGGAAGGCACGATCCTGGAAGACAAGGTAAACTGTTTGGGCTACTCCTAGCTTGACCTTATGCATATAAATTTCCTTTCAATCCTTGCTCGTCCCTAGCCATTCCTCTATATCCCCCTGACGGTTTACATCCTTACTGATCTTATCTCCCATAGGTAGACCATCAAAGGGAACACTAAAAAGATCAGCAAAAAGGTTGTCATAAATCTCAAAAATCACCCGCACATTGTGAACCCGTGTGCTGAAGCAATCAGCCTTTTCAGAAAAAGAATCAACTAGGGAGAGCATTTCTGCAATTGGAACACTTAGATTTACTGCTAGGAATAAATCCATAAGCCCAGCCTTCTAAACGTTGTGAATAAGGATGGTTGGGGCTCCATTACAAAGCCAATGCTGAGTCTTCTCCACCTCCCTATACTTGAAGAAGAGGTTGGTTTCATCATGCCCAGAGGTGATTACTGTAACCTCTTGGGATTCGCTTTCTACTACAATAATCAGTAACAAGATTACAAAAATAAAAAGCAAAATCATCACTTAAACACACAAAAAAAACAAATGCATAATTTAATACACTAGGTTTGAATGGCATGGAAAACGGTTGGATTTCCACCAGAATGTCTTCTACGGTGAGTGCTCGACGGGATGCCCATTCGCTATCCAGCCATTTGAGTTCTTCACATTTCACATAGAACTTGAAATACTTGGTTGGATAGGTTCTAAAATTAGCCCCAAGCTATTCTATGATGCCATCACATACATTCTCGGCAGAAGAGAACTCTTGCAAAGCCATTTGGGCTAACGCCAATGTCCCCTCACGATCGTGAAGACCATCCTTGTCAATCAAAAACCTAGTAACATGCAAAGTATGATGAGCATTTTGACTACACATGACAAATGATATAACACATCTTCATAGGACTCACCTGCCGACACAATAGATGATCCCAGGTGGGTTCTGGAAGCAAGTGCCCATGTGACAGGCAACAAACAATGTGTTGTATTTGTGGTAGCATTTAAATTTGGGTGTGTCCCAAATCCAACATAAGCACCTCAAGCCTCTTGGATGCTAATTTGAGCCTTCTGCCCCTTCGCCTTCAATCAACCCATCAACCATAAATTTCAAAATGCCCTGGTTTTTCCTAGGCAACAACGTTTCAACAAGTATAGTGGTTGTTTCGGCCAATAAGTGTGCCCACACTATAACACTAAAGTGGCGAAGGAGGAACTCTAGGAATTTCCATGCACCTTTCTATAACTAGATCGCCTGATCCCCTACTCATGCATGGGGAGGGGAGACATTGGCCATGGGTGCACTCAGGCAGCACAGGACTCCTACCAGCTTAAGTATGATCAGGATGGGTTTCAACATGACCATGCATAACATAGCACCAAGCGTTAGTACTATGTTCAAGTGATGATTACTGTGTAGCATAGCAGCCCCAAGATGAAAATTCTCCTTCTAAGTGTAAATCATGGTGCCCTTAATATCATTAAATTTTCTTAAGTTTCCGTTCCACTTAGCATAACACCCACACAGTGCAGCGTAGCATAGCACCTATAGAGGGTGTAGTGTAGAACTTGCATAGTGCAGCATAGCATAGCACCCATATAGGGTACAACGTAGCACCTGCACAGCGTAGCGTGGCACAGCACCATCAGTAGCACATCCTAAATAGCCTAGCATGGCAACTGCACCCTGTGCAGTATAACAACTAAGCTCTCACGTAGCATGATGGTTGCGTCACGTGTAGCGTGATAGCGTAGCAACATGGATGTGTGATAAAGCACGTAGCAGTGTAGCACCATTCTATAGCATAACACTAAAAGCACAGTAGCCTCAGTCACATTGCTAGAGGCAACAACACTTGCACAGCCCTCAACATCGCCCCGTTTCAAAGAAAAACATGTGCTACACCATGCTACACAGAACACATGCTACACTACCCAAAAGCCTTAAACCCCCAAAGTAATACATTGCCCCACCTATGACAATGACAAAGGACACAACAATCACACCAAGGGCAATGGCAGTAGCTATAGCATCATAGTCGTGGCAGCCACCAAGGCCATGTTGGTAGCAATAGTCAAATGTAACGAAACATAATGCATAGACAAGGGTAGCGTAGCATCCTACCAGGATGATGAGGTCTCCTACCACTCTTCAACGTGCACCTTGGGAAGACATCACAAGGTGCACTTCCCTTCATCTAGGTTGGCAAGTCCCTAATGCCTGTGTTCGCTCTTGTGCACCATTGTCCTACTCACAAATCGGTTGTATCAACTACTACGCTA
Source organism: Gnetum montanum (assembly GCA_015680685.1). Taxonomy (NCBI): domain Eukaryota; kingdom Viridiplantae; phylum Streptophyta; class Gnetopsida; order Gnetales; family Gnetaceae; genus Gnetum; species Gnetum montanum. The sequence goes on from MNCI01005810.1 coordinate 784,418, forward strand.
GGATGCTACACTGTCTCTTAGCTCAACTGTGCTACACTCTAGGTGTTAGCTCTAACAATGAAAGTGACAAGATTACTAGGGGATAATCCCCTATTTATAGCCTACATGGTTAAAACACATGTCACTTTCCGAAGTGTTTCACATACCACACATAACGTGGGACACCCTCTGCAGTGTAGCAGACATCTACTTTAGCATAGCATGGGTCTACTGTAGCGTAACACACAATTGTAGCATAGCAAGTTAATGCATCAAGATTTCCACCTTATTTTTACAATGTTACACGGTTATAGTTTGATAAGACCTTAAATTGGTAATTCCAACTTACCATGTTACACGGTTATAGTCCGCTAAGACCTTAAACTAGCAATTCTAACTTACCGCGTTACACGGTTATGGTCCGCTAAGACCTTAAACTGGAAATTCCAACTTACAATGTTACATAGTAATAGTCTACTATGACCTTAAACTAGCAACCTTCACATATGATTTTGTATTATTCTGGTCCGCTATGACCTTAAACTAGCAATTACGACGTACAGTTTTGCATGATTATGATCAACTACAACCTTAAACTGGCAACTTTAGCATTCTCTTTACATCCTAAACTCAATGATGGTCTGCTAAGACCTTAAACTGGCAACTCTTTAATATTGCATCGTTAGTTTGCATATATTCATTACATGTTGTTGTCTTAAATAGGTACCACTTGACGTATGTTTATTTTGCTTGTTTTGTAGGAGTGCTTCAAAAATGGCTATGCAGAGCGATCTCCACTTGCCCCTTGTCCTAACAGGACCTCATGGCAAGCTTATGAGACACTTAAGCTTAGAATCAGTAGACTTTGAACCATCCTCTTGTGACACCTACATAGTGTCCTCAAAAATACCCATAGACTGCCCCAAACACCTGGTCCAGGCCTTATACCTAGAGGTTGGTGATGTAACTGAGGACCCCTTTATTGAAATCCTTATGACTATGTCTAGAGGTGAGGTGAAAACATTAAAAGTTAGCTTCCTACTAGAGCCACAGGTGCAACAAAACATCTCAAAAGTTTTTAATGACAATTTTAAAGTGTTTGCATGGTCATATGAAGACATGTCAAGCCTAGACCCACAACTTATGCAACACAATATTATCCTAGATCCACATGTCAAGGTAGTTAAACAAAAAGCTCGCAAAGTCAAACCAAATATTTCCTTAGTTGTGCATGATAAAATTACCAAACTTTATCAAGCTGGTTTCATCTAGATAGTCGATTACTCGGATTGGGTCTCAAACATTGTAGTCGTACCCAAGAAGACTAAAAGTATATGAATTTGTATAGACTTTCGAGATTTGAATAATGTGATAATTAAGGATGACTTTCCATTGCCTAGTATTGATCAACTTATCGATACTACAGCTAGGCATGCCTTACTATCCTTCATGGATGGGTTGTCAGGCTATAACTAGATCCGTATAAACCTAGAGCATCAATTAGCAACTACCTTTATGAACCCTTGGGGAACTTTTTGTTACACAAAGATGCCCTTTGGGCTGAAAAACATTGGAGCAACGTATCAAAGGGCAATGACATACATCTTTAGTGATTACCTCTTGGAAAGACTAAATGATTACGTCGATGACATAGTGGTTAAGTCTAAGGAAGCTATTGATCATCCCAACGATCTAAACGTAGTCCTTCAACATTGTCATAGGCATGACCTTCGCCTCAACCCTAGAAAATGTGTGTTCAGAGTTAAACTGGGTGCATGCTAGGCTTTGTAGTGTCAGAAACAGGGATATGAGTGGATCCCAATAAAGTTAGGGCCATCATCAACTTAGAACTACCTACAAATCTTAAAGAGTTGCATGGGTTACAAGGTATAGTGCAATTTATAAGAAGGTTTATAGCAAGGTTGATGGACAAACTACACCCGATGCAACACCTTCTTAAGAAAGGAGTCAACTTTGAGTGGACAGATCAATGTCAAATAGCCTTCGATAACCTAAAGAAAGAGCTTTTGCACCTTCCCACTATTTACCCTACATAGAGGGATAGGCCTTTATAAATCTATCTTGCCACCTCAGACACATCTATTGCTGCATTGCTATGTCAAAAGAGAGATGACAAGTCTGAAGTCCTACTCTACTACTTAAGTCATGCATTAATAGCTTATGAAGCAAAGTACAATGAGGTAGGGAAAACTTTTCTTGCCCTAGTGTTTACACTTAAAAAGTGAAGACATGCAGTAAAGTCAACATTATATGCAAAAGCAACATACTTCGGGCTATTACAACCAATTATACAAGAGTAGTAGAATAGCCCGATGGAAAGCCATAACTGCGGAGTTCAATTTACATTATGTGGTACAATCATCCACAAAGGGTCAAGCAATAGCCACATAGCTTACGACTTCACCTGTTGATGACCAAGCAATAATAGAACCCGAGTTCCTAGATGAGCATGTCAATAGCATAAGTCCTATACCATCAGATTTTGAGGCTAGTCTACATTTTGATGGCAATTCAACTATATGAGGTGGTAGCGCCACAGCTGTTCTTACATTTCCCTCTGGGGAAATTTGACCCTTGGCATATGATTTTACATTCCTTTGCACAAACAACGTAGCTGAGTACGAAGGACTCCTTAGGGGCCTTCCAGTAGCTCAAGGGTTGAGGATCCAACACTTAGCAATTCGAGGTAACTCACAACTAGTTATTAACCAAATCACTAGATTTTATGCTTGCAAAGCTCCACATTTGCAACCTTATTATGATTTAGCCAAGAGTCTATTCAAGCAGTTTGCAACTTTAGACATCCAACACGTGCCTCCTAACGAAAACACTATAGCTGATGTGCTAGCCACATTAGCCTTAAATGTGCCATCACACATGTTCGCTACTCTATCCACCTCAATAGTGGAATGCACCGATCCTATCACTCATATTCCACACATTGCATCCATAGGCGTGGTTCACATCTAAGAATGGTATGACAACATTAAAGCAAACCTCCAACATGGTGAACCCCCAAACGGCTTGATGTCTACTCAAAAGGATGCAATACGAAAGCGAGCATGGTAATACGTCCTTGTAGGAGACAACACTCTATGCAAATGCTCCTATGATAGGATATTGCTAGCTTGTGTCAATGAAGGTGAAGCACAAAAAATTGTTGACAAATTCCATGAGGGACTGTGTGGGGGGTACATAGCTGCTATGGCTATGGCAGCTAAAATCAGACGTCTAGAGCCTTGCATAGAACATGATTGTGTTTCCAAGGTTAGAACATGTGACGTATGTCAATGTCATGGGAACCTCATACATGTGTCACCTACTGAACTACATACCATGCAAATCACATGGCCCTTCCAACGTTGGGGACTAGATATCATAGGACCCATCACACCTAAGTCTTCTGCAATGCATAGATTCATTATTACCATAATCAAATACTTTACAAAGTGGGTAGAAGCTATTTCCCTTAGAAAGACCACATCCCAACAGGTTTGCAACTTCATTCTAGAAAAGATAATGATACAATTTGGCCTTCCCATAACTATAATCACTGACAATGGGCCATAATTCAGTAGTGTAGAAACCAAAGCCTTTTGTAAAAACCTTGGTATCAAACATTCTTTTTCATCGCCATATTACCCCCAAGCAAATGGTCAAGCAGAACTAACCAACAAAGTCATCATCAACCTTTGAAAAAGATGCTTAGCAGCAGTAAGAGGTGATGGCATGAGCAAATCCTCTATGTTCTTTGGGCTTACCACATGAAATGCAAAATAGCTACAGGTAAGACTCCATACAGTCTTGTATATAGATCTGAAGCAGTGTTACCTCTTGAATTGTAGGTTCCATCACTTTGAATGATCCTTTCAAACATCATGGATGAAGCTCAAAATAATGAGTCAAGGATCATTAATCTTGACTTCGTAGAGGAGGAGTGCACCTAAACACTCAGCTACATTGAATGGTACTAAGACAAGCAAAGGTAGAAGCATCACTGCAATCTACACCAACAGCCAATCAAAAAGTGAGACTTGGTCCTCAAAGTCATTCGTGAACCCGTGAAAAAATTCTCAGCCAACTTGGAAGGCCCTTTCATGGACAAAAGCCTAGGAGAATAGGGCATTCAAACTAGCTAACGCAGATGGCAACAAGTTCACAAATCCCTTCAACCACTTGTACCCAAAGCCATACTGAAACACCGTGAAAATTACGGGTCGGCCTCAGGCGAAGATTCGTAGTTTGAGCAGGAGCGCGCCTCAAATTTGTCTAAGGACAAGTTTACGCTCCATCACGCACGGCAGCGTGGTGAGCGTAATAAGCTCCGAAGACAGGTAAATTTGTTTAAGGACAAGTTTACGCTCCATCACGCACGGTAGCGTGATGAGCGTAATAAGCACCGGGACAATAAAGGCGCCTCAAATCTGTTCTAAGGACAAGTTTACGCTCTATCACGCACGGCAGCGTGATGAGCGTAATAAGCTCCAAGATAGTTAAAAGCGAATTCTGTCTAAGGACAAGTTTACGCTCTTCACGCACGGCAGCGTGATGAGCGTAATAAGCTCCAAGGCAGTTAAGCAAGCTCCAAGGCAGTTAAGCAAAAATCCATGGAAATACGACGGGTTGGCACTTGTTCTTGCAAACGCTCAACTGATCTTTACGCGCGTTACGCAATAATGCATGCTCGTGCGTAGGCCAGAATGCAACAACACGCGCGTTACGCTTCGTCACGCACAGCTGCGTGATGAGCGTAAGCTACACTTTGATCATACTCCACCGCGTGTAGCTGCATGGAGTGTGTTACATTTACGCTGCGTCACGCACAGTTGCGTGATGAGCGTACAACAATCTTAAGCGTGTTGTTGCTACGCCAAAGTTGCGCTCATACACGCAAACACAACGCGAATGAGCGCAAACGCAGCCGAGACATGTCTATCGTGAGCCTGCTCTTTACACGCACAGCACGCGAACAAGCGTGTTGTGCGTAGTCGCAGTTCGACTTAAAAGAATCGCATCGGCGAAACCCGCGACATTCGGGCCCACATCATCAGGGTTGCACGTGTCGTGGTCTATAAATACTCCGACTGACAAATATAAAAAGGGGGATTTTTGACAAATATACAGACTTAGCACTTTGACAGAGACCAAGAGGACAAGAGCATTTTCTGAGCAAGGGAAACTTATCGCCCTGAAACAGAGAAACAAGAGCAACCTCTTGGCCGCAGACATCATTCTTCAGCAGCAACAGAACACAGCACGCAGGAGCTCCTAGCAGCAGATCTATCTGAAGCCGAGAAGCGGAACGGAAATTGCTTGACCATTTCTGCATCTAGGCCTTGGTCCAAAAGGTAGATCCGTTGTTCTGTCCAGGCAGTTTTCTTGCTGTTTTGTGCTCATCTTTGTACTCAGTTTGTTGGGAATTTCCTCCCATTGTAACATTGTATACATCCAATCATATATTCCATTTGGCATTGGAACATAGATCTTTGATCTTCGTAAATTGCACGATTTTCTGCTCCCGATTTGCATCTTCTCGGTATTTCGGCGTCATCTTCGCGGTGGTCCACACACATCGTTATCCCACCGTTTTGCGGTCGATCTACAATTATCATTGTTTTACTGACCCGTAAGTCCCTGTCTGATCGACAAGACCGTTCAGGGCACCGCGGATTCGTTTTTCCAGCTTAGCCCTCGCGCGGATCCGTGGTAAAAACTGTGTACGCGGAATCTCGGTCGGTATTTCCAGCTGCCGACGTTTTCCGTCGTTACACATACTACATTTAAAATGAAGGAGTATACCGAACACAAAACAAGGTAAGCAAAATGTCCGCTATGATGTAAAACTAGCACACATAGTACGCTATGACTATAAACTAGCACAGATCGTCTACTATGACGTAAAACTAGCACAGAACATCTGATATGATGTTAAACTAGCATATCATGTATTTGGGCCATGACATAAAATTGGCACCCTCAACATGGTCTGCTACAACCTTAAACTAGCCATCCCCTATCTGCTACGATGTTAAACTAGTGCAGCGGTCTGCTGGGACCTTAAACTAGCACAGCAGTCTACTGGGACCTTAAACTAGCACATCAGTCTACTGGGACCTTAAACTAGCACACTTGATGGTCTACCAAGATCTTAAACTGGGTTCGCAGTGCAACACCTCCCAACTCACACATGTGACATTGTGAACAAGCAAGCATGCACATCAAGCTTCCTAGACAACATGGGGTGGTACATGGCAATTCCAGAATGAAGTTCACATCATCAAGGAAAATTCCTTTGGAACACATGCTGCATCATTACCCTTGGCATCTTGCTGATCTTTCAGAGATGTCGTTTGGCATCTTTGTGACCTTCTAGAGCTACTGCTACCATAGCCAATCATCTTGGTTGTAGCTCTCACCGTTAGCACCTGTTGCTAGAGTCCCAGCACTATTGTGGCCCAGTCACAATGCTGCCATCCTCCAACCCTCTTCATCACAAGAGTTGAAAAGAACATTTAGCTGTTAGGCTTTTTACCTTGCAGCTGGATTTCATGATAGTTGCCTTGGACGAGGATTCCTAAGCACCTACATCATCATCACTCCTAGCCTCTTTAGTCCCCATTTCTAGTGGGGTCATTGAAACTTTTTAGCCTATCAAAGTGTTGGCGACCATTTGGGACGAGACTGCCAACGAGTGTCCTCGAATAGGATTTAGGTGCTTGCTGGTCTCTGGCAACACCAAGGCCCAGATACCTTCAAATAAACTCAGTAGTTAATGTGAGTATGTGTGTGTGCTGTTGCGGTGTGTGGTTGTGAAAAATGAAATGATTACATTGTGTGTAAACTACAAATGACTTATCTTAAAGAGATTCAGCCAACTTTGCCAAGTACTGTGAGTTGTTGAGAGTTCCTATTTTGTTCAATTACCTAGTTGTTGGCACATTTTGGCCATTTCATGGAACAGGTTGGCATGATAAAATCAACAAGTAAAAAAAGACATCTCTTTTCAAACTTCTTAAGAGAAATAACACAATTATATCATAGTGTAGGGTGGTATCCTTGGAATATCATAACAAGATGAAGATTTTTCTAGCAAGTCCAAAAATCCTTGATGACGTTTATTTCTTTTAATTATGGATAGCTATGACTCAGATTTTTAAAGCACAATAATGTTATGTGATACTGTAAAAAAGACGATTGAAAACTAGAAAAACAACAACAGGGCAACCGAACCACTCCCTCCATGGTTGCCTTTACTGCCACTGAACGGCTTGTGGGTCAAGCTGCCATGAATCAGTTTGCATGGAACCACCAAAATATTGTCTTTGATGCCAAGAGAATTATTGGCAATGCTTTTCAGACCTTAGTATTCAGACTGATAATGCCATTGGTTATTTTCTGTAATTGCCAACCCTGAAGACAAGCCACTGATAAAGGTAAGTTTCAAGGGTGGAAATAAATGATTTACTGTAGAGGAGATATCTTCCATGGTGCTGCTAAAGTGAAGGAAATTGCTGAGATTTTTTTTAAAATGTGAGCAGCAATTGCTTAGGATTTGGATAAGCATTTTGAGAAGGAAGAGAGTGTTCCAGTTTGTGATTTTGGCGGAGAAACATTTGATGTTGTTGTGCTTGAAATTTAAAAACATTTGATGTTGCTGAAATTGAAATAAAAAAATTTGCAGAGATGCGAACACAATGCAACACAACGCAAAATGCAGAAACCCTCATATTTGCATTAAACAAGGGGGTTCTTCGGCTCTCTATTTCTTCTTCGTTCTTCATCCATTTTCTTCGTCTTGCAGCTCTATCCCTGTTGGCATTTCCTTGTCATTTTTTTTTATGAATTGTGAACAGAGGACCAAGCTCAGGCCTGGGATTCTTGTTTGCCTCTTAGCGTTGGCCGCGAAATTTTTTTTTGTAGGTCGAAGCAGCAAAAATAGCAGTAGACAAAGGAAGCCTCTTTTTTCTTTCTTCCGTCGTAGCTGCAATAATCTCTTTGTGCTTGCAGAGAGATTTTGGGTCGATGGCACGGATGCAAGAAACCAAGCCCGAAATGGATTATTGCTCTGAATGCCTGCACCGATTCACAGACCTTGGAACTGGGAAAACACATCCATTCCCATGTGTTGAAACATGGATTTCAAAGCCATACCTTTGTTGTCGGTTCGTTCGCAAGTTGCCAAGATCTTGAATCTGCATTATAGGCATTCCAGAAGGTGTAGAAAAGAGATTGTGTCATGGAATTCCATCATTTCTGGCTTTTCCCATAATGGTTATCCCCTGGAATTCTTTGCTCAGATGCAGAAATCCTTGGGTGATGACGTTGGGCCTAGAGCCACCGTTTTTGTTTGTGAGCTTAATGCTTGCGGCCGCCTCGAAAAATTTTGAGTAACCGTCGTTAAAATTATTCTGTTTGAAATAAATCATGAAAGGTACTTGTGGATGCAATAATGGTAGATCCTTCGCCAGCATATCCTTCCTCTTGGAAACCGATTTCCTGTTCAGCCCGGTCAGTATGTGTCACGTTGCCAATGATGCAGCAGTCTGAATTTGTCGTGAGAAACTGTTCCAAGTTATATGCAACGACCATCGAAGAAGAATAGTGATTTTTTCTGCAATCGGTTATATCATTGAGAGCATATCCCATGAGAGAAGTCATGATTTAATCGACACCATTATCTGGCAAAAAGAGTAGTGACGCTATGGTTTCTAAAAGAGCATCCACTAGAGTTTTGGTTTAGCTGCAAAATTAGGCCTCTTAATTATTTGGGTTTTGCATTAAGGATGGCATTCAAAATTCAACCTGTTGGAATTGCCCAAAAGAAAAGAAAAAATTTAGTAGCAACAAACGTGGTTGTGTTGAGCAAATGTTAATTTCTACAAGGCTTCATCAAGAATGATAAATATTGATTGCATGGCCTGGAACCTGGAGCTGTTACTTGGTTCTGCACACCCTTGTCTCTTAACTAAATTTTTTATATGGCAAGGTTCCTAATGGATGGTTTTTCATAGTTTAAAAAATATATTGTGATTTAAGAAAAAAAGGGACATTTGGGTATTATCCCTTTTATTCCTATGGAAGTTGTAACTTCCTATGGTAGTTACAACTATGATATTTGTAACTAATTTTAATTTTTGATTACCATGAAGACACTTGGTAATTAAAAAGGCCACTTGTCAACTGTAACCTTTTTATCTCCATGGTGACCACTTGGCAATTAAATGAGTCCACTTGGCAACTGAATGAAGACACTTGGCAATTAAATGAGGCCACTTGGCAACTGAATGAAGACACTTGGCGACTGAATAGGACACTTGTCACCTGTAGCTTTTTTATCTCTATGGTGGTTATAACCACCCAAGATATTTTGTAACTTACCTACCTACCTTTGAACCCTATAAAAAGGCTTCAGGGGTCAAGGAGAAAAGGACAATTGAGGACTGGGAGCTCACACTTGGAGACATACTTTGGCTCTTGGGAAGAGCATTTTTAAAAGACATTGTGAAAGATTGCTTGTAAGATGACTTGATAAAGAAAAGATTTCAGCCTCTTTTTCATAGTCCTATGAGTTATGTTTTATTTTTGTTTTGTTTAAATTGTTTAGCTAGTGGTTTAGATAGTATCATCCTTGGCAAGTAATTTTGGGATTTTTAGATTGCTCTTATTATTCTTGTTGCC
>MNCI01005810.1:795798-823089 GCA_015680685.1 Gnetum montanum
AAAATTTTAACAGAAATTTTCTATCGGGCAACAAGAACAATAAGAGCAATCTAAAAATCCTAAAATTACTCACCAAGGATGATACTATCTAAACCACTAGCTAAATAATTTAGACAAAATAAAAAAACAATAAGCATAATTCACAGAACTATGACAAAGAGGCTGAAATCTTTTCTTTAGCAAGCCATTTTACAAGAAATCTTTCACAATGTGTGACCCCAAGTGTGTCTCCAAGTGAGAGCTCCCCAAGTGATGTATCAATGTCTTCTCCCAAGACTCAAAGTGTCATTTTTTCTTCTTACCCCTGAAACCTTTTTATAAGGTTCAAAAGGTAGGTAGGTAAGTTACAAAATATCTTGGGTGGTTAAAACCACCATAGAGATAAAAAAGGTGCAGGTGACAAGTGTCCTATTCAGTTGCCAAGTGGCCTCATTTAATTGCCAACTGGTCACCATGGAGATAAAAAGGTTGCAGTTGACAAGTGTCCCATGTAATTGATAAGTGGCCATTCAGTCGCCAAGTGGTCACCATGGAGAAAAAAAGGTTATAATTGACAAGTGGCCTTGGTGGTTATAAGTACCATGGGAAATTAAAATTTAGTTGTAACCACCAAGGGGAAGTTATCACCACCATGATATTTAAAAATTGCAAAGGACACTTGTTACATACATATAACATTGAATAACTGCCCTATAACTTCGCTTTCCTTTTGAAATAATAAAATATTTTATTTAAGTCATAGTAATAGAGATAGTAATCATAGTAAATATATATCTACTAGTCCCTAACTTGATGAAATTAATCCACAATCTGGACCATGTGTGATCTTTATACTTGGTCAAAAAAGTTGTTAAAAATATTAAACGCTTCCCTGATCTACAGCATCTCTATCTGGCCATGTGCCGAATGGCATTACATCCTTTTTTTTTAACATTTTGCAATCTTCCTAGCAACTCCATGACCATCTTCATCTCTACAAAAAATTTGATGATGTAGATGTGTGAAAAAGGCATTTGGTATTATGCTCTTCTTATTGTTGGGATTCATGAATCTGGAAGTAGCCATGCGCCCACACAGAAAGTGGAAATTGGCACACCCTACGTCTCTGTAACAATGACAACTTGGAACCTAATCCTGAAGCTGCTCTTACTCTTGACGAATTAGAGTCCTTTGTAAGTACCTCCCTGAAGAAACAGCAGGCACAACAATGGAAGCATGGTGCCTGGCATTATCTTGTGTCATCAGGCTAGATTTTCGGATGAAATGCTCATCTCGCAACGATGACAGGAGTTGTAGTTATGTGACTGGTACAAATCAAAAAGCTAAAGGCATTGTACACGGTTAGGCAATTTAGATCCCATGCCAGAAGCGATGATTGCCATAGCTTCCATGGCTGAAACATTTTTTGTGAATTTAGAAGAAGCTTCGCCAGAGTCCTTCTGCCTAGAAGAGGCATGTCAGTTTGTTGTACTATTCTTCGAATTTGAGGTTCAAACCCCATATCTAACATTCTATTTGCTTCATCTAAAGCCAGGTACCACACCATGAATAATGACAATCTCCCCCTTTCAAGAATATTACCAACCCATCTAGGAGTCACAATAAGAATATCTATACCTCTCTCCAACTCACGAAACTGTTGATTGATTGGAGTTCCTCCATATGCAACCAAAACCCAGTGGAAACACTTTGCAGATGCCACAAGGAGGAGCAGGACAGGGCCCATGCAGAATCCCTCTGATAATTGGAAAGTAGAATGCATCGGTTTTCCCCAATCCGTCTTGCACACAAGCCATGAGGTCCTGTTTGGCCAGAGAAATCGGAATTGCGTACTTCTGACTCAGCTTCACGTAGTTACATCGCCTCAAATTCACATTCAATGCTTCTCCAAGATCGATCTCTACAAATGTCTCCACAGGTAGAGATACAGAATCACCGCTGGTATCCATAGGAATATCCTCTTAAGTGTCAAACACCTGAGGATCCGTCGCTACATCTTATTGTAGGAAATTGTAGCTGCTAAGCTCGACCTCTCTATGGATAATATGATCGACAAAGTCAAAATTGATAATATCAACAACATTTGTATTAGAGTCTGCTGCAAAGCCTTCCATTTCCAAAGACCAGCAATTATCGTTCATGGAAGTGGCACAAGTGTTTCAATTGATGCCGAAGTTGGGCAATGGCACCTACAGTTTTATGGCATGGCTTAGGATGCATCATCCCGCGTGCTTTCAATCCATTTAAACAACGTTCCACGTGGAGGAGTTTCTTGGGCTTTTAATGAAATAATATATGAAAGCGGTTTTGAATTATTGATAAATGCCTTACAATCTATCTTTTGTGTTGTTCCTGCTCCTAATGCACTAATTCCCATGCTATTTAGTTTTTTTCATAAGCCTCATATAGTGAGTGTTTAATTCAAATGTCTGGTTCCATTCCAAATTGTTTCCCTGCTCATATCCAACTTGTTCCATGAAATGGCAAAAATGTACCAACACAAAGCCTACGCTAGCCTTCCTGCTATGGATATTGCACATGTCAGACAACACTTGCCACCCTGGACTTTGCCCTCACTTCACTCAATAGTTGTTTTTCCTGGTTTTCTCTCTATTGTGTTTGTAGGATAAAAGCCAAGATGGCATCATTCAAAAATGCGTTGCACCATAAGAGCGAGACACAAAATTTCTCTAAAGTACTTACTTTGATTAGCCTAGCTACTTGAAAGTGCATACCCTACCCTCCCTTCAACCAACTTAATTTCCATTCCCTACACTCACAATTTCCCATATCTTCTTCACAAGTTTCCCTGATGCACATAAAGCCCTTTCACATGCCCAACTGCCAGGCCCATGACACATGGGAGGCCTCTGTAGGTAGGTCAAAGCCCCACATGGATGTAACATAACTCATCTCAAGGAGGAAACACCTGTCCTACAATGATGACAAGGTTGTCTCCAAGTGAACGTGGGTGTGTAGCAGAAAAAAAAGAGACAAAAAAAGAGACAAGTGCCTAAAAATGGTACAAAAGCTACTTTGCAATCATTCTGGCTATAAATCAACCATCTCTAAGTCTCCAGTGGGAGGTTAAGGGTCAAAGGCAAAGACACCCATGCATGCTGATTCCCTCATAAGCATTCCAATGAGGGATCACACTGTGGCAACAGTTTTCATGACGTTGCATTCTACCTTCATACCTTCCCTGACCCTGTTTCCTCAAATCCACCCCTTTCCCCCTATCCTACATCACTCTCCAAGTACTCTCAAACATAGTGAAGTGTCATCCAAATGGGCACTGAAGAGCGATGTTGGCATCTTGCTCTTCATGGTGTTTCATATTCTATGTCAACATCTCTCAGGTAAATCCTCCAAATGTCAACAAACATGGGCCATTGAAACACCATCAATTTTGGGACTCTAATGATTCAGCACAATCCTAAAATTTGGGCAAGGACCTTTGCAAGCATGGTGTCACACTAGACCGTGCAGATAACATGGCACCCTGGAAGTCCTAATTCCTGCAAAGTCGCTTCCAAGCTTGCCTACCACCATCTGCAGCATAGTAAATGTAGCACCCAGCTAGGAGGCCAATTTTCAAAAAAGAGGCACTAAGGGTAGATCGTACAGTCTGGAAAATTTTCTATTTCCTATGCTGATAGGCTTGCTGCACCCTCTAGCTTGCCTAGCTCGACACATGACCCAGTTGATGGTCTACCTAGGGACCATGCTAGGAGTTGTTGAAAGTGTTCAGGATGGGCTAAATAGTTCAGTAAGTTTTCTAACTGTGAAACCTGCTACGCTGAACAACATAGTAAGCCAAGTGGAGATTGATCAGGCATCAAAAATGCATATTAACAATGATTCAACCCTCTGAGATACCTTCCCCACTTCATCCTTCAAGCATGATCAACATGACATAGGAGAATGTGGTAAATTTTATCAAAAATCATCTTCATTTGAGTACTAAACTGTGCTATGCTACATAGCATAGCAAAGTTCCACTGTGACATTGCTTCCACTTAGGCTATTTTAACAAAGTAAACATAATTGCCCATGCTTCAACCATCAAACATGCTTGCTCTGCTAACACTCTAGGACATGATTGACATCCCATGACAAAATTTTTGCAAAGTGAGTCAAGATTCAGGCCAAACTAGGTGCTACGTTGTGCTATGCTACATAGTGTAGCACAACATAGCAAGGACAGAATGCACGAAGGTCGTCTACCAGGTTGTTCTAGCAAAAGAACTACACTTGGCCATGCTTTGACCTCCAAGACCACCTGTCCCACTTCACCCTCAGGCTCCAAGCAAAGTTTCTTGACAAAGCATTGCAAATTAAGTAAGGATGCATGTCACACTGGATGCTACGCTGTGCTACGCTGCACATTGTAGAACAACGTAGCAAGGACACAAAGCCCAAAAGTATCCCAAGGATGAGCTCCACAGGTCCTGAAACACCACAAAATTCTGAGCTTAGTACTTCTCCAACAAGAATCGAGCTAAGTCATGATGCTCCTCAGCATGACTGAAGCTTGAGGGCCTCACAGATAGCTTCAAACGGAGTCAAACTCAACAAGAAATGGTTCCTTGGGACCCACAGAAGACTACAATGACATCTGGCATTAAACTTGGCAAATCTTGACCTCAAAATACTTGGTTTTCACTAAGTATGCATCATGTACACTGGCCTATACATGCCCAGCGTACAGCAACTTTTGGGCCAAAAATGAGTCAAAACATGCCAGAATTGAGTGTCTAGACCCCCCCCCCCCCCCCCAAGACCTTTTCCAAGGTCCCGAATAGCTCTCAGGCACTTGAAAATCAAATTTTGGGCTCCAAAAGATGGTCTTTCATTCCTGTACACCCAGCATATACGCCCAGCGTGCAGCCAACGTACAGCAACTTTTGGGCCCCAAAAATGAGTCAAAACATGCCAGAAATGAGCATCTAGACCCCCTAGGACCTTTCCCAGGGTCCCCAATAGCTCTCAGGCACTTGAAAATCAAATTTTGGGCTCCAAATGATAGTCTTTCATTCCTGTACGCCCAGCGTATACGCCCAACGTGCAGCCAACGTACAGCAACTTTTGGGCCCCAAAAATGAGTCAAAACATCCCAGAACTGAGTGTTTGGACCCCCCAGGACCTTTCCCAATGTCCCCAATAGCTCTCAGGCACCCAAAAATCAAGTTTCAACCTCAAAATGATGCACTTACATGACCTGTACGCTGAGCATACGTACTCTGCACGCCCAACGTGCAACCCAGCGTACACCACCAGAAACAGCCCAAAACAGGCATTAAACAACAAGATTTTCATCTAAAATTAACTCTCAAAGGTAGGGAAACTATTGGGCATCATCACAGGCACCCAAAAATCAATTTTTGACCTTAAAATGAAGCATTTTCATGTCTGTACGCTGGGTACATTTTTTGTGTACGCTGGCATGTTGTACGCTGGCATCCTGTACGCTGGCATGCTATACGCTGGAATGCTATACACTAGCAGGATGTACACTGGCATGCTAGACACTAGCATGCTATACACTGGCATGCTATATGCTAGCATGCTATATGATGGCATGCTATACACTGGCATGCTATACGCTGGCATCCTGTACGCTGGCATCCTGTATGCTGGCATGCTATATGTTGTACAGTTGTAACATATTCTACACTTCTTCAACACACCACCTATCACCCAATCTAAATTTTTCTCACCTTACAGCCACTCATCCCCTTTTAGACCCCAGTCTAATGTCTAAACCCGTATAAAAACTCCGATTTTTTACCAGATCCGGAGGTTCAAAAAATTAAAAGCATCTTGACAAAAATCGGGGAGACCAAACTAAGAAAATTGAGAACCCTGCATCCTATACGCTAGATCTCAACCCTGCACGCTAAACATACAGCCTCTACATTGTACCTGCAGTCTGAACCAGCATGCTGCTAAACCCTCGCATTCACCGGGGCTCTTCGTCCGCCTTGTGTCACATCCATAACTGCGTTAAGACCGGTGCATTCTAACTTTCATTGTGCAATGACATTGCCACATTTTTACTAAGATTTGTTATAGTTTTATCATCCATTCTTGTATGCTCATCATTTACGTTCTTGTACGTTTGCGCCCAGTTTTATATTAGTTACATTGTTTACATATAACCCGGCGTATAATATATCGGTATACGCTCAGGGAAATCCTTGTCTGATCCGCGTGCGGATCACTCGAGGTGCTCTACCTTCATTAATTCCAGCTTGCCCTCAAGCAAAGGTAGGGTCTTCTATGCTTGTTCGAGGATCTCCTGGTCTCTGTTTCGTTCCAGCCGGAGATCGACGATTTCGGGCAGTATAGGTCCCAGGACTTTTTAGCATGGAAAGAAGGGTTGCTAATTATTGAAGTTACTTGCCTAACCAGGCCTCGAAGGAGTATCTTTGATTTTTTGGTGAAATTTATCTCAAGATTGGCGGCTACGCTACACAGCATAGCACAATGTAGCGGGTGGGTGATTATGCTATGTCAATATGTTGGGCAATGTAGGTTTTGTAACACTCATGTGTATGCTCCTGGATGTCTTCGGTTAGCTCCAGAACTCATCGACAATCGTCATTTCTGCTTTGACATCTCTTCAATGAATAAGATCAGTAGTTTGCTCTATTTTGCACCCCTTGTTAATTCCCAGAGTTGTCCCTACACTTTACCCTACTCGTAAGGGTAGGGAAGATGTAGTCCTGGAGCACATACTCCACTTTGCATTAATCATCAGCATTTTCTGTAAAAACATGGTAGTTCCCCGGATTCTAGCACATGCAGTTTGAACGGTATGATCACAGCTTAGCAAGTTTCACATCTAGCGTAACACTGCAACATAGCATGCCAGCATAACACTACAGCGTAGCACTACACAGTAGTATGGCACATTCACATTTGCACCATATGGGACCGAGGACATGTGGCATCCAAACCATGTCTCTTTCCTGCATCCAACTCTATAAATACCCTAGTAAACAATGTTCAAAGGGTTGGCTTCTAGAATTTTTAGCTTTTGGACTTGGCTTTCTTGCGATTGGAATTTTGGGCATTTGGCTTTCTAGTGATTGGCTTTGGCAAAGAGGTTAGCGAGCAGAGGTTAACAAATTGCAAACCCAACAGCAGCATTCTCTTAGCCCAGCGAGCATTAGCTCAATAGTTCCTGTTGACACCCCATTGGCAGTAGTCCAAGACCTATGACCATATCATTCTATTGTAAGCTATGCCTGTCCACACTACACATCAATTGCACACCTTCTTCAGCTCAACAAAGATCAAATCCCCCAACTTTGGGGTGGTGCATTTTCTCACTCAAGCTCATTTCATTTCATTTCACTATTTTGTTCAGTTACATATTTTGCTACACTTTTACCATTCTGTGTTTTATAGCTTTCTACACCTCGACCTCCACACATAACATCTCAAAACTATTATTTACGAAAGGTTATTGTACACTGACTAAGTCCCTGTCTGATTAACCAAACCATTTAGGGCACCCCACTTTTGTTTTCTCTCCAGCATAGCCCTCGCATGAATCCGGGGTTAGGCTATATGCCTGGTAACCTCTCGGTGTTTCAGGCACTGACATTTTTGGCTACTACAATGGGATGGGCCTTTGTTGCTCACTAAGGCATACAACAACGAAGCCTTCAAGCTCACTGATCTAGATGGCAATGAGTTTGTCAATCCTATTAACCACTCATACCTGAAGCCATACTACACTTGACATGTAGTATCGCATCAATGATAAAAGCAAGGTAAGTAAATATCTACTATGATGTTAAATTGGCACAAAACATCTACTATGACATTAAACTGGCACAGAACATCTACTATGACGTTAAACTAGCATAGATATATTCTATGACGTTAAACTGGCACAAAACATCTGTTATGACGTTAAATTGGCATAGACATTTGCTATGACATTAAACTAGCATAGACATATGTTATGACGTTAAAATAACACAGAATGTCCTTGGGCTATGACATTAAACTAGCACCCACAACATGGTCTTCTATGATCTTAAACTGGCCATCCACCATCCACTACGATGTTAAATTAGTGCAATGATCTACTAGGACCTTAAACTAGCACAACAAGCGGTCTACCAAGACCTAAAAATGGGTTTGCGATTTAGCACCTACAGTCCAACATACATGGTCCTACGAACAAACGAGCAAGAATACTTCCAATCTTCCATTTCCTGCCCACACTTTTCAGGTAGGATGGGGTGGGGCATTGTAGTTCTAGAATGAAGTTCATGTTATCAAGGAAAAATCCTCTGGGACATTTGGAATGTTGTCATCCCTAGCATCTTGCTAATTTTCCAAAATGTCATTTGGCATCTTGCTAACCTTTTAGAGCTACCATCACCACCACCAATCATTCTAGTCATAGCTCTTGTTGTTAGCAGCACTCACTAGAGTCCCAGCAGTACTATTGCACAGCCACAACACTACCATCCTCTAACTCTCACCATCACCTGAGTTTGGAAGAGCATTTGGTAGTGTGGCCCCTTTCCCTATGGCTAAGTTTTCTAGCTCCTATCTTTGGTGAGAACTCCTGAGCACCTACATCACCATTGCTACTAGCCACATGAGTGCTCACTTCTGGTGTGGTTGCTAGAGCTTTCTAGCCTACCATGATCGACACTTGTACTAGCCTTCCTACTTTAGACATTGCATGCAACTAATGCAGCACTTGCAACCCTCACAATTTCCCTAGCAAGCAAGACTTCGCCCTCATCTCACATGGTGGTTATTTTCTCTTGTTTTCTTTATGTTGCATTTGCAGGATGAAGCCTGGGTGATGTCATTCAAGGATGTGTTTCATCACGATGGCAAGGCACCACATTTTTGTGATGTGTCTACTTTGTCTTGCCTTGCTACTTAAGAGTGCACATCCCTAAAATCCCCTCAGCCAACCTAACCTCTACCTCTTGATCTTGCAATCTTCCACATCTCCTGCAAGCTTCCCTAATGCACATGTAACCTTTCTTGTAGTCAGTCGCTAAACCCATGGCAGACATAATGCAACTCATCCCATGGGGAGCCTTTTTGGGCTGGTCAAAGCCCCAAACGGATGTAACACAACTCATCCTAGGGAGGAAACACCTATCCTACAGATCCGACGTGGTTGCCTATAAGAAAATATGGCGTATAGTTTGCTAGAAAATACAAAAGAAGAAGAAGAAAGAAAGAAGAATATATATATATATAGAATAAAAATAAAAAGAAGAAAAAATGGGAAATAAAATAGGACAAATCAAGTGCCCAAGTCAAATGGCACAGTTGTCATTTTGCAACTAGTCCGGCCTTGGATCAACCGTCTCATAAGCACTTCAATGAGAGGTCAAAATCCAAAGGGTAGGGCACCTTTGCATGCTAACTCCCTCACAAGCACTCTGATGAGGAATCATGCTATGGCAACAAGCCATCATGGCATTACATTCCATAGCTATCCTTTCCATCCATTGCCCCTTGATCCATCTCCCTAAACTATTCCCTATCACACCTCATTACCTTGGAACTCTCAAGTACAGTAAAGCATTGTCCAAGTGGGCACTCACGAATGGTGTTGGTGTCATGTTCATCATTGTGTTTTATATTCTTTATTGACATCTCTCAAGTGAGTCCTCCAGATGTCAATAAAGAGGGGCTAATGAAACACCATTAATTTTGGGCCCCTATAGTTCAATGGTAGGTTTCTCAAAGTGTTAAAACTTGGGCAAAATTTTTCTAATTTTGGTATCATGCTGTGTAGTATAGACAACATAGCACATTAGGAGCCCTTTGTTTGCAAAATTTTTCTAAGTCTACCTACTACGCTCCCTAGCACAACCAGCATAGCACATACTTCCAAGGCCACTTTGCACAAATGTCAAGCCAAAAGCAGTTAAGGGTCACTGAGGATGGATCAAACAGTTTGGCAAATTTTCTATCTCCTAGACTGTCAAGCTCGCTACGCTCTCTAGCTTTCTTAGCTTGACACATGTTCCAATCACCAATCCACCCAAGTACTAGGCTAAGAGTTGTCAAAAGTGCATAGCATGAAATAAATAGTTTGGCAAATTTTCTATGTTTTGGGCCTGCCATACTCTACTATGCTACATAGTGTAGCCAGTGTGACACAAGTTTCAGGGCCAAATTTTTCTAAGTGTTGAACAAGAATCCATCAAGCTATCTAGACATGGAAGATGCATTTGACAATGTTCTGACTTCCAAGGCTCCCTATCCTACTTCACCCCAAAATGTGGTCAATGTGCCACAAAGAAACATTACAAATTTTGGTAAATTTCATCAAAGTGTTGGTGCTACACTATGCAGCTTAGATAGCATGACAAGCCAAAATCTGTAAAACTTTTGTAAGTGTTCATGCTATGCTCTATCACACTATGTAGTGTAGACAGTGTGACACTTGGGAAATGCCTCCAAAAGCTCCCATAAATTGGCATTGACCTTCATTTCAGCTCCAACATCCTTCTAATGGCCAAAATCAATAGTTTTCTTTGCTTTTTCACCCCCCATTGATCCCCAAAAATTATTCCTACACTTGACCCTACTCGGAAGAGAGTGAAGATGTAGTCCCAAAGTGTAGACTCCAAGTTGCATTTTTTTGGCATTGTTTGTAGGTACATGGTGGTCCTTTAGACTCTAGCACATGCAGTCTAGGTGGTGTGGTCATAGTTTAGCATATTCTTAGTTCCCATTCCTATCATGCAAAGCGTTATACTTTGAGTGTAACACTCACAACTTGACATTTTGAGTGTAACATCTCAGCGTGACTTGTTCACATCCATGCTGCATGGGACCCAGGCCACGTGGCATCCAGTCCACATCTCACATCAACCCTAGCCCTATAAATACCCCAATAATCAGCATTTTAAGGGTGGATCAATAAATCATTCTAAGCATCAAGCACTAGAGCACTCTTAGCATCTTCATCACTCCCGCATTTGAGCACCCGAGCCTGACACTTGGCCGAGTACCATGACATAGTCTTCTTTACACCTACACAACATGACAACTACAAGCCTGACAGGTCTAGCCCCCTTTACAGCCATGAGCACCACGTCTGTAATGTTCCAGAGACTATGACCACACTACCATGCTGCCCCACTATGCCTGTCTAACACTGCGTACCATTTTCACACACTATTTAATCAAAAGTCATGTTCCCTGGTCTTCGGGTGGTGCATTTCTTAACCTAAACTCTTATTTCATTTTCCTTTAGCATGTGTTTCAAATTTTAGCATAATTTCTTGTGTTTTCTACTACTAATATGTATTTTTGCTTATTGACAATACTATTTTCAAGCTTTTGCAAATGGTTATTATTACACCATATAAGTCCCTGTATAATTGACCCTACCATTCAGGGTGACTCATTTCCATTTTCCCTAGCATGGCCCTCCCATGGGCTCTGGGTAAAGCTATACACCTGACAACCTCTCGATGTTCCAACCACTAACATTTTCAGACGTCATAGAAGGTTATGCAAACTAGGTGGAGATGATGAAGGGAAAGGTGGTAGAGGATCCTACACTTTATTGTGCATGCAATACTTGATGGCTTGCCACCACTGGCATGGACCTGGGAGGTAGATGATTGTGACTGGTTGATGAATCATGATTCGCTAGGCCCTAATATTGAGTACACGATATCAGGTATGCAATATCACAGCCTAGGTAACGATATCATATATGTGATATCGTGATTCCTGTGTTAGCCTATAAATATAGCACTTAGGTGCACGAGAAAGGAGTATTTTGTTAAGTATTTCTATTAGTTTTTAGTTAGCTTTCAATTCTTTTTCCAAGTGCATGCCCACAATGTGATGCTTTTAATTGTACAGAACCTTTGTTCGAGTGTGTCATACTTGGACATGCACACAATCAGCAATAAAGATTGAGATTACTCCATAATTGTAGCATTCACTTAGTTTTTAATTATTTAATTATTAATTATTATTTATTGTTTTCTTAGTTAATATTTCTTATATCATCATTTACTATTCTTGTTGTTAATGTGAAACGAGTACATCTTAATCACAAACATTTAAGTGTAACTACGTGGTAACCAGTAGCATATCAAGTAGTGCTTCAAGTGATGTGCACTTGGTAATCCTAGTAGTACACAAAGTCCAAGATGCGTACGGATGATTAAGGATGGATGCTCATCGCCCTTAGACAAGCTTAGATTTTATTTCCTATTGCTTATTATTTTAATCAAGTTATTTCTCACTATCTTTAGGAGTAGCATAGTATTAGAAACCACATCATACACCTCACTATGGACTAAAGCATACATGACAAAGAAAATACTAGTCTAGGTGGAAAGATAGCGAACTGTGATTAACAAATAACTATCTAGGTGCCACAACTAGTCCATCTATAGAGTTCAATCAGATTTCGTAGACACACTTGTATTCATATGGTTGAGCGTAGGGGTACCTCACCACTCATCATTGGCATTGTTGCCAGGGACGGTGCTAGTTATCTAGATTAGTTATATCATACAAAATTGCTATAATAGGATATTAACGATATATCTTTTACAAAAAGAAATTAAATTTAATTAATTCACACATAACTCATAACAATGTCTCTCTCACAAAACAATGATAACGCAACATCTAGCGAGGTAATTCATTGGAGAACCAATGAAATTTATAACGAAGAAGAGGTTTGGAGTACGCAATCTTATGCAGGAGTTTCATATATTCATGGACACCCCAATGATACTCAAGGACTCTTGTCATCCAACTTAGATACCTCTAGTGAGGATGGGACATCCCATAGAATGAGGGGGCCTGTAAGACCTAGGATCTTCTCAATGGTTAGCAAGAGTATATCAAGGGATGATTGGAAGACTTACAAAAGTCATGACGAGTCCTTCAATTCTCTCTCTTCCCCTACTCCTTCAACATCAAGTTGTGACATGGATGACTATTCCTCAAGGGGTCAGCTTAGAAACAAAAACGAACCCACGGGAAAAATCAAGAATGCCAACATGAACATAGACAACATTGTCCCAACTCACAAACTCACAATTTAATTAGTGATGATGAATCCCTGTTGGCCACTAAGAGCTAAATGCATATTACAAAGGCTGTTCAGATATCCCATAGGCATTGTAAGGAAAGCTGTCTACCTAGGCTTGATTTAAACAACTTTCCTAAGTTCTCAGGAGGCGATGATTTAGATCCACAACATCATTTACAAGCCTTCTATGATGCCTGTGCATGGAACAACATTGATAATGGGTGGAAAAGGCTAAAGCTCTTCCCTATGACACTTGTGGGCTAAGAAAAAGTGTGGTATAGGTCTTTAAAACCAAATTCAATTCGTCATTAGCCTACAATGATAAACCTCTTCAATGAAAGATATCAAACCTGTGCAAGAGTGTCGACCTTGAGGAGACAAATCCAAGAGTGGAAATAAGGGAAACATGAACCCTTAGACATGGCCTTAGAAATATATTATTCATTATTAAACAAATTCCAAAGCCATGGATTCTCCGAGGAAAGGCTAATGTGTCACATCATGGATGGGCTCCATAATGAAACAAGGGAGACCCTAGGGATGTATGCCCCAGGTCAACTATATGAACTACGAACCCACCAATTCCAAGAGCTTATTAAGCAAATAGCAAAAGAAGAAGGAGAGAGAGACAAATGGGAGAATGTTGAAAGATCTTAATATGACCAAACTCTTAAAGTGACAAAGGTCCATAACCATGAAAAGGAGAAATCAACTCATCTCGAGGAGGTGGAACCATCCCCATCTTTGCCAATACTAAAATCACTAGATGAAATCAAGGAAAAGATCAATAAGATAATGGAGTGGGTACATAAAAAATGTGGAGAATATGCAAACATTATTAGTATTAGAACCATGCAAGATCACTCTGACAATGAGAATGAACAAAGGATTTCAAACTCAAAAATGGGATAGAACACCATTCGACAATTGGAAAGAAGGATTGAAGAAAATAAGGATAGGGGCTCAATTGCCAATCATAAGTATCAATGTGATGTTTGTTTGTATGATCACCTGACAAGCCAATGCCCAATCTTGTCACATTTACATAAGCATTGGGGAGGAATGCTACAACCAAACTTCGTACAGAAGTATTGTGTTCAACCGTAGTGGCAAAACCCCCAGTCATGGGGGAGGTCACCACCAAACTAGACGCATCCTTTGTACCACCTGACACCAAGTGCTTATTATGTTCAACACCATGTTTCTCCAAATGGATCCACATCCTCTACTTCACCTTGTCATTATTATTCTCTTGAGTATCATCAACCCATGACCTCTCCTATGGGATCACCACCTCATGTTCCTCACACTTCTCCTTACTCCCAATATTCTCATCCTTCACCTCCTTCTACATCACCACCAGTTGTACTAGAAGGTTTTGCACCATAGCATCAACCAAAGAACATTACTTATGCTACTACTGTTAATAGTAGTGGAAGTCCTCCACAACATCAGAAGCATCCTTTCTTTAGGCATGGCCATAGAAAGATATAGCATAGTTCTAAAACCACTGCATCCTCTAACTTAGCACAAGCTCAACACTATGATGCACCTACCCCTTTAAACTTAATGCCTCTTGTTACCTTATCCATACCACCAATTAACACTCCAACAGCCATGCGACCTAATGAATATAACAACGTGGGAAGACATATCAATCCTTGCATACCGTTTTATGGTCACAGGTGTCATAGTGGATCAACCCCTTCTCACATGATTACATCTTATAATCTACCCCACTATGCCTACTTTAATCAAGTGTGTGAACCCCAATTTGGGTACATTCCTGCCACCACATCAAAAGACACCTAGTGGTTTGGGTATGATCGAACCTCAATATTTCCAACATGCATGGATCCAAACTTTCCATTTATGAATTCTTGCCATGATCAAAGGTTTAGTCATGGGGGATACTTCCCATTCTAACAAGAAAAATTAGTAAATGTTTTTCTTTTTCTTTGGTCTTACAATTTTTTGTTTTTCAATTTTTTGTTTTCTTATTCTTCATTTTTTAATTTGTCGTTTTATCTTTTTTTGGGTGATCTCATCTATGAATAAAATACTCATGTAACCCATCAATTGAGGTGTTGTTCTATGCTATCAAGTCACAAGGGACTAATTATTTGGACAGTGAGCCCATAACATCCACCCACCCATTCTATTAATAAGAGGTTCAACTCTGGGTACGATAATATTCTTGTTATCATTAAAACTTAAAGTAAATATGTACTCATTATGCTTGGAGCAAAGAGTAATGGACTAAGAGGGAATGGCTAGGGTGTGACATCAAGGGGACTTGCGGATTCTCTTTGGTGACATCTGTATGTGCTATCATGCAGCTTGGTTATACTAAGATCCTTGTAGATCTAACGAAAAATGGGAGTAAGAGTTGTGATAAAGGCACTCAATAAAGGAACTCAATGTTGTTCTGGGGTTCTCACTAGAAAGACATGCATCCATGCCTAAAGGTTGGCAGCTTCTCCGAATCACCTTTGGGGAAAGACAGAGTGCCAAAGCGGCCAGAAGAAGAAAAATACAAAGAAAAGATCAAGAAAAATGTGCCACAAACAAATTCAAATCACTCCTCCCTTACACACAACACTAAGTGATCATACATCTTGCTATTGTGATGCTCTTATGGTTATCTATCATCAGGATGAAACAATGCGGTGTCACTGATTAGAGATATGGACTTGGTTTTGATCTTGGAGCAAAAGGCTAATGGTACCTTAATCATGCAAAACACTTTGGATTCATTGTGCCCAAGGTAATTTACCTCACATCCCAATCTCTACAATCCCTTCTACAATTCCTCTCATCTCATGGTCCAAGTATTTCTAACTTGTGTCTTGTGTGGCAAAGAATCCATACCTCCTCATGGTGGTATTTAACATGTGTGTGTGTGTGTTTTTTTTTTTTTTTTGCATAAGCGTATATTACATTTAACCCTTCTAGTACCCATGAACATTTTAAGGTGTGGTTACACAAGGGCCTAATAGGTTAGAACCTACTTCGAGGAGGAACCACTTGTGTAACTTTTGTAATTTGTACTTGTTGCACACCACCACATCATCTTATACCCTCTAAGTATTGCATTTTTGAATTTATTCTTTCCTTTCCTTTATCATTCTTTCAACCAAACATTCCTTTGCAACACTACATGTCCCTTTTCCTCATCATATTCAAGAACTTCATTGTATAATTCCACTTCATTACACTTTTGGTGCCTTAATGACCACTTAACATTACCCCAAACCTTTCAACTCTACCTCAAATCCTTCATTTTTTGGCCATGAAAACTCAAAAATTCATCAATTTTACTAAGTACCCTATTTTGGAAGGGACGCAATATGGGGTACCTGGTATTAGGTCCGTGCTATCGCGTACGCAATATTGCATTGACAAAACCTATATATATGGGTCCCCCATGTGCGTAGAAGTCATTTTCAACTATTGATGCAAGGGGAGTTGTCATTTTCTTCCATGATTTTTCACACTTTGCAAGCCTACCATTTAACCATCCATATCTTGCTCATTAATGCTCTGATTTTCCTTTCAATCGAACCTATGTAAACTTGGAGTGTTTAACTCAATCGTGGAGAAGAGGTATAGTAGAATTCATGCATAAATTTTTTGAAATTTTCCATCGCCCAAAGGATATCATAGGACTACATAATATTAATAAGTGTTAAGAACTCATGCCAAATTAATTTTCTTTCTTTACCCAAATCATTTAAATTATTAATTGGAATCACCTAATCAAATTGGACCTGACATTAAAACTTTTAGGGGAAATTCCTTAAAAAATTTCTAACTCTGAAATCACACTAAGCAAAGAATTCAACATTTATTAAAGGTAATGAGTAAGGTATGAGATAATTGAACTTCTTTAAATAACCTTACTAACAATCGATCTTTGTGTGATTACAAATGGCCCCTAAATAAAGACAATAAGGAGGACCCTCTCAAGGTGCATTCAAATGCCCAAGGAAAGGTAGAGACTAAGGACCTCCCACAAAACATGTAGAAGAAGAGGCATAATTGTTTAGCATCCATCAAGAAACCCTTGTTACTGCACAATCTGGGCAAGCAAAAGGTGGACAAGGTAGGGCACCTAAACAAGGATAACATCTCATGTTGTCCCTAGAATGTGTTCAGGAAATTTGGGAAAGGTCCACATTAGTTGCAGTGATCGTGGAACTTAATTTTGGACCTTTTACCAAATTTTCACCTATGCTGGTCAAAGATCAACTCAAAGGATCTCCACTATGGCCTGTCCTCTCAAAAAGTGGAGAATGGTATTTGGGAGAAACTTATCAATTCTGGCATAATAAAGAGGAAGGTACCACCACTTACTTTGGTGGGATTTTAGTTGATTTCTCCATGAAGTCCATTGTGGAAGTTTTGAATCTTCCAAATACAAGCCCCAAAGTTGCTCATCTGTCCACCCACTCTAATGCTTATGCACAAAAAGTATAGCTAAAGAGGGTGTATGACAAGGAGGACAAAACATATGGAGAACTCACCCTTGAAGAGAGAATTTATTTCAAAACTGGCACCTCTCACATCTTTCCAACGAAGGGACTAAACAAGATCTCCACNGATCCTAAATATGAGTAGACAGTTGGGCCCACGACACCTTGAATAGCAAGGCCTAGCCAACTTCTAGACATGAAGCCTAGTCAATAATAAGAAGCAAGGGCCAACACATAGCCATGGGCCAACAAGACCAACTGCCATCATCACCGCAAGATTACTGACCATCGATGAGCCACTGTAGAGCCATTGTAGAAATGGTTGGTTGGGGAATTCATGATGAGACCAACCTCTTCAAGGTAATCGATGATGTTGTATAGCCCATAATCTCAATTGATCATGCACAAGGCAAGGTTTCAATACAAACAGGAAGAAGGGAGTCACATTGGTCACAGCAAATTTCTCGGAATGTTGCATCATTTCAAGTACAATTAGAAACTAGTGAAGGTGCCACAATAGTGGTCATGCAACACTAGAATGTAGCTGAAGTAGCAAAAGTAATCATAGATCACATTAAAGAGTCATTTAACATCCCTATTTTGCCATCGGAAAATCTCATAAGAGCATGCAATGCTTAAGTTTTAGCTGGTTCCTCGATGATTCTTGCAGAACATGATGATGCTTTGGATCATTTACTACAAATAGGACAAGTAATGATGTCCTTGTTTAACATCCCCCAAGATGTCATAGCAGCACAATCAAACCTCATTTCCATAAATGGAAAGTTGTTTATGGCTGAGGTTAGAGCTAAACACACAGAAGATGAGTTGAGAAGACTCCAGGAGAAGTTTTTTGCCCTACAAGCTAAACAGCGAGATCCATCCCAACTTATTCCAACCAATTAGCTAGAATTATTTAGGATAGAGAAACTAAATAAATTATTAGAGGAGAATAAAAATATGGCAATGGAAAAGGAGAAGGCTGATTGAGATGCTTCGAAAGCACAGGCTCAAACATATGCACATGCAAAAGCACTCAAAGCCTTATAGGAAGAAAATAAACTCCTTACTACCAAAAATCTTCGATTGATAATATTTGAAAAGTAAAAGAACGTTCTTGATTAAAGTTTTCAAAAAATGGAAGAACAATTAATAAGGATTAACTAAGACATAAATCACTTAGCCAGGGAGAATATGACTCTCTCAATGGAGGAGGTACATGCCATCTATCAAAAGACGGCCATTGAAATAAGCACATGGCAAAAGAAAGTGAAGTAACATGAAACATTGAAGGAGCATTTCCACAACCAAGTGGGAATGTATAAGCATATCATTAAAAAAGAGGCTCATATGGCTAAGACCCACATCAACTCTTTCAATGCTCAAAACACTAATTGGTTGGCCATATTAGACACTTACGCCTTCATCCACCAAGCAAAATTAAAGAGCTGAGACCTATAGATCTAGGATCTCACAAAATAAATGGAGTTGGTAAACTTGTGGTATGCCAACTTGGCCATGTTAATAGTAGGACACCTGAAGACTAAATTGGAAAAGCAAGTAGCTACCACCTACGCCAAATATGAAATAGAGTTTGCTGAATACAAAAAGACACTGCAAAAATTAGAGGTAGAAAATTCTAAGGTAGAGGTGGTAAAAAATAGCTACTAAGGTTAAAAATATGTTGCAGTAGATTTGGCTCAACATCTCACAAATTATTAAGAATTTAGAGACAAAGCCAAGGTATACGAGGAGGAACAATGGTTGTTTACGGTGTGGTACGTCACAACTAATCAAATGTTCCCATAATTGTCATGTCCATGGGAGGTACCAACTCTATCAAACATTGGAACATCAACATGGATGGCACATGATCCCCAAATAGAGGAAGAAAAGCTTCAAAAGCTCCTTCAAAAGCACCCATTTACAAAGCCTAGAGCGTAGGATAAGGGAAAGAAGCCCATGGAGGAGCCACCACCACCAAGAACTACATGAGTTCCAAATAATTTTGTATTTTGTATCTTGTGTTGGTGTCCCAATTTTGTTTTCTCTAATCCCACACTACAGCATGAAATAATTTAGGGTTAGTCCATAATCCCATACCTATCCACTGTGTAATCAAATGAGCTTGTTTCTCATTTTGTTTGACTCAAGAATGAGTTTTTATTTAGTCATGGGGGTATGATAAATTGTGGTTCACCAGGCCCCAATATTGGGTACACACTATCGGGTACACAATATCATAGCCTAGGTAATGATATGGTATACATGATATCATGATTCCTATGTTAGCCTATAAATATAGCACTCAAGTGCATGGGAAAGGAGTCTTTTGGTAAGTCTTTAGGTCAAGTCTTTTTGTTAGTTTTTAGTTAGCTTTCAGTTCTTTTCCCAAGTGCATGCCCGTAGTGTGATGCTTGTAATTGTATGGAACCTTTGTTCAAGTGTGTTGTACTTGGACATGCACACAATTGACAATAAAGATTGAGCTTACTCCATCATTACAGCATTCACTTAGGTTTTAATTGTTTGATTATTAATTATTATTTATTATTTATTATTTTCTTAGTTAATATTTCTTTTATCATCATTTACTATTCCTATTATTAATGTGAAATGAGTACATATTAATCATGAACATTTAAGTGTAACTACATGGTAACCTAGTAGTATATAAAATAGTGCTTCAAGTTATGTGTTCTTGGTAATCCCAGAAGTAGTATACGAAGTCCAAGATGCATACCAATGATTAAGGACAGATGCTCATCACACGTAGGCTAGCTTAGATTTTATTTCCTATTACTTATTAGTTTAATCAAGTTATTTCTCACTGCCTTTAGGAGTAGCATAGTATTAGAAACCACATCATACACCTCACTCTCGACTAAATCATACGTGACAAAGCAAATACTAGTCTAGGTAGGAAGATAGCAAATTGAAATTAACATATAACTATTTAGGTGCCACAACTAGTCCATATGCAGAGTTTGACCGGATCACGCATACACACTTGTATTCATATGGTTGAGCATAGGGGTACCTCACCACTCATCACTAGTGCAGGATAAAACTAGAAATAGGCTATTAGAAAAAGTTGTAAAATGGGATATGACTCTTTGAATGAGCCTCAAATTCATCTTGACCATCCTGCAAGTGTTCATCATAGTTTGATGCTACATCATGCTCATTAGGACTGCTCACTCTAACGAGTTACTCTAGTAACCACCGAGAGTTATCGATAAGCAGGATGAATGCGTTAGGTGTAGGAAGAAATTCCTTCCCATTTCGATGTATGATCTCAAAGCTTTACTTAGCATCTAATTCTTGATGATCTAGGGATAGATCCACTTGAAGTTTCACATAGAGGAAGTTGTATTTTTTGACATCGAGCACCATGTGGTTAAGCACTTGGTTGCGCAATCTGAGTGACTGTCGTTGTGGCTATACAAGAATGAGTGGGGGATCAATTTCTACCACCTTTTGGATGGGGTGGGTCACCTCTGTGCTCAAGGAAGAGGTTGAAGGGTGCATGGGATTCATGTTACTATGTAAAAATGAAAGAAATAATAATGCTAAATAGAAAATGGTTAAGTGTAGAGAATGTTGGAAAAACGGCTAAGTATGAAAAACTATGAAAATAGGCCAAAAATGACTAACCCTACAGACACTACTAAAAAGTAACTAACTCGGGTGTTACACTCACTGCACTTTGAGAACTTGTTACACTCTATAGAACACCTAGAGTTTAACACAATGGATACAATTGGGCTTTCGTCCTATGGGGTTCTAGGGGAACTAACAACTAGGACCAATCTACACCAACTGAATCACAGACAACTCCTACGTTGGCCTATGATCTAGTTACTATCATGGTAGGTCCATAGGGGTGTTACATCTATGCTAGCTCCAAACTAGTAACAGAGGTGTAGAAAGCACATAGGACTACCCTTGAACAAAGAAGAAATAAGAGGCCTTACTTCTACAGCCAAAAACTGTGATGACCAGAAATGTCAATGGCCAGAACACCAAGAGGTTAGCAAGAATATAGCCTAACCCCAACTTCATGTGAGGGCCATGATAGAAAATGGAGATGTGGTGCCTTGAATAGTCTTTTCAATCAGACAGGGACTTATGAGGTGTTAAGACAAACGTGTGCAAGAGGGGTTTATACAGCATTACATTTGGGCACTAGGGCTAGCTAAGCCAGAGCATAATAGGGTGTCCCAACCTAAGAATAGTAGTGTAAACATGTGAACATGTGTGAAACAATGAGAAAATGCAAGTGCTATGCTAAATACTAAATAAAAATGCTTTAAAATGCAACAAAACTTGAAAACAAAAGTGCACCATCCCAAATAGGGGAGCGTAGCAATTACAGGAAAAGAGATGAGAGTGCTATGTAGTGTACAAGTAGGCATAGTAGTAGTGTAGTAGTGTAGTCATAGTCACTAGGACATATGGGATGAAACTGATGATTGACTATTACTTTTTTCCATAGGTACAGTGGTGAACTACATGTTGGACAGTGTGTGCCAGTTGTCCGATGGGGTCCTGGAATATGCCAAAGTGCTAAGTGTGCTCAAGTGTGAGAGTGCAAGAGTGTCAAGGATGATCCAAATGTCAAAATGCTCAATGCTCTTTTTATTTTCCCACCTCCAAAATGCTGAATGTTAAGGTATTTATAGGACTAGGATTAGCACAAAATGCAAATCAGGCTAGGGTTAGTGCAAAATGTGGATTAGGCACCACATGGCATGAGGGTAGATGGGGCTATGCTAACCTTTGCTATGCTCCCATGGGAGTAGCAAGTGCTATGCTCTAGAGTACTACAATAGGTCCCTAGTGACTACTAAACTCTAACTACACTGTCAAGACTACATGTGCCAAAGTTTGAATAACCACAATGTACCTGCAAACAATGCAAAATAGTGCAACTTGGAGGCTATGCTTTGGGACTACATCTTCCAATCTTTTGAGTAGGGTCAAGCATAGGTACAATTTTGGGGGACTAATGGGGATGCAAAATAGATACAAATTATTGATCCTACTTGCCAAAGGAATGTCAGAGCTGAGACAAAGGCTGATCTTGAGTTCTAAAAGCTTTTGGAGGCTGAAACACCACAAAAATCTGAGCTTAGTACTTCCCTGGGACCCGCAGACAACCACGGCGACATCTAGTATTAAACATGGCAACTTTGGAGCTCAAGATGCTTGGATTTTACTAAGTATGTAGTGTATACGCCCAGCATACATGCCCAGCATACACACCCAGCACTGACATGTACGCCCAGCATGGGATTCCAAAGACAGCATGAAAATAGCACTCCAGAGTAGGACTTGGCACAAGGCACCAACTCACAAGAATAGAGCAATTAGCAAGTAACATTATGGGCTCCAGAAGGACGAATTTTTGCCTCGACATCATGTACTTGGGAATTCATACGTCGAGCATGTGCATCCTACACGCCAGCATAGACGCTCAACGTATACGCCCAGCATGTGCATCTTCCACACCAGCATAGACACTCATCATATACGCCCAGCATGTGTATCCTGCACGCCCAGCGTATACGCCCAGCATAAGCGTTCAGCGTATACACCCAGCGTATACACCCAGCATGGACAATGTGTACACCCAGTGTACCAATCAAAGCTCTCTAGAATCATGTTAGATCAAGGCCAACCAAGCTGAACATCCACAGGCAACATTATCGTGACATCCAAATGAAAATTCGAGTGTCAAATGACTTCTTTTGTTCCAGTCAAGTCTATACGCCAAGTTCACACGCCCAACATGTATACACCGACGTATAGCACTGTACACTAGCGTACAGCAGCTTACGCTGGCATACAGCACGCTATACACTTGTAAAATTTCATTCTTTCGCACTCGGTCAACGCGTCACATGTCACCCAACTTGAGAGTCCAGCACTCTGCAGCCAATCATTCCTTCTCAGATCCAAGTCTAATATCTAAACCTGTATAAAAGCTCTGATTTTTTACCAGATCAGGGTTTGAAAATTGAAGGCATCTTGGCAAAAATCGAGGCAGACCACACTAAGCAAATTGAGAACCTTGCATCCTATATGTTGGACCTCAACCTTGCACGCTGAACGTACAGCCTCTACACTATGCCTGCAGTCCAAACCAACATGCTGCCAAACCCTTGCATTCACCGAGGCTCTTCGTCCGCCTTGTGTCACATCCACAACTGCGTTAAGACCGGTGCATTGTAACTTCCATTATGCAATGATATTGCCACATTTTTGCTAAGATTTGTTACAGTTTTATCGTTCATTCTTATATGCTCATCATTTACATTATTGTACATTTACGCTCAGTTTCACATCAGTTACGCTGTTTACGCATAACCTGGCATACAATATATCGGCATATGCTCGGGGAAATCCTTGTCTAATCTGCGTGTGGACCACTCGAGGTACTCTGCCTTCGTTAATTCTAGCTTGCCCTCAAACGAAGGTAGGATCTTCTGTGCTTGTCCGGGGATCTCCTGGTATCTGTTTCATTCCAGCCGGAGACCGACGATTTCGGATAGTACAAAAAATGACGCTAGAAGGAGGGCTGACTGCCTAAACTTACTCTGATCTCATTAAACTCGTCTCTGATCCGACTATATGCTATACGTCGTAGACCCTGTCTACACACTGTTCATCCCACTCTACACTGTACGCTGTAAGCTATACACTCTACGATGTACCCTGTACACTGTAAGCTATACGCTCTACACTGCACGCTATAAGCTATACGCTCTACACTGTACCCTGTACACTATAAGCTATACGCTCTACGCTGCACGCTCTACGCTGTACGCTGCACGCTGTAAGCTATATGCTCTATGCTACACCCTGTACACTGTAAGCTATACGCTCTACGCTGTACCCTGTACACTGTAAGCTATACGCTCTACGCTACACGTTGTACACTGCACGCTCTACGTTGTACGCTGCATGCTGCAAACTTAAGTATACGCTTTGATAAGTATACTAATTTCATATCCTTCCCACCGTCCTATACTCACTACAGCTTCACCATGAACACTACGAACCCCAACACTTCAACCAAGCCTGTCATGGATATCGTAGGCCCCATGGTCGTTCAACAACCCGTAGTACAACCAATGGCGAGACCTCGCCGATGGCTCAGACTGCAAGGTAGGGACCCATCATTTAACATTATACCCCAAGAGCAATACAATTTCATATGCGTGAAAATACAAGCCGGCCTAGCCGTGGACCAAACTAAGATGGAGGTTAAAAGACAATATGAATTGTTTCACAAGGGAGGACATGAGTTCATCCCTTCACCATATGACATCATCCCTCTCCCAGAGCATTACTCTGAGCTTATCTCTCAGCTCCTACTACTAAAGAATCAGCCTATGGACCAGTCCATGGCGAATCCTCAATTGGAAGAGGAGGATGACTTCGCAGCTCAATCTGAGCACGAAGATTCGTACCACACCCTCAGCCCTCAAACTTATGCAAACCCGTCGTTTCACCCATTCATGAGCAAAACTATGTTCCTCCAGCCATTCAAAATCACTCAAGCATATGTGCCTCAACAAGAGGCACCCACTCTCATCCCCACTCCTCCAGCGACCGATGCTCAAGTCAACACATTTTCCCTCACAATTCCTCCTACGGCCACAGTACCCCCGTTCTTACAAATACAACCTCCTCAAAATAATGTAGGAGTAACCTTCCCACCCCGAGTGATCGGGATGACGCATGTGATACCGGCTTCTACATCCGCTCACTACATACCACAGATCCAAACCCAAGGAGCACCCCTTACAAATGCAACACAACAAGTTGAGGGTGTCCCTATACAAGGTGTGACTGGGCAATGGGCTGTAATTGGTACTCAATTGCATCAACCCTCTCACTATAACGTAACGCCTCACACAATTTTACCTGCTAACATCCCAAAATTACAACCGCAACAACAACAACAACCCCTTATCTACAATGTGCCACCCCTGGCACCCCCCACCACAAATATTCTGCAAGTACAACCTCCAACCACATAACTTTCTTCCTTCCAGCCCACTGTCCAACAATCTAATTTGTATACTGTACAACATCAACAACCTACTACCTCACCTAGTGCCTAGGATTGGGCTGAGGCCAAAAAGATAATGCAGGAGCTAACTGACAAGGTCAATTGCCTCAAAACAGCCGCCGATGGAGAGCTTAAGGTAGTGGACTTCTATCACAATGACCCTATCAGCTCTTCAATTCCACCTCTAACGTTACCCAAGGATGTATCCTTACCCATGTTGACTAAATACAATGGGGAGACAGACCCCAACGCTCACCTTATAACATTTAGATTAGAGTGCGCGCTACTTCAGGCATGGCCACATGCCATTCTACGAGTGTTCCCCATGTCCCTCACAGGGAGAGCACTTGATTGGTATTGGGCCTTGCCTCGAAACTCAATATCCTCTCTAGAAGATTTGATACACAAGTTTGTTACTAGGTTCAAATATAACTTAAAGCCTGAAGCAACACTTGACAGCCTCATACAGGTCAAGCAAGCACCGCTTGAACCTGTCAAAAAATTTATCCAACGGTGGAGTGCAGCCCTCAATGAGCTCCATGAGCCTATCCCAGAGACATATTACCTCACCATCCTAAAAGGGGCTATCAACGATTTTGTCAAATCCAAACTATATTACCTCAATGCATGCACTCTTAGTCAAGTGTTTGTACAGATCAAGAACATAGAGGAGGTCGCCCAAAATAGCCACGACCCTGCATATTCAGCCTTTAAGAATCAACACAGTAAGAAAGACAAAGAAAAGGCTAAAAAAACTATAGCGACAGTAGCAAAAACACAACAAGCAAATCCGGGACAACAAAGTAAACTACCTGCTGCCCCTACCAATTACCCTAAACCTGCTCCTGCAACGGCACCCGAATCATCCGCATCACAAAACCCTACACCGAGTCGTACGAGAAACTTCAAGAGGAAGGACCCCTCTCAATATATGCAGTTTCCCATGAAACCATCACAACTATTTGACCAACTCTTGAAGTCTAGATTGATGAAGCATAAACAGTTGTCCCCCGCAGCGATCCAAAGACATGATTGGTTCTATCAATTGGTTCAGAACCCAAGCCAGGCAACCCCAGATGAGCCCCCAGTTCCAAAAGGCTTTAGAATGGATCGTTTTTGTGATTATCATCAACGTAATGGGCATGGCACTGATTATTGTTTCACCTTAAAACAAGATATCCAACGGATGATCAACAAAGGTCAAATCACTTTTGATGAAGCCAACCCGATCCAACCACAAAACCAGGCCATGGGCATATATAAAGATCCTCTAAATACTAAAGAAGCATCGTACGTAATTAACACCATCTACTGTAATGACGAACTGGAAACACCTAGGATTAACACCGTCCACTCCGCACACGAGAAGCAAATACCTAAGAAACCATTTGTAGTGCATATTCCTTCCACTATACAAGCACCTATGCCTCAACCATCATATTCCCCACAGAAACCTTATGTCATCCGAATACCCCCCGCTGTAGCGATCTATACCACGGCACCACAAAAACCATATGTAGTACATATACCTCCCACCTGTTGGCACATTTTTACCATTTCATGGAACAGGTGGACTTATTTGCAAATGGTGAGGTACAAAATCCTAATGAACTGAAACTGTTCAAGGAGGATTATGTTCTTTCTTGTAAAGAATTCTGCAA
>MNCI01005810.1:832913-867614 GCA_015680685.1 Gnetum montanum
TTTTTTATTTATTTTATTTTATTTTATCAAATTTAATCAAAAATGATTCAAAGTACAAAATGCGGAAAAATGCAAGACAAAATAACAAAATAATGAACACTAACACATACCATATTCCCTGGTAAACCAATTTTAGTGGCCCACACTGAACATTCTGGCGCAAACCCTTCAGTACAAATCATGCATCAACTAGGCAGCATCAAGTCACACATTCAGCCCGATAAGGCGTTAAATTGCCACATTTAGCTCGGTAAGACTTTAAATTGCCACATTTGGCCTGGTACGGCCTTAAACTTCCATGCATCCCGGTACGACGATAAACCACCACCGTACACATACACATGATTTACGTTACCAAGGAACACGTAACAACACCTACTAGCTCACTCTGCTCTTTGTTTATTGGCAGGAGCAAGCCTGATGGATTATCAGCATTTATCCACACCATTGATCATCGATGGGCCATACGGAAAGATCACAAGAGAAATTGACATAAATTCCATCAACTTAGGTCTATCAATGGATGACACAGTCATAGCCTGAACACAACAAATGCTAGACAGCTTTAAAGGTATGACAAAATCCCTCGACATAGAAGCTGATAGCATCACTGAAGACCCATTGACTAAAACCCCCATTGCTATGCCTGACGGTGAAATCAAGATATTAAAATTGAGTACATTATTGCAACCTCAACTGGCCAAAGACATAGAAGATGTGCTTCGAGACAATATAAAAGCATTCGCCTGGTCTTACACTGACATGCTTGGGTTAGACCCTCAAATCGTCCAGCACAATATTATACTCAATCCAAAATTAAGGCTAGTGAAACAAAAGGCATGAAAGGTTAAGCCTAAGGTAGCGTTGGTAGTTTGCAATGAGATCACCAAACTCTATCAGGCAGGTTTCATTTGGGCTGTTGACTACGCTAATTGGGTGTCCAACATGGTCATTGTCCCGAAGAAGAACGGAAGCATTCGCCTATGTATTGACTTCCGGGACCTCAACGTTGCAACCATAAAAGATGATTTCCCCCTACCCAGCATCGATCAACTTGTTGATTCAACAGCTGGGCACGCCTTGTTATCTTTTATGGATGGTTTCTTAGGATATAACCAGATACGCATTAACCTAGTGCATCAGCTCCGAACTACCTTTATGACACCATGGGGTACCTTCTGCTACATGATGATGTCATTCGGTCTCAAGAACGTTGGGGCCACATATCAAAGGGCAATGACATTTATTTTCAGCGATTACATACTTCAGTCGCTCAATGATTATGTAGATGACATCGCAATTAAATCGAAAACACCATAGCAACACGTCCAAGATTTAGATTTGATCCTAAAACATTGTTTAAAATACGAACTTAGGCTCAACCCAAAGAAATGTGTTTTCGGAGTAAAAACAGGCAAGATGCTAGGCTTTGTAGTGTCAAAAATAGGAATACGAGTGGACCTAGATAAGGTTAAAGCTGTCATCAATCTAAAACCACCAAGCAACGTTATTGAACTTCGGGGTCTACAAGGTAGACTACAGTTCATCAGGCACTTCATAGAAAGACTGATAGACAAGTTAAAATCCATGAACCACTTGTTACGAAAGAATGTTCATTTTGAATGGACTCCACAGTGCCAGGAAGCCTTTGACCATATTAAAACAGCACTGGCTCAGCTACCGATAGTGTACCCTCCACAAAACAATAAACCCTTCTACATCTATCTCGCTACATTGGATGCGTCCATCACTTCTATGCTCTGCCAGAAACGAGACGATGGGACTGAAGTCCCTCTTTATTATTTGAGCCATGCATTAATGGCCCACGAAAAGAAGTACAACGAGGTAGAGAGGTCATGTTTAGCCCTTGTCTTTTCCCTAAAGAAATGGCGACATTACCTCTTCCATAATCAAACCAACATAATCT
The DNA here is from genome assembly GCA_015680685.1 of Gnetum montanum. Taxonomy (NCBI): domain Eukaryota; kingdom Viridiplantae; phylum Streptophyta; class Gnetopsida; order Gnetales; family Gnetaceae; genus Gnetum; species Gnetum montanum. The sequence goes on from MNCI01005810.1 coordinate 834,841, forward strand.
ACAAAGATAATGTGCTCAGAGCCATCACCAGTAACATTTACAAGTCAAGCAGAATAGCATGTTGGAAAGCCATAATAGCCGAATTCGACCTACATTACATAATGCAGTCATCAGTCAAGGGTCAAGCCATAGCGAATCAACTGACTACATCACCAACACATGATCAAGCAACAATAGAGCCAAAGTTTCCAGATGAAAACGTGAGCGTGATAAACATAGTTCCCAATGAGTACGAAGCTATTCTAAACTTTGATGGAGCATCCACCTCTCGAGGGGGGAGTGCTGCTACCTTCATCACCTATCCCTATGGGGAGATCTAATCCTTTGCTTACCACTTCAACTTTCATTGTACCAACAACATAGCATAATACGAAGGTCTCCTTAGGGGCCTTACGGCAGCATTATCTTCCAACATCACACGACTTGTGGTAAGGGGAGACTCACAACTAGTTTTAAACCAAGTCACAAACATTTATACATGTAAAGCGCAACATTTACAACCATACTGTGACTTAGCTAAACACTTATTGAAACAATTCGAAAAGATGGATGTGCAACATGTCTCCAGAAACGATAACACTGTAGCAGATGCACTTGCCACGCTAGCTCTAAACATATCGCCAGACATGTTCCATATGTTGCCTAACTCTATAATCAGTTGTGCTAAACCCATAACTGATACTCTCAATGAATTACCGATCGCATCCACTAGTACAACACACACGATAGAATGGTACAATGACATAAAAGAGTACCTTCTACACGGTGAAGCACGGCAACACCTAACGAATGCGCAAAAGGACGCAGTACGAAAACGCTCTCGACAATATGCATTGATAGGGTACATGTTGTTGTCGATCCTATGAAGGCATACTATTAACATGCGTTAATAGCACTAATGCCCAAACAATTGTCGAGCAAGTACATGATGGATTATGCGGAGGGCACATAGCACCTAAAGCGATGGTAATGACAATAAGATGTTTAGGCTATTATTGGCCACACATGGAGTATGACTATCTCTCCAAGGCCAAAACGTGTGGTATCTATCAAAAACATAGCAATCTGATACATGTTCCACCAAATGAGTTGCATACAGCACAAATCACCTGGCCCTTTCAAAAGTGGGGGTTGGGCCTTATCGGACCAATAACACCCTCATCTTCTGTAGGGCATAGCTTCATCATAACACATCCAAACACATATGCAACTTCATTCTTGAAAATATTGTGACCCGTTTTGGCATCCTCATGACCATCATCACTGATAACAGGCCACCATTCAGCAGTGCCGAAACTAGAACTTTCTATGAAAGCCTAGGGATCAAACATTCATTTTCATCCCCTTACTACCCTCAGAGCAATGGACAAGCTAAAGCCACAAATAAAACCATCATTATAATACTCAAAAAGATGCTTACCCAAAGCAAGAAAAGATGACACAAACAGCTAGTATACGCACTGTGGGCTTATCGTACTACGCATCGGACCTCCACAGGTAAAATGCCATATAGTCTTATTTATGGTTCAAAAGCTATTTTACCCTTGGAGTTACAGGTACCGTCTCTAAGGATCACACTTTCCAAACTCCTCGATGAAGGGCAAAACAATGACCTACGCATTATTGACATGGACTCAGTGGAGGAGGAATGTATACGTGCACTCGATCAGACTGAGTGGTATCAAAAATGACAACGACAACGCCATCAACACAATGTTTATAAGCGCCCCATCAAAGAAGGTCACCTTGTACTCAAAGCCATTCGGGAACACCCAGACAAATTCTCGGCCAATTGGGAAGGGCCCTACTTGGTCACCAAAGCATACGACAACGGAGCACTCAAGTTAGCTAGCATGGAAGGAAATGAGTTTACAAATTCGACCAATCATTTGTTCTTGAAACTGTTTCATTTCTAAGCATGGATTTAGGTACGAGCTCGTCCTAGCATCATGACGGTAAACTAATACCATAGCTCGTCCTGGCATCATGACGGTAAACTGATACCACAGCTCATCCTAGCATCATGACAGTAAACTGATACCACAGCTCGTCCTGGAATCATGACGGTAAACTAATACCACAGCTCATCCTGGCATCATAATAGTAAATTGATACCATAGCTCGTCCTAGTATTATGACAGTAAACTGATACCACAGCTCATCCTAGCATCATGACGATAAACTGGTACCACAGAATGTTCGCAATAACAATAAACTAGCATATATCCGATACGACATCAAACTGCCACAGTCTCATTCACCAGAGTCCGCTAAGACTATAAACTAGTTTGCCTCTTCATAGTCCGACACGACTATAAACTAGCATCGTACCATACGCTACGATGATAAACTGGAAATGTCCAATGGGTTATGACATAAAACTAACCCACTACAGTCCGCTAAGACTATAAATTGGCAAGATCATCTCTGGCACATTCATCTACGGTTGTCATTCATGAAATTTCTTCATCAATGCCTGCTGCATCATTCATCACATTAGGTCTGACAACACTACTGCTACTCATTTTTCTCACCTTCAGTTTCATAGGGTGCCTCCATTTGCATTAGTCACGTTCACGTCTGCAATATTTGCTAACTCGTTCACTTGTGGTTTTCTTGTCTTCTTGGATTTGTGTTTGCAGGATGACACCCAATGGTGTTTGTACATGAATACACTTCATCACGGTGACAAGGTGCCACATTGTTTCTGACGCACGCAACCAGGTTAATCAATCTATTCAAAAGTACATTCCCCATTCCCAATACATTCCCCATTTCCCCCAACACTCTTATTTCCTTTCCTACCCAGTTACAGTTCCCAAATACACCCAGTACACCCCAAAACTTTGAGCACAATGTTATATGCTGCGACACTCTTGAGCAATTGTAACACACAATATGGCACATGAACATGAGTCCAAAAAAAAAGTAAAGAAAGAACAGAGCAAACAGCAAAATGAGCCACAAGACCCTTGGCACTTCCCATAAGCCCTAGGCGGGAAGGTAGTTGTCTTGCAAATAAATACTCATGTCTCAAATGATCAAGTAATATCTTGTTGCATGGCTTTGGCTCTCTGCCAACAGGTTCCCTCGAAATACTAAACAAAGGCCCTGTTCCTCCAAAGAACGCAACACATCATCACGTGGCTTTGGTTGTGTCAACAAGTCCTCTTAAACACCAAACAAGAGTCTTGTGCTACCAAAGGATGCACATCTCATGTCTTGATTCTGATTCTGCTAAACAATGGCTATCAACAAGGATCAGCATAACCTGTATACACACCAGAACATTCCCTTGACTGTGCATAATCCCTTGATCAGTTACCAATCCCCGCAATTTCCATTTCCCTATCCAGCCACAAACTTCATCTCTCCAATCCTATGTACTATTGAACATGGTACGATGACGTCTGGCCAGGTGCCAAAGGACAATGTTTCTACCAAGTTGCTTGTGGTGTTTTATACTTCTTTGTCGACGCTTCTCAGGTCGATTCCTCCAAGCATCAACAAAGAGGGGCCAATGAAACACCATAAAAATCTGAGCTTAGTACTTCCCTGGGACCCGCAGATGACCACGGTGACATCTAGTATCAAACATGGCAACTTCAGAGCTTAAGATGCTTGGTTTTCACTAAGTATGTAGCGTATACACCCAGTGTATACGCCAACGTACACACCTAGTCTACACGCCCAGCGTACACACCCAACACTGACATGTGCGCCCAGCATGGGATTCCAAAGATGGCATGAAAACGGCACTCCAGAGTAGGACTTGGCACAAGGCACCAACTCACAGGAATAGAGCAATTAGTAGGTGACATCACGGGCTCCAGAAGGACAAATTTTTGCCTCGACATCATGTACTTGGGAATTCATACATGGAGCATGTGCATCCTACACGTCAGCATAGATGCTCAGCGTATACGCCCAGCATGTGCATTCTGCACACCAACGTAGACGCTCAGTGTATACACCTAGCATGTGTATCCTGCATGCCCAGCGTATACGCCCAACATAAGCGTTCAGCGTATACACCCAACATATACGCCCAGCATGGACAATCTATACACCCAGTATACCAATCAAAGCTCTCTAAAATCGTGTCAGATTAAGGCCAACCGAGCTAAACATCCACATGCAATATTATCGTGACATCCGAATGCAAATCCGAGTGTCAAATGACTTCTTTTGTTCCAGTCAAGTCTGTACGCTGAGTTCACACGCCCAGCATGTATACGCTAGCGTATAGCACTGTACGCTGGCGTATAGCAATTTACGCTAGCATACAGCACGCTGTACACTTGTAAAATTTCATTCTTTCACACTCAGTTAACGTACCACATGTCACCCGACCCGAGAGTCTAGCACTCTGCAGCCAATCATTCCCCCTCAGATCCGAGTCTAATGTCTAAACCTGTATAAAAGCTCTGATTTTTGACCAAATCAAGGTTTGAAAATTGAAGGCATCTTGAAAAAAATCGAGGCAAATCACACTAAGCAAATTGAGAACCCTGCATCCTATACACTGGACCTCAACCCTGCATGCTAAACGTACAGCCTCTACGCTATGCCTGCAGTCCAAACTAGCACACTGCCAAACCCTTGCATTCACCAGGGCTCTTCATCCACCTTGTGTCACATCCACAACTGCGTTAAGACTGGTGCATTGTAACTTCCATTATGCAATGATATTGCCACATTTTTGCTAAGATTTGTTACAATTTTATCATTCATTCTTGTATGCTCATCGTTTACATTATTGTACGTTTATGCTTAGTTTCACATCAGTTACGCTGTTTACGCATAACCCGGTGTACAATATATCGGCATACGCTTGGGGAAATCCTTGTCTGATCTACGTGCAGACCACTTGAGGTACTCTACCTTCGTTAATTCCAGCTTGCCCTCAAACAAAGGTAGGATCTTCTGTGCTTGTCTGGGGATCTCCTAGTCTCTGTTTCATTCCAGCCAGAGATCAACAATTTTGGACAGTACAGAGGCTATCAAAGGCTTTTCTTCAATGTCATGCTAGCTATGCTCTAAAGAATAACATAACACTTAGTCAAATTTTGCAAAATTTGATGTTTAGCACTGGTTACACTAGCTACACTCTGGAGCATAGCAGAGCGTAGCAAGGATACTTAGAAAAATTTGACAGAATCTATAGTTTTCCTTCATGCTACACTAGCTACGCTCTAGGGCATAGTAGAAGAGGTAGCCTCAAGAGTTAGAAAATTTTCCAAATGTCTATTCCATGTTGAGCTAGCTTGACAGCTTCTTGCCTAACACTTAGGCAAAACTAACCACTAAAAAGTGTGCTACACTAGCTATGCTGGGGAGTGTAGCAACTTAGAAGATAGAAAATTTGCCAAATTGTTTCATCCATCCCAAGTAATCCTAACAACTTCTGGCTTTGCACTTGGGAAAACTGGCCATGGAAGTATGTGCTACATTGGCTATGCTCTAGAGCAGAGTAGGCAGAGTGAGAGCATAGCAAAAAACTTTAAAAAATTTCATGCAACTATTGTTGACACTTAGAAAATTTTGCAAAATAGGCCTTGATGCATGCTTCGCAAGCTACACTGGGGAGCATACCACCAACACTTAGGAAAAATTTTCCATGTTTTGACACTTAGACAAATTTGCAATTGAAGTGCCAAGGCCCAAAATTGGTGGTGTTTTAGAGGACATTCCTATCCCACTGAGGCACTCTATAGTAGCTATACCTTCTCATGCACATGACTCTAGGATGGAGTTAGACTCTAAGCATGAGACACCACTAGCTCATGTCCAAGGGGAGCATCATGTTCCCATGTAGTAGCCTAAGCATCATGATCCTACACTACCTATACATTCAATTCCTCCATTAGTTGATGCTCCCAAATCATTTGAATACTGGGCTATGGAGAGTATCATTGGGACCATGTCCCAATGGGTACCATCTCAATAACCTCTAGTTCAGCATGATCCACTAGCTTCATTTTGATTTTGAGTGAAGCTTTGTCCCCAGTAGGCTCCCATCCAATAGATTGAGTCATCTAATGAGGATGATTAGTGGTCAAGCTAACATAGCACTAGTAGTGATGACAATGAGGAAGAGACTTATCATCCATCTTGAGCAACAAAGGGATATGAGTCTGATGATGCAACGAAGGTTAGTGATTAGGAACCTTGGGTAATCATATTCTCTCCTCTTTTTGTTGATGTCCAAAAAGTGGGAGAAGTCTTTGATTTTCACATATGTGATTTTTGGACTTGCACATATGTGGTTAATTATGCATGATGTGGCCATTGTATAACCAATGTATGAACAGATAGTGCAGATCATTTATGGTTTAGACTAATGATGTTTCTTTGTTTATCTTTGTGTGGTGCATTTTTTATGATCTTTACTATTGCATTATTTTATTATTTTTCACATACCAAATCACCTTGAACCTTAGTTCTTTTATCCTAGTCCCTAGCTGCCATAGGAATTTATATGTCTTAATATTTTTATTTACTAGTTTATCTCACCCATTTTCTTAAGTTTTGAATGTCACCAAAAAGGGGAAGATTATTAACCTTTTGGTATGTCGAAACCTTAAGAAAAATGCAAAACAAGGATGCTTGTGTGGTTATTGTGTTTGTAGGGAAACAACTTGGATTAAGAAAAAACGAGAGCTCAAACAAGAAAGGACATCTAGAAAGTCTCAACATAGTATGTGTAAGTTCAAAGTGCATGGACAAGGAACGAAGACTTTAGAGCTTAGTTCTAGTGATCAATGGGAAGCCTTGGTACTAAAGAATTAATTATAAAGAAGATGTCTCCAAGAAATAGTAGAAATCAATCATCAAGTAAAGACATCTCCTATACAAATTAGACATCTTGGCCAAACTATAGAAGAATCAATGAAGACATCTTGTAGAAACCATAGATGTCTACTATCAAGAAAATACATCTCCATGATGATGAAGACATCTTAGCTGAGTTGGAGGTTGCTCAGAAGAAGACATCTCTTAGAAACATCAAATGTCTCCCTTGTGAAGAAGACGTCTCCTCAAAGATGTCTCCCATGAAGGAGAGATGTCTCTCTTGAATGAAAATTTGATGCAAATAGATGCCTCAATCTTGCAGAAGATGTCTCTAATGATCATTAGATAGTTGTTGCATGAATTCTGAGGTCATTTCAAAAACATCTAGGCTATAAGAACACTTAATTCTATTGGCAAATGTGCAAGATTTATGTATAATCAAGTATCAACATCAAGCAATCATTGTATACTTCATTCTATTGTTATTGTTCCTTATTGTACTATCTTTTGTACTGTTGTATGTGGTCAAGTGTGATGTACCTCAAAGTACAAGAATTAGCAAAATTAGTTGCATCCTTTCCTTGTAATTTTTGTTCTCTTTTGTTACCCTGAAAGGTTAATGTGCTTCTTGTGAGAAGGCATCATCCTTGAGCTTATCAAGATCCTGTGGGATTGAGTGTTGGTGTAGCATCACAACACTTCAAAGTGAAGCTCAAGTTATAAAGGTTGTGGAATCCTAGAAACCACATTCTAAGCTTGTCAAGACTTTGTGGGGTTAAGTGGATTCATTATGTTAAATCTCTCCAAAGTAAAGCTTAGAGTTGATATATGGTGTGGTGCCCTTCACACCATATTTTGAGAGCAACAAAGTCCAGAGGTGTTCTAATGAACTGCCCTCTAAGTGTAAACTATCCATGTTGGGGAATCACATTAAATTTGGTGTATGCCTTGTCTCAAAGAATTTTTAATTTGGAAAACTTATTCTTTTTCCCCTTCTAAATTCAATGATCCTCAATTACCTTATTTGCAAGGTAATTTCAGATAGCCCTACCAACAACCATACTATCCAAGTGGGGCTTATCCTCAATTACAGGAACAATACCAATAGCAATGGAAACAACTACAATCATCGAGGATGCCACCATCAAGGAAGCAATATATGTATATGCAACCTAATCCCTAGGGATACTATGTACAATGTCCTATATTCCATTGAACACTTATGTTCATACTCTCTCTCCTTACTATCAAACAAACTACCATAGGCCCACAACCTCATGTATGAATTCTTCCCAATTGGCATCCAATTCCTCATATTAAGCTGTCAATCCATTACTACTAGTACTGCCACCAATCATGCAAGAATATTTCCCAACATAGCCATAGCAAAAGAGTGATACTAGGCCAGTCACCATAGAAGAGGACATCATGATAAGTGAGCCAAGATCTAGCAAACATTCCTTCTTTAGAGAAAGTCTAGAAAAGATTCGAAGGATGTGAACCTCACCTAACTTTTCCTCGTCTACACAATGCCCTTAAGAGAATACTATGATTCTAACATCAACCAAGAAAAATTTAACTACTCTCATGCTCATCCAAATAGTTACACATTGGATCAAAGCTGGAGCACTTTCTAAGAAGAAAAAAAATCTAGAAAGTTCTTTAGTCTACCTTCAAATAGTAGGGCACAAACCATGTAAGGCTCTATTAAATTCTTGGTCAAGAGTTAACCTTATCTCTTCAAACATATACAAGGCCTAGAATCTTCCCTCACTAAAGAAAAGTAACATATGATTAGAGCTAGTAGATTAGTCAATCATTATTCCACTTGGACAAGTGAAAAATGTTATCGCTACAATAAATGGCTGGTCTTATCTTGCTAGTTTTTTGATCATACACATGGAGAAGAATAAATGAGAATTTTCTATCATCATGGGAAGAGCATGGCTTAGCACTATGGATGCTACATCAGGAATTTGAGACTTGTCCTTGGAAATTTCCAAGAAAAATAAATTCATAATAATTTAGAGATGTAGAGTTCCAAGTATCACATACATTAATAACAATTGTAATTGCATGCAAAGCATGTTGACAAGAAGACACAATGTCATCACAACATGCAATAAATGTGTTGAAGATATGTGTGTACAACAATGTCTATATGTAGTATCCACTAGAAAAGAAGGCATCTAGTGACTCATCAAGAAAGAGGAATTAGAATCAAACATATGCTGCAACCAATGGATAGGATTCTAAGTACCTATATTAAAGAAACTAATAGATTAGAAGAGATACAAAGATAACCTTCTTATACTAAGTCACAACAAGAGGATGATATTGAATGGAAAAAATTAGAGATACCATAAAGATATAAACTAGAACCAATAGAACTCAAAGCCCTAGCCAATGCACTTAAATATTATTTCCTTAATAAGAAATTAGTAATCGAAATTTTAATCTTGATAAAGAATAAAATAGAAAATTATTGAAAGTAGTGAACAATTGACAAACTTCATTTGCATGGTCTTATGATGAGATCATTAGTAGTGATCCAGATGTTCGTCAACATCGAATCTATACTAACCCAGCTATTAAACCACACCACCAACCTCAACATAGATTGAACCCTAAACTCAAAGAAGTTATCAAACAAGAATTGAAAAAGCAATTGAAAGTATGGTTCATCTATCTAACTGCAACCAATGAATGGGTTAGCCCATTAGTCACTATTCTGAAGAAGGATGACAAATGAAGGATTTGTATAGATTTTCGATTTTAAACATGGTAACATTCAAAGAGCATCTCCCTTTATTTTATTTTATTTTATTCTTGATCAAGTACTAGATACCATTGTGGAACATCAATATTATAACTTCTTGGATGGATACAATTAATATAATTAGATCCATATTGCACTGAAGGATCAAGAGAAAACAATGTTCACCAACTTGTGGAAAAATTCTACATATAGAAAAATGCTATTTAGCCTATGTAATGCTCCTACCACCTTCCAAAGACTTATTCTTAGTATCTTCCAAAAATAGATTGGCAATGGAGTTGAAGTATTCATTGATGACTTTTCCACATATAGACTGAAATTCAAACAATCTCTAAACTACTTAGAGTAGCTTTTGAAAAGATATGTTGAAACCAATTTAAAGCTTAATTGGCATAGTTCTAGGATATAATATATCTTATAAAAGAATCAAGGTAGATCCAGACAAGATCAAAGTCATCTAGAACATCATTCAAAGGTCATAAATAGTTAAAGACATCAGATCATTTCTTCATCATACAGGATACTATAGGAGATTCATTGAAAATTTCTCAAAGATTGCAACATAGCTTGTTGAACTAACAAAGAAAGATGCACCATTCAAATGATTAGAATAATGTGAAAAAGCATTTGAGAGCCTAAAATAGAAACTAATCAAGACATAAATCCTCCATTCTTCATATTATTTTAAGCCTTTTCACATTATGATAGATGCTTTAAATTATGCATTGAAGGTAGTTTTGACTTAACTCAATGATTAGAAATAACCATATTACATACACTATGCCAATCGAAGAATCATCAAAGCATAACTTAACTATACCACCATAGAGAAAGAGCTTATGGTTGTAGTATATACACTAAAAAAGTTAAAATATTATGTGCTCAAGTATCCTATCTATGTTCATGCTAACCACAATGTCATCAAGTTTCTAATGAATAAACCAACTATAAGTCCAACAGTAATATAATAACTCTTCATCTTAAGAGAATTCAATATCATAATGATCGACAAGAAAGAAAATAAAAATGTTGTAGCTAATCACCTGTTAAGATTGAAATGGGAACCCTAAGAAAATGAAGAACCATTATTATATTAATTTCCTAATGAAAATTTATTTACAAAAACAACAATGGTTCTAGATTCAATAGTGAAGTCATTGATTACTGATTATATGACATATCTCACCACACAAGAACTTCTCATTGAATGGAATAAGAAGTAGAAAGAATAGTTTCTTCATAGAATAAAAACATATATGGAACTTACTAAAAATATTTACATGATATGTGCTGATGGGTTAATACAATGGCATGTTCCAAAAGAAAATCAATAAAGAGTTCTACAATGCATGAAGGACCATGTGATGGTCATTATGTAGGATGACAAACATCACTGAAATTGATAATGATAGGCTACTTTTGACCTACCATACTTAGTAATGCACATTGATTTACATAATCTTGTGAAAGATGACAAAGAGATGGAGGATTAACTGCCAAAAATGAAGAATCACAATAATGGATGCAACCATTGGAACCATTTGATATTTGAGGAATTAACTTTATGGGACCCATTGCACCAATGTTAAATGAAAAATCTTACATTATAGTAACTATTGATTACTACACTAAGTGGATAGAAGTAGCTACAATTAAAGATTGCATAGCCACAATAGCTACAAAATTCTTTTAACAACATGTGGTAAACAGATTTCAATACTATGAATGTTAATATCAAAAAATAGGACTTATTTCACTAGAGCTACATTCAAGAAGCTAATGAAACAACTTGGGGTTAACCATAAATTAACTACACCTTATCACACCCAAGCAAATGATCAAGCTGAAGTAACTAACAAAGAAATTATAAGGATATTAGCTAGCACTATTAATCGATATAGGAAGGACAAGAGTACTAAACTTAATGATGCTCTATCAACATATCAATCAACATGGAAACTTCCTATAGGGCATTCACTATATGAATTAGTTTATGGCAATTTTTCTACTCTACCAATTCAAGCAAAATTAGATACCCTTCCAACTACCAGTTCACTTGACCTAGACTTAGACTTAGCTCAAAAATAATGATTAATAAATCTTAATATCTTAGATAAAAATTGGTTAATAGCTCAAATGAGTAATGAAATCCATAAAAAGTATTTTAAACATAGAAATAATACCAAAATTAGATAAGTATCCATCAAGCCTAGAGATAAAGTCCTTTATTATAACCCAAATCATGTCCCACAAAAGACAAAGTTTCAACCTTATGGGAAAGATCTTATATCATCCACACTATGTATCAATCAAGTGCCATGTAAATTTATCATCCAATGGACCCACAAAAACTCATCCTTGTTAATATCCAATAGGTAAAACCATTTTATAACTTTTCCTCCTCTAGAAACTCTACCTTGCATAGTAGACCACTCAACACTCATTTAATCTTCCAAGTTTTCACCTTTGACAATAGTTGTGGGGATTTCAATTCTGACACTTAGGCACTGAAACTTATTTTTATATTTTTTCTCTACTTTTCACATTTCTTACCAGATTTTACATTCTTTGATATCTTTCCAATTCTTTTATACCTTTTACATTTCTTATGATTTTTCATTCTTTAATATCTTTTAAATTCTTTATATGTGTTTCTATTCTCACCTAGTTTTCATTCTTCAATGATTTTTACTATTTCTCGTGTACTTATTTTTGTTGATATTTCTAATAAAGTGTAAAGGAATAAACAAGATGTAATTGAAACAATGAGAATTTCACCCTATATTATCATATCATTAAGGGACCAATTGTATATATAATAAGACCACATCATTCATCCACTCATTTCTAATAATGAGAGGTTCTTACCATAGACATAATGACATTCTTCTCATAATAAAGTTAAAATAAACTTATGATCATTATGCTTGGATGCAAAAGTAAATAACCAAGTTGAAATGCAAAGGGTGTGACATCAAGGGGATTTATGGATTCTCTAAAGCTACTACTCTAAGTCTTACCCTACTGTTAAGTTATATTATTTAAATGAGTTCTAATCAAAAAAACTAAAGTATATTCTAAAATAAGAACTACCTTACCATGTCACTAGAAAGACATGTGATCCATGTCTAAAGCTAGTTCTTTAATAAGGTTGACATATTCCACTAGAAAGACATATTACCCATGCCTGAAGATAGGTGAATTCTTAGAAATTTTGAGGTTTCTTGGACTCACATTAGTTACAAGGCTAGAAAGACATGTTATCCATGCCTGAAGGCACTCCTTTGTCCAATGGCTAAGTCTCCTTTAAAATAAACTCTGATGTTAATAAATTGCTTCCTTATACTTCATTTTCAAGTGTTGATAGTTCTTAGAGTTGTGATGGTCTTGTGATTGTTCGTTTTGGGATGATATAATGTAATGTCAATGGTAAGTGATGTGAACTTGGTTTGGATCTTGGATGGAAAGGCTAATGATCATTCTAATTATGCATCAAACATAGAATTCATTATGCCTATGGTAAGATATCTCATGTCCCATTTTCTACAATCCTTGCTACTTGTATAATATAGTGTTATTTTCTTATTAAGACAATACTAATATGTGTGTGTTGGAAGATAGGTATGATTTACATTCAACTCCTTAAGTACCTATGAACACTTGTAGGTATGGCTATACAAAGGCATTAAGGATAGGAGCTTGCTTTAGGGAGAATCTACTTGTATAACTCTTGTACTTCATACTTGATGACCAATTCCACATCATCGTGTGCCTCAAAAACACTTACATGATCATTGTTACTTCCTTACATATTCATATTCATTCATATGTTTAGTAATTTTGATCAGTCATCTCCTAACAACATAATCAACTTACCTTGCCCAAACTCCTTCTTTCACCTACTTTTAGTGACTAATTTCCATATTCTAAACATCATCTATGATCAAGAACCCTTTCAATCATCTTTACACCTTCCAAACTATCCATTTTATTCAGTTTTCCAATTAAAACTTGCAAAAATTTTGAAAAAATCAAAGGTGATATCATAGATACAATATATTAGCCCCTACAATATCACATCCACTATGTCATATCTATGATATAGCATATATAAAATCTATATATATCCATGAATAGGTAGCAAAATTTTTCATTCTCTCATTTCACACCTAGGGAGTTCATGCCATTTTTTCTAACTTCCAAATCTTCAGAGCTGCATATCATCCTCACTATAAGTTTGATTTAAGTCATTCTTATTTTCTTTTGCTCATGAAGTGACCAACTCATTCATGGAGAAGAGCATAGCATATAGTTTTTATGAATTGTGCTAAATTTTCTACCATCTAGAAAAACAAATAAAGGATAATAAAAATAAAAGATAATCATATTCTAATCTTAAACAATCTAATAAACTTAATGGTTTCTCTCAATTAATAATTTGAACATGTTTTAAATAAGAAATTAAAGATTGTAATAGGTTGTTCAAGATAAATTTGTTTGTAATTATTAGAAATTATTCAATTAAGGATTTTTCTTGGACAAGATTATATCCAAGTTACAAATTTTTCTAACCCTGCAATCTTAATTAAAACTAAAATTGATAATAAGAAATCATTTTGATTAAAACCAAAAAACTCAAGGAAAGGTTATGAAGTATTAGAGATTTTTCTAAATTATTTGGGTAATCTTAAAATTCTTTATGATTGCAAATACCACCCAAGAGACTCAAAGTAGAAGGACCATCACAACCAAGGGGGAAAAGACCCAGAGGAAGAGGTATATAACAAGCTAAAGAGAAAACTCCTCCTGGGGAGCAAAAGGCTCATTCTTATAACATCCATCAATCCACACATATGATAGGGCAATCTGCACAAATACAAGCTAAAGCACTACCTTCTCCAGAGTAAGGATAGTATCTCATACTCTTCAATGAGTGTCTATAAGCAATTCAAGAGAAGTCTGTCATGTCCACTAACATAGTGAAGTTAAATTCTAAAACATTTATGGCATTTGCACCTACTAAAGTCTACAAGTATCTATAGACCTATCCTTTATGATCCACCATTTCAATAAATGGTGAATAGTAGTTGAGAGAAGTTTATTAGCTTTGGGAGAATAAATAGGATGATTGTACTATAAAAATTAAGGAAGTCATAGTGTCATATTCAATAGAAGTAAATAGCAAAGGCACTCAATATTCCAAATGTTGGAGCCAATATAGCTCAAATATCTATGAGGTCCAACATAGATATAAGGAACTTATGGCTACATAGGGCCTATGGAACCATTGAGAAGGAATATAGTGGATTTTCAACTATTGAAAATATCTATTTCAAGATTGGGACATACCACATGTTTCCAATAAAAAGTATTAATAGAATTCCCACCTATGCTACTAAAGGAAGCACCATCCTGTTGGGGAAATTCCAAGCCAATATAGCCCATCATATGTTTTTAGAGATACAAATGAGATTTGAGAAGAAGAAAATAGGGAAACCTCCTCTACCATTCCTTTGTCTTTTTGGAAGATTATGCTGACAAGTTGGAATTTTGGGTTATGCCAATGATGTACTCTGCAAAGCCTAAAATGTTGTGTACATTAAAATTTCAAATCTAGTGCCACCAAAGAAGGACCAAGTTGAAAAACTAGCAAGCACTGAGGCTGCAACAAGATCTACACCAATGACAAACATTCTAGTCACAGGAATAAAACAAGCAAGACCCAATGGACCAACTCCAACTATAGATAGACCAAGACAAAGTGTTCCACTAGCACAACATGACTACATACCCTTAATGTGACATCATATCCTCGAATGTTATGGCAAACATCAAATATATGATATATTAGACATTATGCATATGAAGAAAATGTATCAAATGTATCAAATCTGAAATATATGTGATATTCAACATTATGTATAAAGGAAATAATAGGGAAAATGAAGAAAGAGAAAGAAAAGAATGCTTTATTAATATGGAATAGTATATCCAAATCATGCCATGAGAGTATTCCTTGGGGTTTTGTTCCTTTGGCATCTATCCCTTAGAGGCAATCCAAAACTACCACCATAGTTAGGCCTATAACCCAACTAGAAGGGATGGCCAATCCACTTCTTGTCCCACTTCACCTATCTCCCATGACTTGCTTGTACTGTCTCTACCACTCCATGTTGGCACAACCTCTAACCCCAAGTATAAATGCCTTAGGTCAAAACCCCAAAGATTACCATAAGAGACACGTCTGTTATTACAATGCATATTTTTAGGTCTTGATCACAACTACCATTTTGGGCCTTGTTCAACAATAATACTTGTTATGAAGAGATAGCATCTTCATTAGGTAGTAGCATCATTTGGGAATGGGAATGTGACAATCTACCCCCCTTAGGTTTTTTTCATCCTTGAACGAGTCCATGTTCTCTATCTTTTTCTAGCTCCAATGCATCTTTCATGATCCTGTGCTCTAATAATTTGATTTCTCCTTTGAACTTCAAGTTGTTTCTTGCTTATTCTGCAAAAAAAAATATGTGAGAAGAATATATAAGAAATTAAATATTACTTTATTATTATTTACCTCATTTTCTAAGATAATGACAAGAAATAAATTAAAGATCTACAAACCACCAATCACTAGTCTAACCAGGGTTAAACAAAGTACAACTTGGATCTGGTTACCCAAGTGAAGGTAGGGAAAATTCTTTATCCCCAAATTTTATTATCATAGATATTTTACTTATCTAATTGAAATATAAATTAAACAATGAAAAGAATAATAAGATCATTAATAAAAGTAAGGGTGAGATACTTCTTGATCTTAATCAACCTTATAAACTAATGGGAGTAATTGTAATTTTTCCATAAGTGGTATGTGATTGGATGGTCTTGTTTGAGATGGCAAGGCTTGATCTTGATTCTTCTCAACTTCTTCTTTAGAAATTAACTCTAGTAACTTGGTAACTTGAAAGAATCTAACATCGTACCAAATATAATCCAAAGTCTCAATGAAGAATGTTGTTGACCGATCCTCATTAATCATAGCAAAGTAATTGGTAAACTATGATTCTTGATGAGTGCTATCCATCAACATCATCTATTCCTAAATTCTAGAATTTGATTTATCTACTAAAGATTCAAAGTAAGCAGGATATGCACTAGCCAATGGAATTGCATGTTAAATTGATGGAAATATCTTCTTCAATTCAGGTTCATCTTCCAAATATTTCTTTACATATCCATATTTTAATAATTAATAAACAATACTTCAAACTTTTGCATTGAAGTCTCCACAAAGAATAAATGGGACTAGATCAGTATAACTTAAGAATAACTTATTCTTCAAACTTTTTTTTATTTGCTTAATCAAATATGCTCCTTGACATAGTCTAACATTTGAACATGTTGGTTTGGTAATCAAATGTGTGTTAACCACACATACACATCTTCCTAATAGATGAACTTTTAGAATCACTACCAAGGCTATGTGATTTTTCCAAAATCTTAACTGTTCTTTCTTGAACATTGCTTGAAATTCTAGAATTTTAAAAATCATATTCTCTAAACTCCATTCAAGTCTCTGTATCGATTCAAACTTGGCTTCTTTATAAAAGATCACACATCCATCCATGTTGTGGTTTGTACAATAGGCTAATCTATACAGCTCAAAAGAAGAACTCCCATAAGAAATTTTTTGCTTGTAAATACCTCTGTATCCCATCTTTTCCAAGTCTGGTTGGAATTGGTAAAGAAACTCCCATGGCAAGACTTCTTGTAATCATAAAACATCAACAACCAAATCTTGTAATTTTGCTAAAAATGCATGGGTATCGATATTCATGCCAATCCAAAGCCCATGATGAACATAGAAAATGTTGTTTCTCACTCACTGGGTATCTTACAAGCATGTTGCATGTTGTAACTTTCATTTTCATTCTTGGATTCTCTTCTAAATCATTTCTCTTCATGAGTATCATACTCCTAGTTGAAACAATATTTTAAGTATTCATGTTGTTATGCCATATGTTTTGATTGTAGGATGGATTAATATACCTTTTCTTGTTGGTTGAAGATTATTCTATTTCCTCAAGTAATTCTCATACTAATACATCAACTGATCATTAAGTAATACATTGACTAATAATCAACTACATCAACTGACTAACTACATTATCTAATTTTAGTAATATATAATTACGTTACCTAATTTTTAATAATATTTTAACTATATTATCTAATTCTTAACAACCTTTCTACCCCCCTTAAGAACACTAACTCCGACAATGTAATTAATGACATGTCATAGTAATCTTAAGACTATCTGTAAGGGCTATGCACTAAATATTAAGACCAAAAGGTTGAATTTATGATATCATCAAATTATTGGCTGCCTAGATGATAAATATGACCTCAGCATTGAGTTCAAAAGGGTGAAAAATATTGGAAATGACTATTCATATGTTTTAAATGGACATGATATGCTTGAGTTGTGTGAAAATTAAACTTTTGAGGATCTTGAGACACTATATCAAGAAAGGAGTAAAAACTAATTGTCAGCATTCCTTAGGATAGATCTAACTTTACCATTGTGTCTAGAAGGTTGAAAATTATAGGACATGACTCTTTTTTCATCGAAAAAGGCTTTTGAAATCAAAAGTTATGGCTTCTAGAGTCTAAAATGTTTGGCGCATAAAACAAGATTTCCCAAGTGGTCACCCATCCTAGTTCTACTCCAAGGCAAGCGTGCTTAATTGTGAAATTTTTGTCTCTATTCCTATCAAAGCATCAAATTCTACTTTCAAAATTTATTCTCATGTAGTTTCAATTTAAATTAATGGCTTGATGATAGCAATTTTCAATTTTTTGTTAGCTAACGGGCATTTCAAAATTCTCATCAATTGATGAAAATTTCAAATTTTCCATCCACTGATGGGCAATTTTCCCGTTATGCGATAACAAGAATGACAGCAGCAATAGTCGCAGTGACACACTAGTGGTGGAGTTCAAGGAGGCTACTAGCAATGTTGATGAAGTCCAAGGAGGCTGAGCTATGTTGTCATGTTTCCAGTGTTCATGGTGATGCTACTCATTGGCTAGGGCTAGGCAACGAGAACTGGTCATTTGTCT
Organism: Gnetum montanum; assembly: GCA_015680685.1. Classification (NCBI taxonomy): domain Eukaryota; kingdom Viridiplantae; phylum Streptophyta; class Gnetopsida; order Gnetales; family Gnetaceae; genus Gnetum; species Gnetum montanum. The sequence goes on from MNCI01005810.1 coordinate 853,538, forward strand.
ATTTGGCCTTCCTAGGGCTTGCGCAACCCATTTCAAGCTCCACATGATCTACCTTTGGGCCTACGTAGCTTGTTTTAAGGTCCACTCAGCCCTCCTCTAGGCCTGCACAGCTCGTCTAAAGGTCCACACAACCCCTTGATTAGGCTACCACGACACATCACTAGGCTCGCATGGCCCACGCAAGGCTTGCGTGGCTTCTACACGTAGTTGAACAAGGCCAACATGGTGCATCCAAAAGAGGCAATGATTAACAAAGTCTGGAGAGGCAATGATTGATGGCAATGGAGGTGATGTTTAGTGGTACAAGGGGCAATGTTTGATGGCATGGAAGATGATGTTCAGCAGCTTGAGAGGCGATGGTCAATGGCATGGGAGGTAATGTTCGATAGCATGGGAGGCAATGTTTTGCAGTATGGGAGGTAATCTTTGGTGGCCCTAAAGGCGATGATCTGCAGCTCTCAAGGTGATGCTATGCAGCTCTGAGGGCATCCAAGGATGCTCACACAAGCATATGACATGGAGAAATGGAAGTAGCAAATGGCATGACGACAATTGCAAGGCATGGTATAATATCGGGTAGCAAGGAAGTAGGTGCATAGTGGTGGGCAATGGACATGCAACAATAGGTAGTGAGCATGTAGTAGTGTGTGGCACAAAAAAAATAGGTAACACATGGTGCATGGTCACCCTTGGAGGGCTAGCACCTTTGTAGCTATAGGTCGCAGCTGGTAGCACAACTAGTCATGGCTAGCAAGAGGATTGATCATGGCCCTACCAAGGGTTTGGAGTTTTTTTTTAAATAATTATTATTATTATTATTATTTATTTTCTTCATCATCATTTTCTTTCAAAAGGTGGATTTCTAAAGTTGGGGTTTGAACCCATGGCCTCCTACTTAAAAACTTTAAACTTTTTTTTTACATTTTAGTATTATTTTAATCCATCTTGCCTTGGCAATTGATGTGGCAATTTGTCTTATGATAGGGCATGAATTCATTATGGGTAAATGATGATTCTAGGTTAATTTCTGACCCTAAATTTTTAGAATTTTTTAAAAATAATAATAATAATTTAATAATTTTACTAATTTAATATTATTTTAATGCATGTATAACGAGAAACTTTAAACATAGATATCTCCCAAATCGTAAGTCCGATGAAGATGAAATTTGTACCATTGGAATTATCTCGATGAGTACCATGCACTAGACATAGTCTTAGGATTCAAAAATGAAGTTGAATTTTTTAGATTTAAAAGGATCAAACTAGCCTATTTTGTTGAATTAACATTTCTAGGCTAACATATGGTAACTTGAGGTCTTCTAGATTACTTGAATAGTTAATTTCAACAAAACAAGATCAATTCATGTCATAGTTACTAACTTTTTCTTTAAAGAAATTTAACAAGGACCCTAATCAATTAATAAGTATAGTATTAAGATGGGTAAGAGTTACCTGGACCAATGTATCATTGTCTTACCAATATCTCTTGTAATTGATGAATCTTGATGAGATGTGATTAGACCTTGTTAATTAATGATATCCATGAAAGAATTTTGTTGGTGGGATCTATGTCTTTTGTAGATGTCTAATCCATTGTTCATGAATCAATAGAACAGTATCTTCTAGCTTTCATAGATCATCTTAGACATATGGTGCATTTGGTAATGGTTAATGACTTTTCCTCTATTATGGTTTCATGGTTCATCATCAATTTCTTGTTGTAGTCAGTCCATGATTTTGAACGGCCCCTAGGTCATGGTTTGCTCTTATACCAATTGTAACATCTCATCCCCAAATGTCAGGGCAAATGTCAAATATACAATATATTAGACATTATGCGTATGAAGAAGATATACCAAATGCAAAATATATGTGATATTCGACATTATGTATAAAGGAAATAATAGGAAAAATGTAGAAAGAGAAAGAAAAATAATGCTTTATTAATATGAAACAATGTACCTGGATCATGCTCTAAGAGTATTCCTTAGGGTTTCCTTCCTTTGGCATCTATCCCTTAGAGGCAATCTAACACTACCACCATGGTTAGGCCTATAACCCGACCAAAAGGGATGGCCAATCGACTTCCTACCTACTTCACCCAGTTCCCATGACTTGCCTATACTGCCTTTGCCACTCCATGCTAGCATGACCTCTAACCCTGAGTATAAATGCCTTAGGTCAAAGCCCCAAAGGTTACCTTAAGAGACACGTCTATTATTATAATGCACCCTTTCAAGTCTTAATCACAACTATCCTTTTAGGTCTTGTTAAGATAACAATAACACTTGTTATGAAAAGACATCATCTTCATTAGGTAGTAGCATCATTTGGAAACTGGGATATGATACTCAATAAGCCACTTATAACATATAGTTGAAACAATCAATTAGCAAAGTAGGGAAGTCTCAAGCAACTACAAAGTAAGAGACAATTCTAATAGACCTCCCATATAAATAGGACCTACAAGCAATCAAGTCCCTTTGCAAGTAGAAGAAGATGATAATTGAACATAACAAATCTCATGGAATGTTGCATCCTTCCAAGTAATCTTAGAAACTAGAGAAGGAGCCATAGTGAAGGTGATGCAACCTTAAAATGCAATAAGAGTAGCAGAGGTTATAACAAACCACATCAAAGAATACTTCAATATTCTCATTATGTCACCATCTAATATTACTAGAACAAAAGATGTAAAAATAATAGCTAGAATATCAATGACCCCACAGAGCATGAATATGTATTAGAAAGACTACTACAAATAGGACAACTTATGTAGAATATTTTTTATTTCTCTAATGATATTATGATAATTCAATCATAATTAATTTTAATAAAAGGAATGTTAGTCATGGTAGAAAATGAGATGCAACATACTAAAAGTGAAATGTGCAAGTTAGAGGAAGAATTTGGTATTTTAAGAGCAAAAGAATAAGATCCTACATGACACATTGTGCTTGAACAATTAAAATAGTTTAGAAATGAACAAATTATCGAATTGAGGATCCAATACACTCAAATGGAGATGGAGAAGCAAAACACAATATGGAATGCTTCAGTGGTAGATGCTCAAACATACTGCCAAAGCTCTAACTATACTAGAAGAGGAAAATAAAAAAATTGATGTTGAAAACATGAGGTTGGCATACGTAGAAAAGCAAAAGAATGTGCCATAAGAAAGCATCCATCAATTAAGAGAGCAATTTATCCAACTTAACCTCAACATTAAACAATTAACTTGAAAAAATAGAACTTTGTCAATGGAAAAAGTTCACATTGTATGATAGAAATCAATAATTGAGATTAACTCATGACAAAATGAGGCTAAGAAACATGAATGACTGAATGAACACTTTAAAGATCAAGTGGGTATGTATAGGAAAATTATAAAAATGGAGACCTAGATGGCCAAAGCCAAAATCAACTCCATCATAGCACAAACACCTGACTGGCAGCCCATCTTGAATAGACTTATCCATATACATCAAGCCAAAGTAAAGAATAAAGACTTACAGATCGAGGACTTGATAAAATACATGAGATTAGCAAATCTTAGATATGCTAACTTGGTCATGTTGACAGTAGGAAAATCTAGAACATAACTCAAGTATCATGTAACTACAATCTACTCAATGTATAAAAAGAGTTTATTAATAGCAAATATGCATAATAGAAATTTCATAAAGTAAACTCTAAACTATAAATAGTTAAGGCTAACTACCAAGATCGAAAAGATGTAGCAACAAACCTATCTAGGAGAATGACAAACTATCAAGAACTAAGGAAAGTATTCATATCCTTTGAAGAAAAAAATGTAGTTTTTACCATGGTATATCAAGGTAAATAAAAGGTTTCCTTAACTATTATGTCCTTGGGAAGCATCAACTCTAGCTAACATCACTACACTTGCTTGCATGATAAATGGTCCTAGATTAAAAAAGAAGAAATTCAGGTAACTACGAAATAGATATCTAAAAGCCTAACGATAAGGAAAAGAAGTCAATGGACGAGCCACCACCAGCTGAAACTTAAGGAAAACTATATCAAGCTTAATCTTTTTTTTATCTTATTTTTTTCATATATTTTAATCATACACAACATGATAATTTTATAACATCCCACATTCTGACATTCATAGCAAAGTCAATCATGTAGATATGAATCATAATATCAAAGCCAATGTAATTCCATAAGTTTGTAAGAAATTCTATCCTCTCTTTTTTTTAACTCAAGAACAAGTTTTCATTCAACCATTGGGATATGATAAAATGAGAATTATGCAATCTACAATATCGTAGCAATGCATACGGCATCGTAGATATGATGCAATGGGTCATGGTCATGCTTATAAATACCAACCTACCATTGCATCAAAGTAATAAGTTTTTGTCATACTTAGTGAAATTCTTCCAATTTTTTTTCATGAAGTTAGATTTAGAGTAAATGCCTACAATGTGGTGAATTACAGTTGTACAGAATCTTTATTTAAGTGGATTATTCCAAGACATAATTCATGATTGCCAATGAGGATAAAGATTATTCTACATCATTGTAGCATATCACTTGGCATAGTTTTATTTTTCTATAATGATTACTTTTATTTAGTCATTTACTATTCCAATGTCTATTAATAAGGCAAAATAAGTATGACTGGTTTTGAGCATAAAGTGTAATTACTTGGTAACCCAGTAGTGACTTTGCTTAGTTTGCTTAGTAGTAAAGTTACTTGGTAATCCCAGGACATGTATGGAAAAATAGAAATTGATGCTTATTACCATAGGATAGAATAGATTTATATTTTCATTATACTTAAACTTAGAATTTACAATCTTTTTCACCATGTTACACTTAGCATTATTAAGAGTCACTCAACATTAGTTATCATATACCTCACTAAGAGTTAACCCATATGATTTATACCTTGCTAACTTTGGGTGATGAAACACCTCAAAGAAAATCCATGTTGTAAACAAGAAGCCTAGTAACCAAATTTTTATCATGTAATTTGATCAAATTCAAGACCAAATGCAAATGTCTTAATTTCCCTTCAAAAATGTTATTATATGACCTTGTTTTGACCAGATTCTAGATTCTTTTAACATATGTAAAGTAAAATTCATGGTCCACAAGCTATGATTTTTATTATGCTAGCATACGAGAGCTAGAAAGTTAAAAATGCTACCAAGTTTGGCACCAAAAGTCAAAAAAAATGGTCGCTCATACGTTGTACTTTTGGATCAATAAAATGACCCAAATATGCTATGTAATCATCCAAAAAGCACGTGGAAATGTAACTGATACAACAACAGCAAATTAGAGGCCTATTGAAGCCAGATTGAACATCATTTTTTGGATCCTTTTGGAAAATATTTTTCAAGCACATCCTTTAGCAAAGCAATTTTTGAGCATAACAAAGATCTTTTTGACACAAAAAGAAGACTTATTTTTTAGCAAAAATAGCATACAGTGTTGTAGATTTAAGAAGCTATTCACAACCTATGCAATGCAGATTTCTAAGTGTAGAACAAATCTAGAATGATATTTATTGTAAAACAAATCAACCAAAGAAACAAGTGTAGTCAAGTGTAGAACACGCCCTACCTCCTACACAAAATGTCACAAGATATCTTTCTGTATTCTTAGGCTTTTTTAAGGACCTTGATCTATACTTCCTAAATTTCTATTTATACAATATTTTGCAATATTAAATATAAACTTTGTAGTTGTTTTGTTTACTATATTTTTGCATATTTCACACATCTCTCGTTCTTTTCTCAAGTCCGACTCTATATCACATTTTCATACATTATAGTTTATTTTTATTTTATCTCACTTAGTAATAGATTTTTAAAGTCCTTAAGTAATTAACAAGATTTCCTAACATGCCCCAGATCCTTTTGAGGCCCATGAAGCTTGGGGTTAAAACTATTTCTCATGGATTTTCTTGATTTTCCAATACTGATTTTTTCTGTTGCTACAGTTTTCTAGTGTTAGAAGGAGGACCTTCTTCTAACTTCTTAGCCTAAAAACCCATCTGCAAAAACATTTCTTTGCCTTTTTCTTCCCTATTATGTAGCATATTTGGAAAAACCAAAGTTACTTTTGGATTTTCTATAATCCAACATTTTACATCATAGCCAATTTTCACAATTACAGTTGTTAAAATTAATTTTAAATTATTTTTTATTGTCTTGCAATTGTAGTGCACAGCACTGCTCCCATTCTCTACATTTTACAATTTAAAAAGTTATTTTCAACTATTACTATATATAGCATTTTCCCTACTCTTGTTTCTACAGACAGTAAAGCCTTTTCTAGTTTTTCTCAACTTTATAAGCCAAATAGAATTATTGGTTTAGTTGTAGTTATAGTTTACTTTATTTTTCCTCCTTTTACATACATTTTAGTCAAATACGCTACACCCATATAAGATGTATTTTCACATGTTACAGCCTCACATCTTGCAGTCTCGTACACTATAGTTTCACATGCTACAATCACACACTGCAATCTCATACACTGCAGCTTCATATGCTATAGTCTCATACGCTGCAGTCTCAAACATTGCAATTCCATATGCTATAACTCTCATACACTATAGCTCTTACACACTGTAGTTTATCTCATATACTAGATCTCTTATACACTACAAGCTTGTCTTACATGCTATACCTCTTACAAGGTACAAGCTTGTTAAATATGCTGCAACCCTCATACACTCTAAGCTTACATGCTATAAGCTTATAAGCTACAAGCTTATACGTTGCATGCTACAACTTATGTAAAATGTTAAAACCTTTACCACACTTGACCAATTACTTGGTCTTGCATAGTCTATGTCTTTTGTATCAACTGTTCTGCCACACAATGTACTCACCATGGCCTTAAACCAGGAATCTACTCGCATATATAACCATAAGAACCTAGCCGTAGTGGAGCATAGGTAGTTTCTTAGGTAGTTAGGACTTAGCCTAATTCATGTAAACATTGACAAATAATATTACAACTTCATATGTGTAAAAATTCAAGTGGATTTATGCATCCCACATAAGAAGTTTGACTCTAAGAATCAATACGAGTTGATCCACAAAGATGGAAAAGAATGCATACCTTAACCATACAATCGTATTGAATTATTTGAATTCTACCTACACCTATTGTTATAGTTGGTAAGTGCAACTGATGATGGTGAAGTGTGCAAAAACACTAGTTTAGAATATCTCCTAGAGGATTGGATGAGTTCAGATCTTATTACGAGCCAAATACATTCTTGGAGGACCTTTTTCAATGATCTATCCTAGAGATGACTATGCTCAACTCTATGCCTCTTGCTTCACTAGTGAACCAAAATCCCCATGTGTCCTCTACAAACCCAAGTTCCCAACCCACTTCCTTAATTACTTCACTATTCACCTCAACTCTTTTAATTACAATACCCCAACCTTTTATAGTTTCAACTATTCCTTCTCCTAGAGGGAAAATTCCACACATATCACATAACCCATTTATTTCTAACATCCTTTTTGTTCCACATGTTCCTATGCCAACCTCATTTTTCATGTTTAACCTTCCTACAACAATAATTACAAGGCCTCTCTAATCTATAATGTTTCCCATTTCATGGCCACAAACTGTACAACCCCAAGTTTAGCTCTCAGGAGCTCTACAAGGTTTGGATCAAGCCTTCTAATTGATCTAGAACCTTATTGAGAAGTTGCAAAAACTTGAAACTAGTACAACACAAATGGTAAAGTTCATGGACTTTTACCAAGATGATTCCATCAATCTTATCATCCCCCAAATCACATTACCCACAAGCATGCCTATCCCAAACTTCATCAAATATAATGATGAAGGAGATCCTAACACATATCTCATCACCTTTTACTCTCAGTGCCTTATGCTACAAGTGTGGCCTCATATGATACTATGTATTTTGCCTATGTCCTTGACAAGCAAAGCTCTTGATTGGTACTATACATTACCGAGAGGTATGTTCTAACCTAGTTCCTCAATCATTTCAAATACAATCTGAAGCCTAGCACAACCTTAGACCAGCTCATGAAAGTAAGGTAGGGGCCACTTGAACCTATCCAAAATTTTATTCAAAGATGAAATGTAATGCTTAATGAGATTCTAGATCCCATCTCTAAAACCAACCTCTTAACCATCTTTAAGGGAGTAGTCAATGACTTAATCAAGTCAAAGTTCTACTATTTAAAATTTTGATCACTAAGCCAATCCTTTTCACAAATTAAGCACATTGAGAAGGCTGCTAAAGCTAGTAATGATCCAACCTATGTAGCCTACAAAAATCAATACACTAGGAGGAACAAGCATAAGACCAAACAAGCACAAGCAACTGTGGCTGCAATAACAAAAGAGTTAAAATAAGTGAAAAGACGAAAATCACTACCATGCAACACACTTTCTGATCCATTCCAACCATCTACTTCATATGCTCCCAACTAGCCAATACTAAATTCTAAGTGCAAGGATAGGACTAGGTATGCTAAGTTACCTATGAGGCCTTGCAAGCTTCTAAAATAGTTGCTTAACGATAATAGTATTTAACATAAGCAATTGTTTGAGGAAGCTCGTAATAGACATGATCATCTTTGCAAGATAGCTAAAGATCCAATGGTAGTAACTAAAGATGATTTGAAATTACTAAAGTACTTTAGATTAGATAGGTTTTACCATTATCACCAACTAGCCCATTATGATACTAATTTCTTCTTAGTCCTTAAAGATGATCTCCAAAAGATGATTGACTATGAAGAGCTGGTGTTAAATGAGCCCAACCCTCCAAGCACTCATAATAACTCTTACACCATAGCCTTGTTCACAACAACCAAATGTTCTAACTCTTCTAAGAAACCATTTTCCATCAAGGTACCACCAACTAGCACTTACCCTTAGAATCTAAAGCCTAGAGCATCCTTTGTTATACAAGTACATCACACCTACCTTCTACAGATCCTTTTGTCATAGGTGTTCCACCTTCAATGGCACTAAAAGTAGCCAACAACAAAAGGTTTGGAAAAAAGTTGATCTACCAATGCCTACATCAAAAATAGCTCTACCCATAAACTTTATTGTGCAAACTACATCAACCAATTAACAAAGAGAGAGTCACAAACTAGGTATGAGCAAGGGGGCCAAGCAACATATGCCAAGACATGAGCCAAGAATTCTAGGAAGAATGGAGAAAATTAAGACTACCAAGGCTAAAATATCATACCCCAAGAACAAGAATTTCCTTGCAACAATGGAACAAGCCAAATAGTCCTTGAAACAAAATGACATGTTGTTGAACCTATACGACCTAGTCATGACTTCACTTACTCATAGAGACGCATGAGTTCAAATGTTTATCTTTATTCTCATGACCAAATACATGCCTAGTAACAAAAAATCCATTTACTTTATCATTAAGCAAACTCCTCTTAGAGAAGACAAGCATCAACACATGCTCATCTTTCATGACAGTGAAGTGAAAATTGATTCACAAAATGAAGAACTGTTATATGCTCCACTCCTCATTACCATACATGTTGACAAGTATAAGGTTCATCATGTTCATGTGAATGATGGGGTAGCAACCAATGCAATACTATTTACTATTATTGAATGATTAGGCCTAACTGAAAACATGTAGGAGATCCTTATCTCCACACTCAAGTCATTCAATGGATCATGGGTAGCCATATGGGGTTCTAACTTGTTAGACTTTATATCCAGGGAATAATTTCTCACATCTGCCAATTTCCTAGTGGCTAAAAAGATATCCAGTTTCAACTTCATCTTGGGAAGGTCATGGTTAGCAAAGCTTCAAGCAATCTCATCTCTTATACATTAGGAGATTCACCTACCATATGAGGGTGGTGAAATCATGATTTTTGTGGATAACATGTTTTCACCATCTGTTAATAACGTCAACATTGAACAAAGATCCAAAGTAGAGTTTTAAGATGAAACTCCAAATACACAAGTTGTGACTAACAACAAGGCTAACATATCCAACCCCACAACATTAAATGACCAACAACAATTACCACTTTCCATATCAAACATGAAGGATGGTGAGAATAGAATCATACAAAATGGGTTCCTTAATATATTGAAGATCAAACAACAAACTCACAGTAAATATCTTATCCCTTTATCAACAATCATTGATTTACCTTTGTAGCCATATATCATGTTTCTATGTTTATTTTATTTTTATGTTTTGTTTCAATATTATCTCATGCTTACTAGAAAATAGATATCATGGCCCACTGAGGCCTAAAATTGGTGGCCTACCAAGGCCTAAAGCTGGTGAAGCCATGACCTGCTAAGGCCTAAAACTGGCAAATATGTGGCCTCCTCTTCCTTTCCTTGTTCATACATTATAACCTATTTACTCATGGCAATGGTTATAGTTTTTTACTTTGATGTTTATGTCTTGTTTTACAAATTTATTGCATCGTATCTTATTTACCAATTTTACTTTGTAACCTTGTCTTTCATTTTTTTCACCTTAGCTCATAGCCTATATTTACTGTTTATGTTTACATAAAAAATATAAAATATAGAAAAATATAAAACATAAAAATAGCTAAAAATATATAACCAAAGAACAATGTCAAACTTGAGCAAAATACAACATCATTGAGTTAAACATAGCTAAATAGGCTATGACCATAACCATGATTACATAGTATAACAAAAAATAGATGGTACACAATCTTTAAATTAATGAAAGTAGCAACTAGCCAACAACCATAACACTTAACAATGATAGCCTATTGTCTTCATCAACATCAACAACTTCGATCAAACTATGGGAAGAAGAATGTTATCAAGCTAATCACTATCAAAGCTTGGGGCTTGTGATCAATAAAAACGTGCAACTATTAGTAACAAGAATAATCATAAATGTAACCATTAAAACATGAAATGACCTTAAAACCAATAAAGCATGAGATATTGACAATTTTAACAAGAAAACCAAATTATAAGCTAGTCAAAATTCATGAATATGACTAAGATTACACTTGATATAAAGCTTAAAAACCAAGAACAAAATTTGACTAAGTTAGACATTTTGGTAAGCAGATGTCATGAAAACTAGAAACCTCATGACAATGAAAATTACATGAAACCGTTATCAAAATTAATAGCGTTGAACCTTGGTGAACACAAATTTTCCAAAAACAATAATCAAAAAGCCCAAACAATGCCAAACACTAAGAATGTGAGAAGAATGAAGTAAAAAACACAATATTTTCTAACTTTTGAAGCCTATATGCCACCATTTCTTGCAATGAAAAAGCCCCCCAAAACATCTCATACGTTGCCCTATCATTCTAGGAAGTGTCATATGTTGCCTTTGTAGGACCCATGTACTCACATCTTTCCCATGGGACTTGAAAAACTCCACATTGCACAATACAAGCCCCAAGTGCCCAAACACTATCAACACAAGCCAAGGAAAAACCAAAAACTTTGTAAACAAGCTAGAATTTGAGTAGTGCAAATTCACAAAGCTTGGAAAAGCTATAGAAAAATTCTAAAAAATTATTTTTAACCATGGATGTAGGGGATATGGCTAAAACAAGCCAGATTCACCACCAATGTTGCACTTACAGGTGCCACAAAAACCCCAAATTTCATGAAAATTTCACCAAAAAACCTAGGTTTGCAATCAATTGACTATAGAAAAATCCCAACAAAATTCAAAAAAAAAATTAAAAATAAAAACTTGGTCTAGAAGCCTTCAACAATGCATCTAGCCTTCCCAATAACTCAAGACGCTAACCATAGGTGATCGATGCCTTACCAATGTTGCTACTTTAGCCATGAAAAAACTACAAAAATCTCAGAAAACAAGACAAAACGCTACACACTAGGTTGAGAAAAAATTCAAATCTTTGCAATAAAAAATCTAAAGAATCTAATTCCACCTCCAAGATTCTTGAAAGACCTTCAACAACAATCCTCTATAGTTAGAACTTGAAAATCTCATTATAGGTAGGCTAGAAAAACATTGAAATCTCACCAAAATAGGCAAATTATAGGCATCAACGCTACACATGTGTGTAAGAAAAAACTCAAATCTTTTCCAAAAAAATGCCAAAAATCCCAAATCTTAGCCACATAATAGTCAAAAAGCCTAAATCCTAGATTCAGCGTAGTCAAATGCCAAAATATCTACTGAAACAAGTCTAAAAGTGGAAAAACATTTCCACAATTTGGCTAAAAAAATGGAGAAAATGATGAAAAACTGGCACTTGTAGTCATTGACAAAGATCCCTCACCTAAAGATGGATTTGGAAGCCTTGATACAATCCATACAACCTCCTCTGTTTCTTCTAATCCTAGATTTCAACTCGTCAATCCAGTCTTCTTTACCATGATTACCAAAATTTTGGAGTTCTACCTTGACTACTATAGAAAGAAGCTTGAAATTCTTAGGTTTGCTACCACATGGTGGACACAAGAGATAGGTAAATGCCAAGATTACTAGAGTATACATGTTTATGTTCACAAATCTAGCTCCACATGCTACAAATGGGAAATTAGCTAAGAAATTAGCTTCCCACACACTACACATAAAATCCCTTGCACTCCAAGAAATGCCCTTCACACACTATGATTGGAAAATTAGTTTCGATGTTAAAATCCTCTCAAAATACCCACACACTGCACATAAAATCCCTTGCATGCCAAGAAATGTCCTTCACACACTATCGTGGGGAAACTAGCTTCATATGTTGGTTTCTATTGAAAAATTTGACTTTCCTAGCCCAAACATTACAATCATGGGTAATTTTGGTAGTGAGTGGGTTCCACAAGGCATGGGCAAAAACATAAAAAAAAATTCCACACGTTGACTTATACTGGCTTACACGTTGTCGGAGGAAAATTACCTGGAAAATTAACTACATATAATGTGGAAGGAAAATTAACTCCATACGTTGTGGAAGGGATATTAACTTGGAAATTAACTTCATACACTGCACCAATGAAATTAATTCCATACATTGACATATCTTGTAAAAATAATTTCTATTACCCCCACACACTCGAAATACAAATTTTTGGCTTTCTTAACTAGTTTGACCATAAAAAAAAACCATTATTTTAACTATATATAGCTTGTCTTCACAAGATTTTTTCTTATTTTAATTATTTTCACCAAATTTTTACTTATTTTAGCAATTTATAGCCTATCTTCACTCAATTTTTATTTATTTTAGCAACTTATGGCCTATTTCACTAGATTTTTACTTATTTTAGCTATGTATAGCATATTTTCACTAGATTCTTACTTATTTTGGTAATTTATAGCATTTTTCACTAGTATTTTGCCTATTTTAGAATTCTATAGCCTATTTTCACTAGATTCTTGCTTATTTTAGCCATTTATAGCTGATGTTCATTATATTTTTGTTTATTTTGATCATAAAATAACCCAAAAATAAATATTATTATTTAATATTATTTTTGACCTTATTTGACCTGATTCTAAATCATTTGGTATCATCTGATATCATTTCACATCATTTTGCATTGTTTTGACATCATTTAACCTCATTTAGCCTTATTTGACACCATTTTACATCATTTTGACTTCATTTTATATCATTTGACATCATTTTGACATTATTTGATATCATTTGGCCTCATTTTACCTCATTTTGACATCATTTGGCATCATTTAGACTTTATTCAAACTCATTTTACATCATTTTGCATTATTTTGACCTCATTTCATCCTTAATTAACTTTATTTTGCATCATTCTACATGATTTGGCCCTTAGTCTACATTGTTCTACCTTAATATATCTTCTTTGAGCCTTATTTTACTTTGTTTCATCCTATTTAGCCTTGTTTTACTTTGTTTTGACCCTATTTTGCTTTATTGTGCTCTATTATTATATTATTTTACATTATTTTAACTTTTTTAACAAAATTATATCATGCAAATGCCACTTGATGTTCTTATGTTGATATGCAAGATCAAGCTAGGAATATGAGGAAGTGATGAGTGGCGAGGTACCCCTACACTCAACCATACGAATA
>MNCI01005810.1:870659-928453 GCA_015680685.1 Gnetum montanum
GGGTGAGTGGGTGTAATGGGCTCACTATCCAAATAATTGATCACTTGAGACATGAAAACATAGAACACACCTCAACCAACAATCTACATGAGTGTTTTATTCGTAGATGAGATTACTTACAAAAGCATAAAAAGACAAAAAGACAAAAAGGTAAAAAGATAAAACAAGAAATTGAAAAATGAAAAACTAGAAAACAAAAAGTTGTAAAATTAAAGAAAATGAAAAGTATTTATTAATCCTTCTTGCTATTAGAATGGGGGATATCCCTCATAGCTAAACGATTGAGGATGGTAAGGATTAATAATTGACGACGAGAATCCTTGCATGTTGGAAGTATTCTGGCTTGGTCATATTTACCCCATCGGATTTCACATACCTGATTGTAATAAGCATAGTGGGGCAATTTATATGATGTAGTTCCTAGATAACAAGTTGACCCACTATGATGTTGGTGACCGTTAGTTGGTATGCGAGGATTGGGTGGTCGCTCTCCATTCATGCGTTCATTAGGCCGTATTGTTGTTGGAGTGTGAGTTGGTGGCCCTGATGAATTTACATGAGGCATTGGATTCAAAGATAAGGATGCATCATAGTGTGGTACTTGTGCTAAATTGGAGGATGCAGTGGCCTCAGAATTGTGTTGTCCCTTCTTATGGTCATGTTTAAAGAAGGGATGCTTTGGATGTCGAGGAGGCTTTTCACTGCTGTTGGAAGTAGTAGCACAAGTAATGTTCGTGGGTTGTTGCTGTGGCGCAGACACCTTAGGAACAGTCGGTGGTGATGTATAAGGAGGGAAAGGATGAGAATGTTGAAAATTAGGAGTATAGGATACACAAGGTGGTGGTTGTGTTGGAGGCATGGGCTGATAATATTGAGGAGAATGGTACTATGGTGAGATAGAGTATGTTGGTCCAGTTAAAGAAACAGGATGTTGAACTAGATAAGCATTTGGGTTCGGATGATAAGAAGGGTGTCTCCAGTTTAGGGGTGGTCTCCCCCATGACTAGGATTGTTGCCACTGTGATCAAACACAGTATCTTTGTACGAACTCTAGATGTAACATGTTTCCCCAATGCTCATGTAAATGTAACAATATTGGACATTGGCCCTTGGGGTGATCGTACAGGCATATGTTACATTCATACGTATGATCGGCATTTAAGCTCTTATTTTCCTTATCCCTTCTTTCTGATTGTCTAAAGTTTTGTCCTGCTTCTTGGGTTGTTAAAACTCTATCTCCAATGATATTGATAAATTCTCCACACTTTTGATACGTCCATTCCAACATCCTATTGATCTTTGCCTCGGCTTCTTCTAATGTTTGTTGTATTGGTAAAGATGATGTTTCCACCTTGAGATTGGTTGATTTCTCCTTTTTATGATTATGGACCTTTTTTAAGTTGAGATTTTAGTCCCGTTGATGTTTTTCAACACTCTACCATCTAGCCAATTCTCCTTCCTCTTTTGCTACCCACTTAATAAGCTCTTGGACTTGATGGGTTTGTAGTTCGTATAGTTGACCTTGGGCATACATTCCTACGGTCTCTCTTATTTCATTATCCATCCCATCAATGATATGGTACATTAGCCTTTCTTCGGAAAACCCATGGCCTGGACAGTTGTTTAATAGTGCATAATATCTTTCTAAGTCCATGTCCAAGGGTTCATGTTGTGCTTGTTTCCATCCTTGGATTTGTTCCCTCAAGGCTGACACTCTTGCGTAGGTTTGATATTTTTTGTTAAAGACTTCTACCATTGTTGACCAATGTCATATTGAATATGGTTTTAACAATCTATACCATACTTTGGCTTGGTCAACGAGTGTCATAGGAAAGAGCTTAAGTTTTTGCCACCTGTTGTCAATATTATTCCATGTGCAGGCATCGTAGAAGGCTTGTAAATGTTGATGCAGATCTAAGTCATAGCCTCTTGAAAATTTAGGAAAGTTGTTCAAATCAAGCCTGGGTAGATGGCTCTCTTTACGATGCCTACGTGAGATTTGAATAGCCTCTTGTATTTGCGTTAAGCTTGTAGTGGCCAGTGGGGGTTCATCGTCATCGTGTAAGTTATGCTTTTGTGTGTTGGGATGACGTTTCTTTCTCTCCTGTTTATAAGACACCCCCACTTCAGGTTGTTTACTCCAATCTTCATCGTCATATAGTTCGTTGGTTCTCCAATGAACTTCATCACTAAGTGTAGCATTATTGTAATCTTGTAGGAGAGGCATTGTTGTGAAGTTGTGTGTGAAATTACATGTGACTTTGTATAATTATTTCTTATTCCTAAGAGATATATCGTTAAGTCCTATACAGCGACCTTGTATGATAGAACTAATCTAGATAACTAGCATCATCCTCGGCAACGGCGCCAATGATGAGTGGCGAGCTACCCCTACACTCAACCATACAAATACAAGCGTTACACACACGATCCGGTTGAACTCCGTAGACAGACTAGTTGTGGCATCTAGACAATTAGCCTTAGGTCACAGTTCGCTATCTTCCCATCTAGACTAGTATTAGCTTTTTCATGTATGGTTTAGTCCAGAGTGAGGTGTATGATGGGTTTCTAATCTAATGCTACTCCTAAAGGCCATGGAAAGTAATATTAACTAAGCTAGGAGAGAAGGGTGAGAGAATCTAGCTAGCCTAAGTGTGATGAACATCCGTTCCTTGATTATTCGTACACACCTTGGACTTCATGCATGACTACCACTAGGATTACCAAGCGCAGATCCTAGGTACGCTACTGGGTTACCAAGTAGTCACACTTAAGTGCTCGTAATCAAGTCGTACTCATTCCGCATTTTAACATGAGTTTAAGGGTGAGAGAGATTAACTAGGAAAGTAGTAAATAATAATTAATTAAATGATTAAACTAAGTGAATGCTGCAATGATGAAGTAATCTCAATCTTTATTGCCAATCATGTGCGTGTCCAAGTACATCACACTTGAATAAGGATGTCGTACAATTACATTCACCACACTGCGGGCATACACTAGAAAATATTCTATCTCTAGAGGGATAAAACTGCTAGAGTTTCACTAAGGGACTAAAATAGATGTTGAAACAAGGGAGAGCCACCTCTTATTTATAGAACTAGAGATGGGCTGCGATATTAGATATGCGATATCGTAGGGAAGGATGCGATATAGCATATGCAATATCGCGACTGATGTGATATCGCGGCTGCAATATCGCGTACGCAATATCACAACCCATGCGATAACACAGCTATGATATCATGGCAACAATATCACAGCCAGCAAATTCATGACTCATCAGGAAGTAATTCAACTAGCCTTTGAGCCTAAGTAGATCCTTCTAGTGATGTTGTTTGACCAAGTTGACATTGAATGCCTAAACCTAGAGCCTAGAAGCCTTTTGATCATGTAGCCTTAATGCCTTGGAATGGCCTAATTGTTGTTGACCTTAAGATTAGAAACATCACAAAGGATTTGTTGATCAAAATTCCCATCATAACCCACAATGGTGGGGAGAAAACCCCAAAACTAAATTTCTCACTTAAATCTTAAGTTTGCTTAAGACATCACCAACTCCCTGCAAAACAACATGAAACCTTTACATGATCCATATTAATTCTAACTGTGACATGTTTGCCTTTAGTGTTGTTGGCCTTTTTTTTACATGTTTTGACAATAATGTGATGCTAATGAACCTTGTAGCCTAATGAAAAGTGAGCCTCCATGACCTCATTAACATCTAAAAACACCAAAAAATTTATGTGAACCTACAATATCATGTTCTACCAATTTTGTTAACCTTTAGGTATGTCAAAAACCTTCAAAAATTAAGAGAATTAGAAAATGTGATTGTAAGTTATTATAGGACAAGAGAATAACGTGATTGAGCTAAGCATAAGAGCTTTACAAAAGTTTGAAGAAATCACAAGGGTGCTTAAAGCCTAGAAGTCAAAAGAAGGTGTTTCAGTATCTACCAAAATAACCCAAATGAATAGTAGATGTCCTAGTGGCAAAAGCTTAGTTTCAAGCCAAACATCCCACAAAAACAATAGACATCCCAATTGTAATTAAGACGTCCCAATTGGGACATCCCATGTAAGATGTTCCAACAAAAATGAGACATTCCACCTGCAAGCAATAAAAACTCAGTGAGATGTCTCAAGCTCAAATGAGACATCCTAACTAGCCATTTTCTAGTTAGTACACAAACTTTAACAATCGTGATAAGGACAAAGGCTATAAAAAAAATGGGGTCTTCATGAAAATAATAAGCACTTTTCATACGAATATTCCAATCATTTTCTACATCAAGTGATTGGCTTATACTTCATTTCTCTATCTTTGTAAATTGTATTAAAGTTGTCAAGTGCTTCATTGCAAGGAATCAGTAATTGTAGTTATGTTCTCTTCTTGATTTTTATTTCTTCCTTTGTAAGCCCTGAAGGGTTGATGTGCTTTTTGCAAGAGGTCATCCCTTGAGCTTGTTGAGACCTTGTAGAGTTAAGTGTATTTCTTGAGAAAAAACACTCCATGCAGAGCTCAAGTCATTATAAAGGTTGTAGGATTCTTAATACCACATTTTGAGCTTGTTGGAACCTTACAGGGTTGGGTGTGTTTCTGTGTGAAAACACCCATTGCAAAGCTCAAACTTTGTAAAGGTTATGGTGTTTTTGAAATCACATTTTTGAAGAAAAAAAATCTAAAAGTGTGCAAGGATTCTACCTTTCAAGTGTGAATTTATCCAAGTTTGGGAACCATGTACATTTGTGTGCAATTTTTATGCTTGAATTGGTGAAACTAATTTAATCCACTTCTAAGTTCTCGGTCCTCAAGTGGCATCAGAGCCAAGTACTCCCATTTTTTAGTCTAACAACTTAGGAGTGGACTATGAAGGGAGCTTATTTCATCAATCTACTAATGTTATATGGGTTCAACTTCACACACTAAAAAGCTAAAATGCAAGGGATCATTAAATTCATCTTGAAGAGTTACACTCAATCCATCTACTATAAAGGTAGCACAAGAGGTAAGCAATATAACATTTCTAATCCTAATATCTCCTCTATGCAATGTTGGATATGCAATGGAAGAAGCCATATGGCCTCCAAAAGTCCTTGTACTTGCAAGTTACAAGAACAAGAATCTAGTGAGGAAATAAGAACTACCAACATCTATACAAGCGGGGATGATGAAGGAGAAACTAGCTATACACTTGAAGAATTTCATCATTTATGTTTAGCCTTGGCAAATCAAGAATCCATTAATGACTCAACATCTTGTATTGAAGCTAAAGAGGATAAGATTACTTTGGAAGAAAGGTATGAGCTACTTTGCAATAAGGTAATTTTCTTTCAAAATTTATGCTTCAAAATGAAAGAGACTTTACATGATAAGGAAATAAAGATAGCATAACTTAATTTTGATTATTTATATCTTAAGCAAAAGAACCTAGACCTAACAACTAAGGTTCAAAAACTAACAAGTGTTGTTGAGCAGAGTAATAAGGAATTATCAAATGTTAAGCTTAGCTATGAAAGAAAAATTCAAAATAAGGAGATAGGTCAAAATAAAAGTTATCCTTACATCAAAGAATCATCAAGTTTTATGAAATGCTTTCCCAAGTTTAATATTTTAGCTAAATTTAAGAACATGTTTTATTTCTATTGTGGAAAAACTAGACATATTCAATCTTTTTGTTATTCATTGTTAAAATGCTATACTTGGTATTTTTCAAAATAGCCTAGAAAAGGTGTGTTGTAGAAAAGGAAACTTTGGAAGCAAAAGATAAGAGTTCTGAAAAGGGATGATTACATAAGTTGCACTCTCTATTGTAAAAGGAGCACTTGGTACATCAACAATGGATGTTCAAGACATATGACAAGAGACAAATCTCAAATTGTACATTTTTCAGAAACAAACTATGGAATTGTAACCTTCAAAGACAACACAAAAGCTCAAATCAAAGGCATTGATACCATTGGAGGTAAGGATTAGCCTAATATTAAGCAAGTTTTGTTTATTGAAGGTCTTAAATACAATCATCTTAGTGTTAGTCAACTTTGTGATTCAAATTTTGATGTAACCTTCTCTAAAGATTATTGTAAAATAAGAGATTTTCTATTTGAAACTATTATTATAGAAGGGAATAGAAAGGTGAATGTTTATATTACTATTTTTGGAGATCACCATAATTTTGAATCCAAGTGATTAATTAGCAATACAGGTGATATTCACATGTGGCATAGAAAATTGGGTCACATCAACAAAGACATTTTTCAAACCCTTATCTCAAAAGATATGGTTTGAGGGATATCCAAACTCAAGGATTTCTCTTTGAATACTTGCAAAGCATGTCAAAAAGGAAAGCAAACAAGGGTTTGGTAAGAAAAATTGCATCTTTAGCTCTCGTCCTTTAGAATTACTTCACATGAACTTAGTTGATCCCTCTCAAACTCTTAGTTTGGGAAAAAAAAGGTACTTTTTAACTATTATTAATGATTTCTCTTATTTTACTTGGGTCACTTTCTTATATCACAAGGATGAAATTTTTGATCATTTTATGAGAATTTGTAATCAAATACAAAATGAAAAGAGATATGGTATCAAAGTTATCAGAAGTGATAATAGGGGAGAGTTCAAAAATGCCAAATTTGAACAATATTATCAAATGAATGACATTTTACATCAATTTTCTACCCCCAAGACTCCTCAATAGAATGGTGTAGCTAAAAGGAAAAATAAGATTTTGAATGAAATGGGGATAAAAATCTTCAATGACCAAAATATTTCTTATCAATTTTGGGCTAAAGCAATTAACACTACTTGCTATGTTTCCAACAAAGTTTTGGTAAGAAGATTCACTACTAAAACTCCTTATGAATTATGGACTAGTAGAAAGCCATCTATTGGTTACTTTCATGTTTTTGGTTCAAAATACTATATTCTAAATGACAAAGATGCTTTGAGAAAATTTGATCCCAAAATTGATGAGGGAATTTTTCTAAGATATTCAACTATTAGTAGGACTTATAGGTTATTCAACAAAAGAATCAACACTCTAAAGGAAACTATAAATGTTAAAATAGATGATAGTGATGGTTCAACTCCACAATCTGATGATGATGATGTTCCTATCCAAAAGATATCTAGCACTTTCCACATAAAAACTAATAAAGATTCTAAAGAAACTAAGCATGAGGATACTTCTTCAACTCAGTCCAAAATACCTGAACTCCATATATCACAATCTCTTAATGATCTTATTGGATAAGTGAAAGATGGAATCTAAACTAGGAACTAGACAAAAGAAATATGTGCATATGATGCTTATCTTTCACAACTTGAACCCAAAAATTTTAAAGAGGCAAAAATAGAGGAAGGATTAATTTCAACCATGCAAGAAGAATTATCTCAATTCACTCGAACTGATGTGTGAAAATTAACTCCTAAAGCTGATCACAAGAAGATTATTGGAACAAAATGTGTTTTTAAGAACAAGACAGATGAAAATGATAATGTTATTAAGAACAAAGTCAAGCTGGTTACCAAGGGATACAATTAGCAAGAGGAAATTGATTTTGATGAAACGTTTGCTCCTGTGGCCAAACTTAAGTCAATCAAACTTCTTGTAGCCTATGCAAGTGTTAAAAGCATCAAGCTATATCAAATGGATGTGAAGAGTGTATTTTTGAATGGAACTATTCAAGAGGAAGTATATGTTGAGTAACTTGAAGTATTTTTGTATCCTATTTATCCAAATTATGTTTTCAAATTGAAGAAGGCTCTCTATGAGCTCAAGCAAGCCCCTGGAGCTTGGTATGATAGACTCTTACATCATCTCATATCTAATGGTTTCAAAAGAGATAGGGTAGATGTTACTTTATTTCTTAAATGAGAAGGTAATAATTTGCTCATTATGCAAATCTCTATTGATGATATTATATTTATAACTACTAATGAGATTTTATGTAAGAACTTTTTAGATCTTATGTAAACAGAATTTAAAATGAGCATCATGGGAGAACTCGACAGCTTCCTTGGTTTTTAAATTAGCCAAACTAAAGGTGGGACTTTCATTTTTCAAAAAAAATACATCAAAGATCTATTACAAAGATTCAATTTAGCTAATGCAAAAGCAAAAACAACACACATGACTACAAACTTTAAGCTTAACAAAGATGAACAAGGGAAATCTGTTGATCTCAAGCTTTATAGAGGTATGGTTGGTAGCTTACTTTACTTAACCACTAGTAGACTTGACATAACTTTAAGTACTAGAATATGTGTTAGGTATCAAGCTAATCCCAAAGAATCACATTTAAAAGCTATTAAAGAAATTTTTCATTATTTAAAAGGTACTATTAACAAGAAACTTTGGTATTTAAAGGACTCCTCACTTAATCTTCCTAGGTATTGTGATGCAAATTGGGCAAGTTGTACAAATGATTGTCCAAGTAGAAGTGGAAATTACTTCCTTTTAGAAAAAAGTCTCATCTCTTGGGCAAAAAAGAAGCAAACATCTACAGTAGTTTCTATAGTAGAATCAAAATATATTTCAATTAGGAGATGTTGCACTCAAATTCTATGGATGAAAGAAACTCTCAAGGATCTAGGAATTCAATCAAATCACATTCCTATCTTTTGTAAAAATAGTAGTATCATCAATATGATGAAGAACTCTATTCAACATTCTCATACAAAGCATATTGAAATTCAACATCACTTTATTAGAGAACATACTCAACTAGGGCATACTAAGTTAGAGTATATTGGGACAATTGATCAACTTGCTAATGCCTTCATCAAGCCTCTTGATGAAAGAAGACTTACTAATCTCTATAAAGACATGGGAATAGAATCCTATCCTATCAAGTAAGAAAATTATCTTTTCTACATACTTGCAAAAATTAAAAACAAAAACAAATATATATATATATATATATATATATCTTAAGGAGAGCTCATATGTAGGGGGATTTTCCCAAGGAAACTTCTTTTTGATGATGTCCAAAAAGGGAAAGTATGATTTATTGTGTTGTGCTATGCTAATCCATTTTATCAATTTTTTAGACATCACCAAAAAGGGGGAGATTTTTGATTTTTTAGTATGTCAAAAACTTTAGAAAATGGAGGGAAATAGAAAATGTTATTGTAAGTTGTTGCAAGATAAGAGGATAACATGATTGAGACAAGCACAAGAGCTTTACAAAAGTTTGAAGAAATTACTAGGATCCTTAAAGCCTAGAAGTCATAAGAAGGCATTCTAGCATTTGCCAAGATGACCTAGATGAAGAGCAAATGTGTTAGTGGCAAAAGCTTAATTTATGGCTAGATGTCCCACAAAAATAGTAGACATCCAAATTTCAATTGAGACATCCCAGCGAGAATGTCCAATGTGAGACACCCAACAAAAGTAAGATGTCCCACCTAAAAGCAATAGAAACTTAGTGAGACATCCCAAGCTTGAGTGAGACATCCCAACTAGCCATTTTCTAGCCGTTACATGAACTTCAACGGTTATGTGATAAGAACAAAGGCTATAAAAATGGGATCTTCACAAAAATAATAAGCATTGTTCATAAGAATATTTCAATCATTGTCTACATCAAGTGAAATTATCTTGTACTTCATTTCTCTATCTTTGTGAATTATATTAAAGTTTTCAAGTGCCTCATTTCAAGGAATTAGCAATTATAGTTATATTCTCTCCTTAATTCTTATTTATTACTTTGTAAGCCTTGAGGGGTTGATGTGCTTCTTGTGAGAAGACATACCTTTAGCTTATCAAGACCTTGTGGGGTTGAGTGTGTTTCTTGAGAGAAAACACTCCATGTGAAGCTCAAGTCATCATCAAGGTTGTGGGATCTTTGGAATCACATTTTGAGATTATTGGGACCTTGCAAGGTTGGGTGTGTTTTTGTGTGAAAACACTCATAGAGCTCAAACTTTGTAAAGGTTGTGGTGTTCTTGAAATCAAAATTTTAAAGAAACAAAGTTTAAAGTTGTGCAAGGATTCTACCCTCTGAGTGTGGATGTACCTAAGTTGGGCAACTACATACATTTATGTGTAACTTTTATGCTTGAATTGGTGGAATTTATTCAATTTCCTTCTAAGTTCTTAATCCTCAAATTGTACCTCATAGTGGCTTATATTTGCTTGTTACCTCATGTAACCTCTTGTAAACATATGTATTCTTTGACCTTTTTATATTATCCTCTTAGAGTTGTGCTTGAAGGACTAGCTTGAAGTCCTTGTAGAGGTGTGATTCATCACAATGATGAGTTACCATGTGATCTTGATGCATGAGGTTCAGCTAGCTTGTTCAACCTTACCTCACATCACTTCTGTTATACCTCCTAATCCATAACCTCATAACGAAACTTTAGCCTTCCTTACCTTGCTAATAATTAAACCCTATGTTTGACATTCATTCATCATGGTCATGTAACATCTTCCTCTACATGCTCCATCAATTAAGTTCACCGATTCACCAAACTCCTCATTTAGCGAGAAAAAAAAATAGAAATTCAGCCTTGGCAATGAAATCTAATGATGATTTCACTCCTATAAAAAACAAAAAGAGAGAGCCAAGTGATCAAATAAGCCTATAATCAAAATGTTAGTTACTCTAAATATCATTAAGTAACTAGCAATTTTAGCATGAAGCATGAAGATCTCACTAGCCATTAGACATTTGCCATGATGTCAACACATTTAGAATTCTTTATTAGTCCATATGATCATTCAAAAAGCCAATGTAACCATTATCTCACCCCAAATCCTTGGCATCCCACTTTAACCTTATTTCACTATTGCAAGCACTCCTAGGCATGATTTGATAGTTGTAGAATCAAGTGTGGAGAGAGAGCATTGATGATGAACCCATGGTGGTGTTTTACATTCTTTATTAATGGCTCTTGGCTCAAGCCTCAAAGCATCAACAAGGAGGGGCCAATCAAACACCTCAAGGAAAATTTATGCTACAAACAAGAAGCCAGGTAACCAAATTTTTATCATGTAATTTGATCAAATTCAAGAGCAAACACAAATGCCTTGACTTCCCTTTAAAATATTACCATATGACATTGTTTTGATCAAATTATACTCCCTTTTAAAATATTTAAAATAAAATCCATGATCCACAAGCTATAAGTTTTACTATGCTAGCTAAAACACCACCAAATTTTGGGCTACAGTGTTTCAACTACAAATTTGCCTAAGTGTTAGCACAAGGCCACTTTCTACAAATTTTTCTTCTAAGTGCTAGGACTACACTCTCTGTTTCCCTAGAGCGTAATCAGGTCCAAAAACTAATTTTTTGTACTTTTTTTTTAGCGTTAGCATGAAGCAAGAAGCTGCAAATTTTTCTAAGTGTTTGGACTACACTCTCCACCACCCTAGAGCGTAGTCAACTTAGTAGAGAGCGTAGTCAATACAAGGGCTAGTTTGTGAATTTTTCTAAGTGTCAAGTTAGTAGTTGCAAAATTTTCTAAGTGCTTAGACTACGCTCTCCACTACCCTAGAGTGTATTCAAGCATAGTCAGCATGAAGGCTCAGTTTTTGCAGATTTTTCTAAGTGTTGAGACTATGCTCTCCACCAGCCCAAAGTAGACTCAAGCGTAGTCAACTGCAAGCCAGTTTATATAAAATTTTTGACAAGTGCTAAGACTATGTTCATCCCTAGTTGGGAGTGTAGTCAGCCTCTCATGGAGAGCATAATAAGCACATAGCCATTTTTCACAAATTTTTTGCTAAGTGTTGTGACTACACTCTCCCTAGTCCAAAGCATAGTCAAGCGTAGTCATGCAAAATAGCCTTCAAAGGCCTCCACAATGTAGCATTAGCATTCAACTCAACTCAAACTCATCCTTAACAAGCATATGCATCTTTTGTGTACCCCTTTTTTCCCCCAAAATTGTAACTATAGTCGACCCCACTCCAAATAGTGGACAACATAGTCTCAGAGTGTAGTCTCCAAACTTGTATTTTTTTAGGTACATTGCAATCTTCTCAGCACATGTACATGTAGTTGGTAGCATAGTCATATTCTTGTAGCCTCACAAAGTCTACCAGAGGACAGCAGAGCACAAAACTACTTACCTTAGTGGAGAGTGTAGTTGGGTGATAACATAGTCCTAACCACCCCTCTACTATGTGGCACTCTCTCTGCATTTCAAGCTAACCCTAGCCCTATAAATACCTCTACCATCTATGTTTTAGGGCTTGGTATTTTTGTGGGTTGGCAAATTTTCAAGTTGGCATTTTTTTGGCACTTTGGCATTTTGGGTGAATGAGATCCAAAGGCATACTAGTGAGCTAGAAAGAGGCAGAGTTACATACCACAGCCCACTGCAACCTAGCAGAACACGATAGCCCAAGGTACACTGTGGTGGCCAACTTGGTAGGCACGAACACTATGATAAGTGCCAATCTTCATGGCTAGACACCTCTAAGATTGTGACTACACTCTCCACTACACCTATTATACACCACATACCTTCTCATCCCTTTTGGAGTTAACTACACTCAACCCCATTTGGAGCAATGTTCCATTTCTCTTTCTTACATTTTTTGCACTTTCTTTGCATTTTCACTATTTTTAACACATGGTCACATTACAGCTACACTTGGACAGAAATCTTCAAGTGTTGACACCCTCATTTTCACTGAAACCCTTGACTACACTTGCCCCCTTGAGCACTTGTGACCATGCTTTACACCATTAACACTGTTGACACCATCAACAACACTAACATTGTCAACATCATTAACACCATGAACACCACTAGAACACTTAGCACCATTTCACATTAGCATTATGTTTAACCATACCACACCCTGGTTTCATCCAGCACCCCAGTTGCTTCTGGCAAAGTCCCTGTTTGATCAACAAGACCATTCAGGGCACCCCATCTCTGCCTCCAACAAGGCCTCATGCAAACATGGGGTTAGGCTATGCACCTATTGATCCCTCAGTGTTCCAACTGTCAATGTTTTCATTCATCATAGTTTCTAGTGCTAAAAAGAGGGCCAAACCACTTTTTCAGACTCTGTTGTGGTTGTCTTTGCATGCTTTCTGCATCATCCCATCAGTGTAGATTGGACACCATTACCAATCCCCCTAGGACCCCACATAGCAACCCAAATCACACTTCTCTCTACTATCTTTTCTCAGTCTCCATTGTCTCAACATAGAGAGCGTAGTTGGTGGAGAGCATGGTCTATGAAGAGCATAGTTTTCTCTCAACGTATAGAGCATAGTCGCCATAGTTAGCCATTTTTCTACAGTTTCCATACTTAGCCATTTTCTGCTATTGTTAGAATTAGCCATCTTTCTACAGTTTCTAGAGTTTGCCATTTTTTGCAAATAGCAACTCACAACTCTCCCTTTCACAACTTGATCTATGACCATGAATCCAAATCAACCTTCGACATCGATGTCAAATGCACTTGACACCTTTACCATGGTAGGATCGAGGCAATCCCTTAGCAATGAAAAATAACACTTTCTATGTACAAAGAACCAAGCATGGTTGCCCATGGATTGCCTTGACATAGAGGCAAAATGAGACTTCAAATTACTCCACCAAGATGAAGGAGAATACATCCCTTCCTCATTTGACATTATCTCACTCACAAAGACCCACCACCAATTGTTGTCCCAGCTCATCTAAGCAAATGAGCACAATGTAGGGACAAACTATGAGAAAGCCCTATAGGAGGAAGAAGATGAGTTCAAAGCTCACTCCAAACACAAGAGCCCCTTCCACACCATCTTCCAACAACCACTCCCTAGCCTAGCCCCTCCTCAATTTAATTCACTCATACTCCTTGAGATGGGTATAATACTAGCATCACCTTCTTATGCTGTTAGGCTTAGGTCGATGCCTGTTTTGATAACGCATCAAATGTAATGCATGCAATATGATGCAAGAGCCCCATTCCACTTTCTTGCCCAACCATCTTTGCTAGCAACAATCATATCTGCTCAACCCTACATTCAAGCAAGGACCATCCCCAGGCCCCAAATGACTCAATCACCTTATGTTCTACCTATTTTGATGATGCCCTTGGTGTTAGTCCAACCCACACATGCATGGCTTTCCCTAGTTACCATGCCCATAGCACAACTAACACATCAACCACATCATGTGTCTTTGCAACCAGTAATCTGACCCTAGGTTGTACAACCGACATAGCAGATAGCATAGCCAACGTAATTAACTAGTGCATCTCAAAACTTGGATCAGGTGTTCCAGCTGATCCAAAGTTTGACGGAGGAAGTAAGGCGACTCAAAGCTATTTCCTCCGAAACTATCAAGGTGGTGGACTTCTACTAGGACAATCCCATAAGTCCTGTTGTCCCATCCCTAACTCTGCCAACTGGGGTCTCACTGCCTCAACTCACCAAGTACAATGGTAAAGGGGACCCCAATGCACACTTAGTCATGTTCAGGTCTAAATGTTGCTACTACAAGCCTAGACGCATGGCATCATGCATGTGTTCATCATGTCACTAATTGGTAAAGCCCTAGACTGGTACCGCTCATTACCTAGGGGCTCTATCTCCTCTCTGGAGGATCTTCTAAGCCAATTTGTGACATGCTTCAAGTACAACTTGAAGCCTGAAGGCATCCTAGACAAACTCATGCAGATTAAGCAAGGCCATCTAGAGCCTGTACAAAAATTTATCCAATGCTAGAGTACCTCATTGAATGAGATACAAGAGCCAATTACCAAGATGTACCTCCTAGCTATCTTCAAGGATGTAGTTAATGACTTCATCAAGTCAAAACTGTACTACTTGGCCCTGTAGTCTCTGAGCCAAGCCTTTGCCTAGACAAAGAGCATAGAGGATATGGCACAAGCTAGTAAGGACTCGACCTACATGGCCTACAAAAACCACCATGCAAAATGCAATAGTGGTAACAATAGCCATACATGCTAAAGCAACCAACCAGGGGCCAAAGGCTTGGCAATCCAAAGCCCCAGCTTTCAAAGCTACCAACTCTAGTACCCAAGCAACCAACCTACCTACATCTACAAGAGCCATGACACAAGCCACTCCAAGGCCCAACTTTGAGCACAAGGATCACTCAAAGTATACCCCATTGTGACTAAAACCCTCAAAGCTATTGGATCAATAGTTGAAAGCTAGGAAAATCCAACATAAGAAAATGTCAAAGGATGCCTACAAAAGGCACGACAAGTACTACAAGCTACTAAGGAACCCTACCTCAATAGCACCAAACGAGCCCCCAGTCCCACAGCACTTCAAGTTGGACCAATTCTATCATTACCACTAGATGTTCGATCACAGCACAGACTTCACGGTCAAAGTCCCACCACAGGTTGCAACAATAACTGCTCAATAGTTTTTTCTTGTTAAGGTGTGACAACGTGCTAGCCCCTCACCTACTCGAAGCGCGGTAGTGGGAAACATATCGATCCCTTCTCATACAAGGGTCGACCCTACTAGTAACAAGTGTAAACCCACTAGGTGGCAACACAAAAGGCCCAACAAATGCCTCACACACGAAATGGCTAGGCAACAACAAGACTAAAGAGTGCTTGATCCATCAAAGCCAATCTTTGTCTCTGCAACCACTATGGCCAAAGCAAAGGCCACAACTAGCAAACCACAACCAAGCATTGGGGCTCCTAAAAAGGCCAAGCAAACCAAGTGCAAGTCCCCTCTGTAAGAGATTCGTCTCTTAGTCTGCATGGAGGAGGTCAAGGCCAACAAAATAGCCAATGGCAAGAACTTTGTAGATTCATTAGTCTAAGTTAAGTAAGCACTAAAGCAGAAAACATAACATTGAGCCTATACAACCTAGTCATGGCCTCACCTACCCACTAGGAAGCACTAGTGTAGGTGTTGACCTCCATTCCTATTACTAAGAACATCCCTATAGATGAGAACGCCATCCATGTTGCGATGTTGCCTCTTGCATCGCAATAATCAAGCTTCACATCCCTCACATTTTGTGATGAGGCAATCAAGGTCAACTCTAAGTGAGGGAAGGTCACAATAGCTCCACTATCTATCACCATATGTGTTGGATAGTGCAAGAGTGTACATTGATGACAGTGAGGCAACAAACGTAGTACCGTACTCCATCATCGACAAGCTAGGCCTCATAGACCAAATCTGGCCAAACAAAACCATGTGTCTAAAATCCTTTAATGGATCATGTGTCACTATCAGGGGTACCATCAACATAGCCTTCATGGCAAGGGAGCAATTTCCCACCTCCATAGAATTTATCATCATAGAGGAAATGCTATGATTCAACCTAATATTAGGTAGGCCTTGGCTAGCCTTACTACAAGTTGTCTCCTCTCCCATCGACTAAGAGATCCACCTTCCATACAAAGGTGGTCAAGTTATCATCCATGGTGATAATGTAGCTCCTCTGGCCATTAACAACATAGAAATGGAGCAAGGATCAGAGGTGGAACTCCCTAATGATGCACTTGCAGTAGATAATGCAACGCATAAGGCTGACACACCTAAATAAGCGATGGAAGCTAACAACCTCCCAAAGGATACTTTGTGGGTAGAATCATCCTTCAATGTAGCACACCCTAAGCCCTATGCACCTCCTAATCCACACTAGATTAGAAAGTAACTACGTAACCATGAGACCTCCTTAGCCCAAAACACGCTAGGCACCTACCTACCCTTTGCTGCTACCCACCATGCATTTTTGACTTTCACTTGCATTGCATTTGTTTATGCATTTACATTTAGCCTACTTGCTTAGATTATGCACCATTTCATTTTTTTTACGTATTTATTTTCTTTTTTTATGCATTCATCCGCTTAGCTTACACATAAAAATTATAAAACACTAAAATTACAAAAAAATAAGAGATCACAATACATGGCCCACCATGACCTTAAACTAGCGACATGTAGCCTGCCGTGGCCTTAAACTAGCAACACCTGGCCTGCCATGGCCTTAAACTAGCAACATTACAACCCGCCATGGCCTTAAACTAGCATTTCTAGCCCGTTATGGCCTAAAACTAGCAACATTTTTACTTCCAAAGTCCTGGCCCTCCATGGCCTTAAATTGGCATCTATAGCCTAGAATGGCTTGAAACTATTAATCCCCTTGCCATGGCACAAAATGAGCTTAAACTAACAATCATCATGGCCAGGAATGGCCCAAAACTTGCAACACAGGACTTAGAATGGCCTTAAACTACCCCTACAACCTAGAACGACCTTAAACTATTTCTTGCCTCCATAGTAACTCGCATACATTTATCGCATTGCTTTCTCTCCATTTCTGCACATCAACTTCATTAAAATAGGTGCTGCTTCATGTTTTTCTAGTTGATTTTGCAAAATTTTGTAAAAACACAATATGGCTATGCACAAGCATGCTTAACATGTAGCACCACACATCACTCCAACAAGGTAAGCATTCGTCCGCTATGATGTTAAACTAGCATAGCTTGTCCACCACAACACTAAAACTAGTACAGTAGTCTGCTATGACTTTAAACTAGCATAGCTCATCCTTGGGTCATGACATTAAACTAACACAACATCCATCTACTACAACACTAAAACTAGCACAACAGTCTACTATGACTATAAACTAGCATAGCACGTTTGCCATGATGCTAAAACTAGCACAACTAGTCCACTATGATGTTAAACTAGCACAGCATTCATCCTTGGGTCATGACATTAAACTGGCACAACACACGTTTGCAACAACATTAAACTGGCACATAGCAGTCCACTAGGACTATAAACTAGCACACCATGGTCTACCAGGATTCTAAACTAGGCTCATGATCTACTACAACCTTAAAATAATAGGGTGGCCTTTGGAGCACTTACAACATCATTGCCCCTAGCACTTTTACTGGTTTTTCCAAGCACTTACGACTGGTTCAGCCTTTGGAGCACTTGTAGCATCATCACTCCCCAACACTTTTTCTAGCTTTTTGAACACCTATGACTAGTTCAACCTTTGGAGCATTTGCAGCATCTTTGCACTTGCCATTTTATTTGCATTGGGTGATGTGTTTTTTTTTTGTCTTCTTGGAGTTGTGTTTGTAGGATGATGTCCCAGGGTGGTCATGCAAACGCGCATCTCATCACAACAACAAGTCATCACATCACTTCGATGTGCATGATTGGACTAGTTTAGCCTCTCAAGAGTGCACATCCCTATTACCCTATTATAGCCTACTTGCATTTACCCCTATGCCTTGATACTCTTGCATTCCCTTGCATAATCAAGATTACAAACCCCTCTAATGCATACATGCCCTCTTCAAGTCAAACCATAGAACCCAAGGCAAACATAACACAAGTCATCCCATGGGGAGCCTCTGTTGGTTGGTCAAAGCCTAGGCAAATGTAACACAAGTTATCTCAGGGAGGAAACACCTATCCTACAGATGCGACACAATGGCATTAAAGCAAAGCCCATTTGGTGGCACATAATCCACCTGATGGAAAGCATCTCATAGTCAACATTTAGTAATGTGTAGAACCCAAAGTAGGTCCGTCTCTCAACAGAAAAGTAGAAAAAAAAAGAAAAAAAAAGCAAAGGGAAGAAAGCACATCCCCAAGCAATTTAAGAGCACTACAATTTTGCAACTAGCCCAGCCCTAAATCCACACTAACTCTTTCATGAGCACTCCAACAAGACGTCATTGTTTTCAAGGGCAAGCCACCCTAGTGCCATGGTCATCATCAACCATGTTGACTCTACATCCTACATCATGACACCCTATTTGCATCCCATCTCCCCATTTATCCCGAACACATAACCTACACCTCTTTACCCCCAACATACCACCATCCACAGCACTCTAGAGCACATCGTAGTGACATTCAACCACGCATAGAAGAACGATGTTGGTAACAAGCCTACTATGGTGTTTTGCTATTCTTTGTTAATGTCTCTTAGGCCACTCCTCTAAATGTCAACAAAGAGGGGTCAATGAAACACCACCAAATTTGGGGCTACAACATTTCAACTACAAATTTGCCTAAGTGTTAGCATGAGGCCATTTTCTACAAATTTTTCCAAGTGTTGGGATGCTCTCCACTACCCCAAAGCATAGTCAGCAAAGTGGAGAGCATAGTTAGCCCCAAAAATTGATTTTTTGCAATTTTTCCTAAGTGTCAACATAAAGCAAGAAGTTGCAAATTTTTCTAAGTGTTTGAACTATGCTCTCCACTTACCCAAAAAATAGTCAACAAAAGGGCCAGTTTGCAAATTTTTCTAAGTGTCAAGTCAGTAGCCATAAAATTTTCTAAGTGCTAAGACTATGCTCTTCCCTACCTTAGAGCATAGTCAAGCATAGTCAACATGAAGGCTTAGTTTTTATAGATTTTTCTAAGTGTTGAGACTACACTCTCCACTAGCCCAAAGGTTAGTCAAGCGTAGTCAACCAGAAGCCATTTTCTATAAAAAAATTTATGAGTGCTAAGACAACACTCACCACTAGTTGGGAGCATAGTTAGCCTCCCGTGGAGAGCGTAGTCAACACATAGCCATTTTTTTGTAAATTTTTTGCTAAGTGTTGTGACTAAGCTTTCCCCCAGTCCAAAGCATAGTCAAGTGTAGTCATGTAGAATAGCCTCCAAAAGCCTCCACAATCCAGCACCAACATTCAACTCAACTCTAATTCATCCTTGGTAAGCATATGCATCTTTTTTGTACCCCTTTTTTTCCCCAAAATTGTAACTATGCTTAACCCCACTCTAGATAGTGGATAGCATAGTCTTGGAGCGTAGTCTCCAAACTTGCATTTTTTCAGGTATATTATAGTCTTCTTGACACACGTACATGTAGTTGGTAGTGTAGTCATAGTCTCATAGCCTCTTGAAGTTTGACAGAGGATAGCAGAGCACAACACCACTTACCTCAATGGAGAACGTAGTTGGATGATAGCATAGTCCCAACCACCCCTCTACCATGTGGCACTCTCTCTACATTTCGAGCTAAACCTAGCCCTATAAATAACCATCTACATTTTAGGGATTGGCATTTTTGTGGGTTGGAAAATTTTCAAGTTTGCATTTTTGTTGGCACTTTGGCATTTTGGACAAACAAGACCCAAAGGCATACCAACGAGCTAGAGAGAGGCAAAGTTGCATACCATGGCCCATCACAGCCCATGGTACACCATGGCAACTGACCCAGCAAGCACCAACACCACAGTAAGCACTAGTCTTCATGGCCAGACACCTCTGAGACTATGACTACACTCTCCACTATGCCTATTGTACACTATGTACCTTCTCACCCCTTTTGGAGTTAACTATGCTCAACCTCATTTGGGGCTGTATTCCATTTCTCTGTCTTGCATTTTTTGCACTTTCTCTACATTTTTGCTATTTTTAACACATGGTCATGTTACAACTATGCTCAAGCAGTAGTCTCCACGTGTCAACACCCTCATTTTTTCCAAAACCCTTGACTACGCTCATTCCCTCAGGCACCCATGACTATGCTCTGCACCGTTAACACCAATAACACTGTCAACAACACTGACATCATCAACACTGTTAACACTATGAACACCACTAGAACACTTAGCACCATTTCTTATTAGCATCATGGTTAACCACACTATAGCGACCAAAAATGTCGATGGCTGGAAAACACCGAGAGGTCGTCAGTCGGACAGTCCTAACCCCGGATCCGTGTGAGGGCCGTGCTGGATAAAATGGAAGTAGGGTGCCCTGAACGGTCTGGTCAATCAGACAGGGACTTAGTCGGTGTCACTTAACCTTTTGTAAACATCGTTTTGAGAAACAATGCTTATAGTGTAAAATAACAATTATTAAATGCGATGAAGCGAAAAACGATGTAAAATGCAATGATAAATAGGAAAATCAAGCGAACTAGAATGAAGAAATGCACTGCTTCAAGATTATGGCTTTACTTTGTCAAGATGGATACAATCGGTTGTGCAACGCTGGGAAGCACAGAGATCCCAAAAGTAACCAAGACGTTCAAAGCAAGCCAACTGTGCACTTGAAGGCGAACTTAAGAGCCAATAATGCGAAAAGCTACAAAGCCAACTTGTCAACTGGGGATTTGTTTTTTTGCCCACCCTTTGCACAAATTTGCTAAAGTTTGTCAACTTGCCAATAACAAATGCTAACAATGCTCAAAATTGCCAACCGAATTTTCCAACAACCCCAAAATTTGGCAACCACTAAAATTTTTTGCCAACCATTTGAGCGTTGCTCATCAAGGTATTTATAGGGCCAGGAGGATGTGAGAAATGAGGCCTAGATGACACGTGTCCTAGACCCACAAGATGTTGACGTGTCCATGCTACATGAACATGCAAAGATGGTCACGGACCTATCACACTATAATTATGCTATTAAAACTAGAGATGTTGGGATCAGGTGCACCAACAATGCAGATAAGGAGTGAAGCACACTGATGTAGCTTAGCTTACTGCTACGTTGTGCTACACTATGAAGCGTAGCATGTTGGCGTAGCGTAGCTACTTGCTATGCTGTGCTATGCTATGTAGCGTAGCTGCTTGCTACGCTGTGCTACGCTATGTAGCGTAGCTTAGCATAGCCACCAATTCGAAGAAGAAATTTTGTTGGAGTTAATTGCATGTGTTGGAAGCCTTTAAAGTGTCTTGGCTCATTCAACATGTTTGCTACGCTATGCTATGCTACATAGCATAGCATAGCGTAGCAACCGACCTTATCTGCAAACCGTGCCTAAGTTGCAAATGGTTACTTGAAGCTTGATCATGCTAATAACTACAACTGCAACTTGCTAATCTTGCACTTGATATGCCTTTTGTTTTTCTTGCATCGTCGCTACGTTGTGCTACGATACATAGCGTAGCACAGCGTTTGTAGCGTAGCACAGTGTAGCAGCCAATGTAGCCTACTTTTTTGCTCAATCTGCCATTTTCTGATGAGAAGCTCTGCTAAGGGCTTGAAGTTGAACAAGGCAACTAGTTTTGGAGGCCAAAGTGCTTGCTAGGTGCAATTGGGATCACTTGGTAAGCTGGGCCTTTCTGTTTTACCTTTGCTACGTTGTGCTATGCTGTGTAGTGTAGCACTTTTTTCTGCAACAGTTTGGTTGCCTGAGCAACTGTCTTTCGAGGCCTGCTACGCCACATAGCGTAGTGTAGTGTAGCAAACTCCTCCACAAGAAAACTTTTCGAATTGTTTTGTGCATTCTGAGCACCGCCAACAACTCTCAACATCCTACCAAACCGTCATGAGGCTACACTTGTGGAAATGTTTGCCTCATTTTCAAGACCCTGGTGACCCTTGTGAAGTAAGAGTGCCTTAAAAGTTTAGGGTGTTTCACATACCACACCCCAATTGCATCTAGCAAAGTCCTTGTTCGATCAACAATACCATTTAGAGCACCTTGTCTCTGCCTCTAACAGGCCCTCACATGGACACAGGGTTAGGCTATGCACCCATTGACCCCTCGATGTTCCAGCTACCAACATTTTTGGTCATCACACCAACATATGAGAGCTAGAAAGTTAAAAATGCTACCAAGTTTGGCACCAAAAGTCAAAAACACTAGTGGCTCCTACACTACACTTTTGGATCATGAAAATGGCCCAAATACACTATGTAACCATCCAAAAAGCACATGGAAATCTAATCGATACAACAACAGCAAAGTAGCAGCCTATTTAAGCTAGATCAAACATTCTTTTCTAGTTCCTTCTGGCAAATATTTTTTGGGTGCATCCTTTGGCAAAGCAATTTTTGAGTATAATAGAGATCTTTTCGACATACAAAGAAGACCTATTTTCTTTTAATGAAAACAGTAGACAATGTTGCATATTTTAGTAGCCTTTTACAACCTATGAAACATAGATTTCTAAGTAAAAAATGAACCTAGAACAATATTGATTATAGTGCAGATCAACTAGACAAACTAGTGTAGTTAAGTGCAAAACACAACCTACCTCCTACACAGGATCTCACAAGATATCTGTTGGCACATTTTGGCCATTTCATGGAACAGATATATGAGAT
Source organism: Gnetum montanum (assembly GCA_015680685.1). Taxonomy (NCBI): domain Eukaryota; kingdom Viridiplantae; phylum Streptophyta; class Gnetopsida; order Gnetales; family Gnetaceae; genus Gnetum; species Gnetum montanum. The sequence continues at coordinate 893,672 of MNCI01005810.1, forward strand.
GATTAAAACCTTCAAAATATTTCAATAGAACTATTGAAATGGCAAGATGTAGGTTTCAAAGGTATTGATTCCTGTCACTCGCTAAAAAAGATTCGATGAGATGGGCTGCATGTATTCTCCCTAATTTTAATTCTTCAGATTATCAATTGGACTAATACTTAGCATGGGAAACAAGCATATGATTTTTCTTCTCAAAATTCACTAGGCTGGAACTTTTACGTGGCTCAAGTTTGTAGAATTCTTTGATCATTACTTATCCCTACTGAATATGTTCACCTTCTTCCAGCCCATCTCTGATGTGGATATTCCAAAGGTCTGTCTAACTCTTATTTGGAACATGCTATGAGGTAGATTAGGTATACTAGAGTATTATCCTCAAAGCAACATCATTGGTTGTCTACATCATCAACTAAAGCATTCCTTGCATGGAGCCCTTAAGGAAGAAAGACAGTGAATAGAAGGTTACAAGAGATAATGTGCCAATGGCGACTGAATTGACAAGCAAGGAATATTTATTGTTAGAAATACTTTTAGGAATTGATCATTTGGATAGAGACTGATAAAAGAAAAATATCCTTATCGTTGATGTTTGAAAAGATTCATTGCAAGGAATATGAAACTTAAAAATCATTTGGGGATGATTTTGAAATAGCATGTCAAAATGTTTAGAGTTGTGAAAATTTGTGGAGTAATGAAACCACATATACTTTCCCTGCTCAAAGCTAACATTCCCAGCAGAGAATGCACACGTTAAAGAAACTAATAGCTGCGAAATTGTGGAGGGCATGGAGGTTTCTAGGTTTGAATTTTTACAGGGCAAAGTGGGGCTCGCTTACCGATCTAGCTTTGGTTGGACTCGTGGACACTATTTGTAGCGCCGTATGCATACGCAGGTAAATCTGGTATTGCTACCAGCACCATCATTCGATCCGTGGGCCGTGCGGCTGCAACACGGACCTCCATTACCCTTTCTGCAATGACAGATTTGTGGAAGAATGCTTGGTGCCTGTTGTTGTTGCTGTGCACCAGTGGTAAAAAAATTGAAGGAGAAGCACGTGACTGAGGAAACTGTGGCACCCCTCCATTTATAAGAACTAATTCGAATTGGATAATCATGGGCACTGTTGCGGCCAGAAAAATAGAAGGTAGCACCGACCACATCGTCAGTATGGATGTGTGGCAAGGACTCGATAGCCAAATCACGGTTGCTTTCAGAAAAAAAACGCAGGAAGCCCTAGGCAAATTTGGGGCAAAAAAATTTCAAGTGGTTGAAACCCTAAATTGCGTTTGTCATTTGCTGTTGGAACCAAAGGAATTCTGGCCTGTTCTTTCAGAGCTGCATGTTCAGCACATCATTTTTCCAAGGAAAATCTTCCTCCTCCGCTCTTCAGCAACCAAAAACACCACCGTCAACGCCAACTACGCAAGTGAAGATAGGAACTTGATGATAACCAACTGCCTCTTCCACGTTGCTGGAAACGTCGTTCTGCTCTCTAACCATGCCCACGAGGCTCATTGACCGTGAATGCGCCTACACCACATGGTGCGCACCACCTATGTCATCGTCGTACATGCCGAATTTCCAATCAACGTTCGAACATTTCTACATCCATCCCAGAGGACGAGCCGTGATCGATGCCGTGGGCAAGAATTTGCAATTGATGGATTACGATCTGGGGGCATCACGCATAGCATTGCATCGGTTCAGGAACATGTCCACGGCTGGGATTTGATACAAGGCCACGTATTTGGACATGAAGAGCCACCTCTGTTGCAGTGATCGGTTGTGGCAGATCGTGCTCGGTTTTGCGTTCAATTGCAAATCCGCCATGTGGGAGATGCTGAGAGAAGTTAATCCATGGACTACGGCAAAAACAAAAAAATCTAAGCTGGGATTCACCGTGTTTTTAGCAGGAATTATTTTAGCAAAATTTCTAAATCAATATGTGGAGGTCCCATGGTTTATGTCAGAATTGTTATTGGATATAACTGCCATGACATAGCGTTTCATTTTAATGCATTTTGCAAGTTCAAATCCTTCAACTCGTAGATGATTTGGACAGACAAAGGTTGATAGTAGGTAGGAAGCAAATCATGGGTCCCAAGCATAAGAAAGATGGACAAATATTACACACGTGCATATATATTTATATATTAACCCATCCATGTATGCAACAACTCCATGGTTACTATCTCTATTACTATGATCTAAACAAAATATTTTATGATTAAAAAAGGAAAAGAAAGTTATGGGATATTTGTGTAACATCCTATATAAAGGGGACATTTAGCTATTATCCCTTTTATTCCTATGGAAGTTGTAACTTCCTATGATAGTTACAACTATGATATTTGTAACTAATTTTNAAAAGGCTTCAGGGGTAAGAATAAATATAACACATTTGGGGACAACACACTTGGGAGCTCTCACTTGGAGACACACTTTGGCTCTTGGAAAAGCATTTGTAAAGAAGACATTGTGAAGGATTGCTTAAAATGACTTGCTAAAGAAAAGATTTCAGCCTCTTTGTCATAGTCCTGTGAATTATGCTTATTATTTTTTATTTTCTCTAAATTGTTTAGCTAGTGGTTTAGATAGTATCATCCTTGGCAAGTAATTTTGGGATTTTTAGATTGCTCTTATTGTTCTTGTTACCCGATAGAAAATTTCTGTTAAAATTTTTCCATAGAAGCGCTTGTGTTTAAAAGCCTTAAGAGCATTTTAGTAGTAAATTTTATTATTGTGCAATGTATAAGAACTGCTATTGAGATTTTTGTAAGAGAGCCTCTGCTTGTAGTCATGCCGTTGAATGATTTAATAGTCAAGAGGGTTCAAAAAATCTTTAGTATTTTGATGGGACCAGAATAGCTTCTTTTTATCTTTAAGGTGAATTTCCGTGGTATTTCAATCAAAAATTATCAAGTCTTTTAAAGGTTCTATTGAATGCAATTGTTGACATCCATTATCTAGCCAAAATGGAGTCTTGTACATGATAGTTTACACAACAATTTTTTGGTAGCATAGTAGGATTATCTTGAAGAAATTGCTTATTTGAGCCTTGGAAGTTTCAACAATTCGTAGTTATTGAATTTGGGATAGCTTTATTGTGAAGTGTTTACTCGTATCATTTTACCTTGTTTAAATATTTGAGATCTTTACACAAATCTGCTTTCTTTTTCTCTTATGTCTAATTTCCATTGAATCTCGCTCTATTTCTAGTTTTCTTGTGGAACTTTTTCTTTCTCTGGGGAAAATTAGAAGTAGATTAGCAAAGTTGTGCTCAAATGTTTTTGCAAAACTTTATTTGTTACAAGTAGGTATTATAAGGACCGCATAGACTAGGCAATTAAACAAAATAGGAACTCTCAACAACTCACAGTACTTGGCAAAGTTGGCTGAATCTCTTTATGATAAGTCATTTGTAGTTTAAACACAACGCAATCATTTCATTTTTCATAACCGCACACCGCAACAGCACACACACATACTCACATTAACTACTGAGTCTATTTGGAGGTATCTGGGCCTTTGTGTTGCCAGAGACCAGCAAGCACCTAAATCCTGTTCGAGGACACTCGTTGGCTATCATGTCTCAAACGGTCACCAACAATATCTTTCTATATTCTCAAGCTTTTTTAAGGACCTTGATGTGTACTTCCTAAACCTCTATTAACACAATCTTTTGCAATATTAAATATAAATTTTGCAGTTGTTTTATTTGCCATATTTTTTCATATTTCATACATTTCTCATTATGTTCTTAGGTCTAGTGTTATATCATCTTTTCATACATTGCAGTTTGTTTTCATTTTATCTTACTCAGTAATAGAATTTTAAAGTCCTTAGGTAATCAACAAGACTACCTAAGGTACCCAAAATCCTTTCAAGACCTATGAATCTTGGGGTTAAAACTATTTCACATGGATTATCCATTTTCCAACACCAATTTTTTTCATCAGTATAAATGGGAAGACAATGATCACAAATTTAACATCAACTTGATAGTATACTTACATTGCCCCTCTACAAATTACAATCTAGATGCACATGAAAACTTATGTATTGAATGGTTGAGTGTTGGAATATCCAACCACTCATCAATTACCTACCTCAACATCTTTTTTCTTAAGTAGAAAAAGAAAAACATTTAAAAAATATCATTCACAATGACAATTATGAAGATTATAATGTGTAATTAGTTGAATTTAAATCTTCATGTTTACTTTTAATGTCATTTCATTTTCAGGCTATGAAGATTGATTTCAACGTAAAAAAACATCTATAAAAATTACATAGTATAGAAATAGATTCTATATGCTTAATAAAATTGAGAATACTAATAGTTTGTTGGTTAGCTATTTGAAAAATTAATGCAATACTTTATAACTTAACAAAACATGAAACTTTTGAATATTCTTTAGATTAGTCATCAAAATCTAGAGTCCACTTACAAATTATCAACATTACATTCTTTTGTGTAAATAACTGTACATTTAAGATGCATTGCACCATCAAAGCATTACCTACCTCAACATCTTTTTATTCTTAAGTAGAAAAAGGAAAACATTAAACAAATATCCTTCATAATGAAAAGCATTGTAAGCATTATGAAGATTATAATGTGTAATTGGTTAAATCTAAGTCATCATGCTTTCTTTTAATGCCAATTCATTTTGGAATTATGATGATTAATTTCAACTTTCAAAAAATCTATGGGAATTACATGGTGCAGAAATAGATTTCTTGTGCTTAATGGGATTGAGAATATGAATGGTTTTTTGGGTAGTTATTTGAAAAATTAATGCAAGATTAAATAACTTGATAAAACATGGAACTTTATAATATTCTTTTGAATAGTCGTCAAAATTTGGAGTCCACTTAAAAATTATCAACACTACATTCTTATATATAAATAACCCTACATCTAGGGTACATTACACCATCGAAGCATTATCTAGCTCAATAAGCAAAAAAAAGTGAGATTATTAATTGATATGAGTGACTTAAATGTTTTCTTTTCTTTTCTTTTCTTTTCTTTTTTCTTTTTTTTTTTTTGCATCACATCATTTAATTAATAGGCAAATCTTCGATTATGAGGTAGGTAATCCAAAACTTTAATGAACATATATCGTGATGTAAGATCACCATCTAATGACTTGTATACACTACCAATAAAAATAAAATCATGCATCTTAGTTATAAAAACATCAATAGAAGAAGATGTTAGAAATTTATACTCGCCATCTTATAAATCTATTTTTGAAGAATTAATAAAAATGTTAGCATCTAGAAAAGAAGTTGGAATGAATTTAGAATCCCCTATGAGGGAAAGATAATTCTAGGAAATAAGGTGTTAGCCTAGATGTAAAACTCTTAATTTTGAATCCTCAAGTTATTAGTTTGGTTTTGGTAAGCAAAGTTATAAAGTTCTAATTTGACTATATATCTTGGGGGTAAAAGCCTTCAAAAGAAAATGGTAAAATTATTTCTATAAAGTGATTCCAATTTAGATACTTGTCCTTTCCTTTTAGAAATATCAAAAATTCCTTACAAGGTTTATCTTCAATTTTAGCCAACCCATGCAATTTTTAGTAACAGCACTTTTAGTTTCAAAAGCATCCCAACATTGTTTAGCATAATGATCTTTAGTCAATGTTTTTTAAGTTTCAAAAGCAAAGGGATTCTATCTTCAAGAATTTTCATTTACTTTAAAAATTCTCCAAAATATTCTTCAACTTGATGCTTATGCTTAGCAAATTACTTTCCAAACAATCGAACATAATTTCTGACTCTATAAGTAGTTCGCTACCACTATTTAATCCAACCAATATCACTAGTAGGGTTTTTTATGCATTTCATAAAGACCATAAAATATTTTTACTATTGGTTCTTGTGAATATATTAGCATTCATATGAAAAGCTCATGCTTTTAAAAGGATGAAGAATTAATTTTAGAGTGAAAAATGCTAATAGTAAATGGTCTAACAAAGTAGCTTCTATATGCACTTATACTTTCCTTATAGGCTTCCAAAAAGAAACATTAGAGATGTAAAATTTATCAAGTGGATAATAAATTCTATTATTTCATTGTTGATAATTACACCAAGCATAAGGTTTCTCATTTGAATGATGATGAGATATGGTTTGTTGCATCAACTAGGCCCCATCGATGTAGTATGTTGCGTTGACTAGGCCTCATCAACTAGGCCCCATCAATATAGTGTCTATTTTTACCTATAAATATGCATGCTCCCACCATGTATTAGAACTCTTTTGTCAATAGAGTTGTCAAACTCTTGCAATTTTATTTTGTAATCTTACAAAATAGTCAATGAGTGCTCACAGTGTGGATTTGAGTTAGTTGTACGGCATCTTATTCTAGTGGAAATGTACCTAGACACATTTCATGAATGACAATAAGATCGAGATTGATTCTTATTCATTGTAGCACTTTGACTTAGATTAAATTTACTTTTAATGCAATTTATATTCTAAGTACTTAGCTAATATTTATGTTTTCATGCATGTTAATAAATTGGTGGAATGAGCATGACCAGTTTCGACCGTAAACACGTATCACTTGGTAATCCTAGTAGCATTATTGCTTGATTTGCCCAGTAGCATAGCACTTGGTAATCCCAATAGTGGATATGTGGGTTCAATACATGTATGGTAAGCTAGGAATGGACACTCATTGCCCATAGGCTAGTTTAGACCTTACTTTCTATTGTTAATTAGTTTAAACAAATGATTTCTTTATTATCATTAGGAGTAACATAATGTTGAAACAACATCAACAATCATATGTCTCACTCTAGACTAAACCATATGTGACAAAGCTACCACCAGTCCAAGTGGGAAGATAGTGAACTGTAATCAAGGCATAACGATCTAGATGCCACAACTAGTCCCATCCACAAAATTCAACTGAATCATACGTGAACACTTGTGATTCATATGGTTGGACATAGGGGGTACCTCATCACTCATCATTGGCATCGTTGCTGGGGATGGTGCTAGTTATCTAGAATAGTTATATCACAAATAATCACTATAAAACTATTAATGATTTATCTTTAGAAAACATTAATATTTTAAAGTCACATACATTATCAGACAAAACCATGTCTTCTTCATGGAGAACCAATACTACATTGCATGATGAGAACACTCGTAGAAGAAATGATAGGATAAATACTAAAGAAAATTGGAGTGAACAACCTCAAACAAGTATTTTCTATGCTCATTTAGATCCTTATTACACTCAAAGACTACATTAAACTAGTGCAGAAAATCCTAGAGAAGATGGAGTAAGTCCTAGATCAAGGAGGGCTTCAAGGGTTATGACCTCCTCTAAACATAAACAAGATGAATCAAGGGACCATAGGAAGAACTATAGAAGCCATGGTGATTCTTCCAGCTCCTCATCTTCCTCTTCCTCTTCAACATCTAGTTCTAACAAAGATGAACATAGGTATAGAGGTAGAGCTTCACTACAGGATCAAGGCAAAGATAAAAATCGAACCCAAGGAAAAAATCAAAGACGTCACAATGAGCATAGACATGATCATCATAATCAAACGAATAAAAATAGAAATTTTCATCACAAAATGTCTGATGATGATGAACCCTTATTGGCCACTAAGAGCCTGATGCAAATCACAGAGGCGATTAAGATACCTCACAAGCATCGTAGGGACAATCGCTTTCCTAGGCTTGATATAAACAATATCCCTAAGATTGCGGGAGGCTACGATTTAGATCTACAACATCATCTACAAGCCTTCCATGATGCCTATGTCTCATACAACATTGAAAGTCGGTGGCAAAAGCTTAAGCTCTTTTCTAGGACACTAATCGATGAAGCAGAAAGTTCGTGTAGATCGTTGGAACCAAGTCTCATTCACCAGTGGTTCACAATGCTGGAACTTTTCAATGAAAAATACCAAACCTATGAAAGAGTGTCCAACCTAAGAAAACAAATCCAAGAGTGGAAACAAGAAAATCATGAACCCTTGGATGTGGCCTTGGATAGATACTATTCACTACTACATAGATGTCCTGGCCATGATTTCTCTAGGAAAGGCAACTTTTCTACATCATAGATGGGCCTCATAATGAAACTCTAATCTACAAACACATTTACAAGCTTTTCAAGATGCCTGTGCCTTAGAAAACATAGAAAATAAGTGGCAGAAACTAAAGTTTTTCCCAAGGACGCTCATTAAAGTTAGTACCAGTCCTTAGAGCTGGAATTCATTTACTGATGGAGTACCATGTTCGAGCTATTCAATGATAAATATCAAACATACTCTAGAGTGTCTAATTTAAGAAGGCAAATCCAAGGCTGGAAACAAGGAGCACATAAACCTTTGGATGCCACCATGGGCCAATATTATTCACTCTTACATGGATGCCTTGGCCATGGTTATTCTCAGAGGGAACAACTTCGCCACATCATAGATGGGCTCAGCGCAAAAACAAGAAGAATCCTTGGGGTGTATGCCGAAGGAAGTTTGTCTAAACTAAGAGCCCATCAGATCCAAAGGCTAATTGAGTACGTAGCAAAATAAAAAGGTGAGCTACGAAAAAGGGAAAGTGCTGAAGAGTATAATAGGGACCCATCCATTAGAAAATGAGAGGTTCAATTTTGTGATGAGGAGGAATCACCACTTGATGAAGAGGTGAATAGAAAGACCTTGCCTATTCCAAAATTTGTTTCTAACATTTCAACCAAGGTTGACAAGTTATGGAACTCTTTGGATGAAAATTTTCAAACCACTTTGAAGATTGCTGAAGAATCCAAAAGCAAAATAGTGATCGTAATCGCAAGAGGTGAAAAGAAGCTAAACATGCCTACCAAAGAGGTAAGGACAAATCTGCTGTAGTAGAGGAAGTTGTGGAGTCTAACTCTAATAATGAAACTAAATGTGACATTTTCCAATACAAACATCCAAAGTGATGTTGCCTTGTAGTGTTGCACTTACAAGAGCCAAGGGTGTACACATTAAATCCTCGCCTAGCATGTAGGCAAGCTCCAAGATGATTGCCTTACCCTCAAGGCAGTCCAAGGTAGTTCCACCAACAACAACTAGCTGACTACCCAAGTGAAACTCCTCCAAAACCTTATGAATAATACCAAGAGTGGTACCAACCACAATCATGGGAAATGCCACCACCAAGGCAACAGTACCCTTATAGGCAACTAGATTCATACGAGTACTATGTTCAATAGTTCATCTCCTCTAGAAATTCTGCAAGTCATACATCATTCTAACATTACTATTACCCTCTGAAGTACCACCAAACACATTCACTATCTAGTCAAGGGAAAAACCCATATCCATATTTTTATCATCCTCCACATCCCTCTACACCTACACCTCCACCTTTAACCCAATTACCTCCTACCACAACAACAAAATGCTACAAGGCTTGTACACTCACAACCAATTTTTCAACCAAGTGGTCCAGATAATCGATCAAGGAAAATACCTTACTTTCAAACTAGAAATCCTCTTCAACCCTCACAATCTAGTCCAACTAATCATCTTGCATCTCCATCACCCTCATCCTCTACATCAAATACCTTCAAGTACCCTTCAAACCAAGTGCTACCTAGAATCTGCATTGTAATGCTAACTCATGCTATTTCTAACTGGATCAAGGATAGCAATCTTCCTACAAAAAGGTCTAACCCAAGAAGTCCACTCATTTATCTACAAATTGCTAAATAAGAGCCATGCAAGGCTCTTCTTGACTCTAGTTTCAGAGTTAACCTCATCTCCCATGATATGTACAAAGCTTTGAACCTACCACCTCTTAATAAGAGCAACATTCGGTTAGAATTAGCAGATCAGTCGATTACTATCCCTTTGGGATTAGTAGAGGACATTGTAACCACAGTTTGTGGGTAGTCCTATCCTACTGATTTTTTGATAATCAAGGTGGACAACTGCAAAAGTGACTTCCTCATCATCATGAGAAGGGCTTGGTTAAGTAAGGTCAATGTGTGAATGGGTATAAGGGACCTATCTCTTGAAATATCTAAGGAAAATGAGCTAGGAAAGATTAAGAAGAAGCGTATTCCATACATCGCATACAACGATAACAGGTGCAATTGCATGCAAAATATTTGATCCATCAAGAGCACATACACTATGACATGCAATCAATGTGTGCAAGAGATCAATATTCAAAGGTGTCTATACATAGTAGCCACAAAGCAGGAGGGCACCCAGTGGTTGATAACTGATTTAGATAGCAACACAATATGCATGGAGCCAACTGAGAGCCTAACATGTGCATATGTTGAAGGCATGGACAAAATTGAACAAGTTCATTCCCAAATCTCTGATGAATATGATAATATTGGGGAGAGTTGGAAATCCCTAATCACTTCAAGCAGGAGCCCTTAGAACTAAAAACTTTACTAGTCGGTATGGAGTATTCATTTTTAAAGAATGGTAAACTGGTCATAATTAATGTTAACCTTGCTCCTAAACAAAAAGAGAAGTTGTTAAAAGTAGTGAATAAATTGTCAATAGCCTTTGCTTGGTCATATTCAAAGCTAATAGGAATCAATCCAAGGATATGTCAGCATCACATCTACACTGACCCAGCCATGAAGCCTAGAAGGTAGCCATAGAGGTGGCTAAACCCCAAATTGAAACAAATTGTCAAAGAGGAAATTGAGCAACTCCTCAAGGCAGGGTTCATCTATCCAATCGTACATAGTGAGTGGGTTAGTCCACTCATAATTGTACCAAAGAACAATGGCAAATGGTGGGTTTGCATTGACTTCAAGCTATTGAATATGGCAATGTTTAAGGATCACTTTCCTTTGCCATTTGTAGACCAAGTGTTAGACACCATATCTAGGCATTGTTATTATAGCTTTTTGGATGGTTATAGTGACTATAACCAAAACCAAATTGTACCAGAAGACCAGGCCAAAACAACATTTATGAGTCCCTGAGGAACTTTTGGATACTATAAGATGTCATTTGGTCTATGCAATGCCCCTACAACCTTTCAATGTTTGGTCCTTAGTATCTTTCAACAACAGATTGGTAGTGATGTTGAAGTCTTCATGGATGACTTTTCCACCTATAGAGCTACCTTTGAACAAGCCTTGGACCAACTTGAGCAAGTGTTGAAGAGATGTGTTAAGACAAACCTATGGCTCAATTGGCAAAAGAACCATCTCATGGTCCAAGAAGGCATTGTGCTACGACACCAAATTTCATAAAAAGGGATTGAGTAGTCCCAAAAAAGATAAGGGTCATCCAAGGAATAACCTGTCAACTAAAAACTGATAAAGATGTTTGGTCATTCCTTGGACATGTTGGCTACTACCAATGATTTATTGAGAATTTCTCTAAGATCGCAAAGCTTTTGGTAGAGCTTATAGAGAAAGATGCACCTTTTATCTGAACCAAGGAATGTAAACATGTGTTCCAACAATTAAAGGAGAAACTCATAGAAACACCAATCCTACAATCACCAGACTAGTCCAGACCCTTCCATATTATGACAATGCATCTAACTATGCTTTGGAAGCAATGCTCATGTAGATGGACTATAAGAAATTTTCATACTATATCCACTGCATGAGTCAAAGCATTGTGGGAGCACAGTTAAATTACACCACCATGGAGAAAGAGTTAATGGCAATGGTGCATGCTTTGGAAAAGTTCAGGCACTATGTGCTTGATTACAAAGTATTTGTGCATATGGACCACAGTGCAATCCGCTTCCTCATGAATAAGCTGATGGTGAGCCCTCATGTCGTACGGTGGCTCGTGATCTTGCAAGAATTCAACCTCACTATGGTAGATCGAAAAGGGATCAAGAATGTGGTCGCTGACGACCTCTCTAGCTTAAGATGGGATAACAAAGAGGAGAAGAGCCCACTCTCTAATCAATTTCTAGATCAACTCCTCTTTACTAGAGGAATAAGTGAACAAACGCCTGAAAAAGAAATATGGTATAATGGCATCTTCACATATCTTCTCACTCAAGAGATGCCACAAGACCTGGATTTTAGAAAAAAGTAACAATTTCTTTATTAGGCCAAATACTTCATGGAAATCAACAAACACCTCTATAAGGTGTGTGCCAGAGCCTAATCCGTTGGTGTGTCCCTGATGAAGATCAACTGTGCATTCTCCAACATGCTCACAAAGGACCTTGCGGAGGCCACTATGTAGGGAGACACATAGCCATAAAAATCCTAATGGCAGGATACTATTGGCCTACAATCTTTAGGGATGCCCACCAATTCATCAAGTCTTGTGAACATTGTCAATGTAATGGGGGGATGACCGCTCGCATGGAAAGTCCTCAACAATGGATTCAACCACTAGAACCTTTCAACATACGGGGCATTGACTTCATAGGTCCCATCACACCCATGTCTAATGGGAAGGCGTATATTATAGTAGCAATTGACTACTGTGCAAAATGGGCAAAGTGGTAGCCGTTACTAATTGTACACTATCCACTACTACCAAATTTATACAGCAAAATATCATGAATAGGTTTGAAGTGCCACGTTCACTAATTTCTAATAATGGAACTCATTTCATAGGTGCCACATTTAGAAAATTAATGCAACACTTAGGGGTAGAACATAAATTAACAACACCTTACCACCCCCAAGCCAATGGTCAAACAGAGGTAACCAATTGGGAGATTACAAAAATACTAACATGAACCATTAGCAAATATAGGAAGGACTAGAGTACAAAACTTAACGATGCTCTTTGGCCTTATCATTTAAATTGGAAACTTCCTATTGGCTATTCTCCCTAGGAGTTAGTGTATGCAAAACTTCTAATGGTTCCAATCCAATCTGAGCTCCATACACTCTCAACAACCTGTGATCTAAACCTTGATCTAAGTCTAGCATAGAAAGAAAGATTGATCAATCTGAACATGCTAGATGAAAATTGATTAGTGGCCCTATCCTTGAATGAGGTGAACAAGGCATTCAATAAGCAATGTCATGACCTTAGAATCAAGAAAGTAAAATTGCAACCAAGAGATAAGGTTCTCTACTAGAACCCCACACATGTACCTCAAAAAGCAAAATTACAATCATTGTGGGAAGGACCTTATATAATTGATCAAACCTTTTCCTCTGGGGCTCTGATAATCTACAAACTTGATAGCCCAAATAAAAAGCAGTTGGTCAACATTCAACAAGTAAAGCCTTTGCTAGAACCAAGATAGGCCAGTGTAAATGCCACCTCAATGAATGGACAACCACATTCTATTTTTTGAACCTCCTCCTTCCAACTTAGTTGTGGAAGAGATGGTCATCCGTACTAACCATCAAATTGGCTTCTCAATTTTTCTACTTTTTGTTTTTCACGTTCTTGATTTTTACACATTATCTATTTTACAAATTTTTTATTTTCAAATTTTTCTAATTTTACATCATCTTTAGTACCTTTAAATCTTCTTAACTATTTTACATTTTCTTATATATTTTACTTTTTTGCTTTATTTAAGTTTGATATTTTCTCCTTTTTGCTAATAAATTTTCTTTATTGTCAAAGGACACAATGCCGTTATTATTGTTTACTAATGATGGTTTGTGCTTAATGTGTGATTGTCAATGCCCGGTTTCTATTTTTAAATTTTGGTGTCTAATGACTTTGACATGGTTTATTTTTCATGGAACAGGCAATGAGTCCACATCATTTGCCCACTCAATAAACTCTATGGTTTTCCTTGTTCTGGGAATTTGAGGTCCCTTCCATTAAAGAAACTTTTAATCAATTAGTGACCTTGGTAGTTCTGGAATTGGGAAGGATTCAAAGGTTTGTAAAGGGTGTGACTTTAAGGGGACTCAATACTCTTTGCCCTATCTTCTTGCTTGAGTGCTTGAGTTTTTTTCACAGACTTTTTACCATTCCACACCAACCACTAATAGGAAGACAAATAACATTGTTGCATGATGTAGTTCCCATCCAAAAAAAAAAGCAATGAGAATTCAAAGCATACCCCTTCGACACGAATAAGTCCTTGCATGGTGTGGTTTCCATTTCAAAAAAAAATAAAAAAATAAAAAATATATGTAATAAATATATAAAAAACAAAACAATGGAAATTCAAAGCACAACCCTTGGACAAATAAAAGGGCTATAAGCATTGGATATGGGACTTGAACGACATGCACCTATGTCTGAACAGTCCCCTCTAACTAAGGCCCTATTTTTCTCTCACTTTCTACTTCTCTTTTCTTCTCTTTATGGAATGGTGGTTATTTTGTTGAAGCACCCTTGTGTCTCAAGTGGGTGGATCGGTCTTAGAGTGATGATGCGAAGTCACTGAAAGTGGATGGTTTTGGTCTAGACTAAGGATGGATCTTCCTAGATCATTTTAACCACAAATTCCACAAGGGACTTCTTGTGACCTCAATTCAGAACTCCATTCTACCTTATCTATTATCCATCTATGCTACCATAACTCACCTCACTACTAGGATCTATGTTATGCCCCATGTCTTAGTTTGATGTGTTGGAATTTTTGAATGGATTTTTTTGGGTTGGTCCTTAACTTGTCATAATCATTAAATTGACTATGGGGCCCATGGATTCCTTAGTTGACATCATGCAAGAACAAAAAAGGGCATGAGCCTACTATGGGGAGGACCCACTTACATAGCTCTTGGCTTGATTAGTTAAGGTTCCTTACCTTTGACATTGCTACAATCCTATCTTTTGCATTTTCCATTGCATAAACCACTTAGTACTCCTTAACCTTTCATTTCATTTATCCACTAAATCAAGTGTTCTCCATTTTTCTCCATTTTTTCAAATTTATGAGCTCCAACACCCTCTTCTCATGTTTTCATACTATACTTGGTCTTTAGAGCTTTCATTTGACCTCAATTTCATTCAAGAATTCCTTGTATTTTAAAAGTTTGACCAAGTCAATGATGATCATTGGCACCTACATCAACGAGGCCTTATCAACGTAGCTGCCTGCATTGACAAGGCCTCATCGATGTAGTGCTTAGATCCTATATATACCACTAAGCACTTAGGAATTTTTGTCATTTATTCATAACACACAGGGAGTTTTTGCAATTTTTCAAAGACCAAAACCTTCCAGAGCTCATAACTTCCCAACCATTTGTCCAAATCACTTCATTTTTCAATCTTGTGCATACTAGAGGTAAGATCTTTATCATGGGGGCTACAAACCTTGAGGTTTCGAATGAAAAATTGATAAAATTTTTTGAAACTTTTCCTAACTCCCCCAAAGGATTATTAATATTAATCATATATAAACATCAACCTTTTCCCAAGTTAATCCTTCCAACAACCTTCAGGATGATTTATTAATAATAATACATAAATAAATGATAATTGGATTAATTAAATCAACCATAATCACCACTTAGCCAAGCATAACCATCCTTAAGAGATCAAGTATTCCAATTGTTTTAAGGTTACACAATGACTGCTAATCCATGGTCTTATTGTGATTACAAATGACACCCAAACAAAAACATCTGTAGGAAGGAGAAACCTCACAACCACAGGAAAAATGACCTAGATCTAGAAGGGGTTAGCAAGAATAAGGCCAGGAACTACCAAAGGTGACCCATGCAATGAGACCTCTTCAAGAGGAGCCCAAAGTGGAATCTATCTGACAGATTCTAGAGGAAGAAGTGCCAACTAAACAATCACAAAAAGGAGAAGTGCCTGGACCCGTGCCAAGGATTGAGGTCACTTTGACTCAAGCCTGCCTAGACATCATTTGGTCCTAAGACATTCAAAGATCGATTCTTTAAGAGATCAACTTTGGAACATTTTTGGAGAAAGCTCCAAAGGATGTTACGACACAATTGCAAACCTCTTCCATGTGGCCAGTCATCACGTCCAGTGGGGAGTGGTACATGGGAGAGACCTACCTCTTCTAGAGTAGGTAAAGGCCAAGGTCTATTATCAAGATCAAGGACATTCAAGTGTCCTACTCAGTAGAAGCCATTGCATAGGCACTTGGGTTACTTGACAGAGGAACATAGCTGGTTGAATTATCTACAAAAGGTGATCCTGAGGCTAAGAGGAAGTGGACCCAACAATGCTACAGGGTTAACCTTAAGGAGTATGGTGCGCTCACACTAATGGAGCAAATTTATTTCAAGATTATAGCCTATCACCTCAATCCAACAATAAGGCCAAGCAAGGTGACTACTTTCTCCGCCAAGCATGTGCCTCTCTAAGAGAGAAATTCCTCATTAACCTTCCACAACTACTATACTTGGAGATTGAAAAATGTTTTAAAGAAAATGAATGTGGAAGGAAGACCCTACCCTTTCCATGCCTCATCAGAAATCTTTGCAAAATGGCAAGCATTATTTGTCACTCTAACGACACTCTCAAGCATGCTCCTTTGGTCTCATGGTCAAAAATCATGAAGGATAAAATGCTAGCGACAACCCAAGAAGAGGAGTTGCCACCACCACCACCCACTCAAGAAACAACACCAAAGGCCTATGCAACCATTGAGCATCTACGCAAGATCCAAGAATAGCTCTTGAGTGAACAAGAGCAACAAGTAAGAACGAGTGGGTAGATCTATCTATGTATTGGCTAGCAATGAGTCACCTTAATGAGGTAACTTGAACAAATAGCTAGATGGAGAGGGGTGGTCCCATTTTCTCTATCCAAAAAATGCAACTACCTACAAGGTCAAATCCCAATGCTTAAGAGCTGATAGTGTCGCTATCATAACACCATTTATTCCCTAAAATCTTTGGGAATGTCGCCACCTTCTTGATGAGGTTAGAGGTAGGCAAAGGGACAACCTTCTTGGTGATGCAGCACCAAGGGTAGGAGATAGCAACAAAAGTGGTTGTTGACCATGTTGCAAAGGTATTAAATGCACCCACAGTGTCTGTACTAGATGTATCTACACTTCAAGACATGCAAGCATCTGTAAGCATGATTAATGGAAAGTTGAATGTAACCCAACATGACCAATTTCATGGAACGACTAGTAGGAACTAGGCAATCAACTCCGAACATTTTTTATCTTCTAGAGAACATCACTGCAACCTAGTCAAAGCTGATAAATGCAAAGGGCATATGCATTATTATGAAGGGGCAACTAGAAAAGGCCCAAGAGCAAAATCAACACTTGGCCATAGAGGTTTCCGAACTTCATGCCCAACTTGCAGAACAAGCAATTCTCAGCCCAGTAGTGATAAGAGATGCAACTATCAAACAACTTCAAGAACAATTTTAGAAGGCTAAGGAGGAAATAGTAATGACCATCTTTAAACAGTCCATAGTAGAAGCTAAAACGTACTCAATCAAAAAGGACTTGAATCATATGTGCCAAGAGAATGAAGCATTGACTGCACAAAATCATCACTTGTGAAATGTTAATGCTCAGAGAGATCAAATGCAAGAGTTCATTCATTAACAGTAGGAGTAGCTTGATAGGTGATGAAGCGTTATATAGTCGATGTGTTGACTAGGCTGTGTATACGGGGCCCCATATACGTGGCCACGATGACGCAGCCCCGTTGACGTGGCCCCGTTTACGTAGCCGCCTATCCCAACCTATAAATAAGAGAGCCTTCCACCTCATTCAAAAAGCTTCAAGTTAGTTGTAGTGAAGCTCTTGCATTTTGTTTTTGTAGAAGTTAGATTATTTTCCTAAGTGCATGCCTACAGTGTGATGCTTGTAATTGTACGGCACCTTTATTCAAGTGTGATGTACTTGGACGAGCACATGACCGGAAATAAAGATCGAGATTACTTCATCATTGCAGCATTCACTCAGTTTTAATTATTTAATTATTATTGTTAATTTTTATTGTTATTTATTGTTTTCTTAGTTAATATTTCTTTATCNTCACTCTGGACTAAACCATACGTGACAAAGCAAATACTAGTCTAGGTGGGAAGATAGCGAACTACGATCAACGTGTAATGATCTAGATACCACAACTAGCCTGTCCACGGAGTTCGACCAGATCATGCGTGAACGCTCGTATTCGTATGGTTGAGTGTAGGGGTACCTCTCCACTCATCACCAGGGTAAATACTGAACTAAGGAAATTGGTCGTGGAGAACCACAATTTGTCAATGGAGGAGATGCACATCTTACATCAAAAGTCTACCATCAAAATGACCGCTTGGAAGAACGAAGCACTCAAAGTTGAGAAAGTGAAAAATCACTATAGGGACTAGGTTGGTTTGCAAAAGAAAGTGAATAAAAAACAAATCCAAATGGCAAAAGTGAAAATGAATGAAGTCCTTTAGTAACTCTAGTAAGAAAGAAAGATGTGGCAGTCCATCCTTGATGGGATTCACACCTACAACAAAGCAGAGATCCACTTGAAGGAGTTACAAATCGAGGAGATGATAGAGTACATGGAGTTGACCAATATCTGTTATGCAAACCTGGTAATGCTGACTGTCAGATGGCCATGGTCAAAGTTAGAAAAACAAGTGGCTAGCTCATATCTGTTATACGAGGCTGAGTTCAAATGCCACAAGGACACTCAGCAAAAGCTTGAGACTGCTAACACTAAACTCGAAGTTCTCATAAGGTGATTCAAAGATCAACAATCTATCACTAAGAACCTAGCTAGATGGATGAATGACTACCAAGAGCTAAAGGACACAATCAGGGCATTTGACATTGAATGCAAATAATACGCTACCTAGTTTGTCAATGCAAAGGAGTTGTTTCTAGCAATCACGTATCCTTGGGATGTGGTCGTTCCAACCCACATTGGGGAAGCTACTTGAATGATGCATGATCCTAGAAGTAAGGAGGAGAAAATGAAAGCACTGCTGGATGCTTTCTGCCTCTTGCCTAAATTCATAGCAGTAGTAAGACAACTGTAGCCACTTCAACCATCGCCAATGCATGAAGTCCCTCAAAGCCTCAGGAATCACCATTGCCTAGGATCATCTGATCTTCTCCATCAACTTCACACCACTAAGGAACATGTTATTTGATTTTTGAAGAGTTGAATCATGGTGTTCAATTTTATGTTCTAAACACCTTCATTTTTTGTAATGTGTTGATCTGTATACTCCATTTTTTATCAAGTTAGTCAATTTGTTTTGTGTGAAGAAAAGTTAATCAATAATCCCATCCCTTCCCAATTTTGTAACAAAACTCGAGGACAAGTTTTTATTCAATTGTGGGGGTATGATGAGTCACGTTAATTGGCTACATCAATGTGGCCTCATCGACGAGGCCTAGTTGATGCATCTTACCATGCGTTGACGAGGCTCTATCGATGCAGTGTCATGTGTTGGCTATAAATACGTGCTTGTAGCCACATTTATGGCATAATAAGTAGATTGTAGTTGTAGCAGAGCTCTTGCATTTTTTCCATTTGAAAGTTAGAATTTTTCCTCCAAGTACCCACAGCAGGAGTCATTGACTGTATGGATCTTTATTTGAGAATTTTTGTACCTAAGCATGATACTGTGTGTAGTAATAAGGATGAGCTTTCTGACAAACCTTGCAGCACTTTGGATAGATTAGCTATTTCATTTATGCATTCAATGTTTTCAATTATTTTGCAAATATTTTATAGCAATTGAATTAATGAAGTAATTAAGCTAGATAGATTAAATACATAAGTATGACCGCTTTGAGCATAGCACATATTCTCTTGGTAATCCCAGTAGCATTATTACTTGGTATGTTGATAAGTGGCAAGGTACCCCTACACTCAACCATACGAATACAAGCATTTACACACAATCTGGTTGAACTCCACAAACAAACTAGTTGTGGCACCTAGACAATTATATGTTAATCCTAGTTTGCTGTCTTCCCACCTGGACTAGTATTTGCTTTGTCACATATGGTTTAGTCCAGAGTGAGGTGTATGATGTGATTCTAAACTAGGTTACTCCTAGAGACAATGGGAAATAATCTTAATTAAGCTAATAGGCAACATAAAGTAAAATATAAGCTAGCCTAAGTGTGATGAGCATCTGTCCCTAATCATTTGTATGCATCTTGAACCTTGTGTACTACTTTTGGGATTTCCAAGCACACATTACTTGAGCACTACTAGATACGCTACTAGGTTACCAAGTAGTTACACTTAAATGTTCGTGATTAAGTCATACTCATTCTACATTAGCAACAGGAAGTGAGAGTAATTAATTACTAAGTAGACTATTGTCTAATCTAGCCTAACACAAGTAACTGTTTCCACTTCCCAAACACATCCTAAACTTCGTGAAAACACTGCTAGGCTATCAAATGCTAGTTGTTTTTGAACTACCAAGTGTCACACTATGCTTGAAGGGGTCATGCTTGTGTAATTTAATGATTTGCTTAATTGATCAAAATGAATTGTTATGCTAATAACATAAATGTAAAGTGCATAAAATAAAATAAATGCATAAGAAAACAAATATAAAATGCTGCAAGGATGAATCAAAGAGCTCGTCTTTATTGCCAACACAATGTTGTGCTTAGGTACATCAATGCTTGAATAAAGATCCGTCCACACTTAGACCTCCTGTTGCGGGCACTTGGAAAATATTCTAACTTTCAAACAGACTGCAAGAGTTTGGCTATGTGACTGCTAAAAGACTTCCTCCCAATTGTATGCCTGGGCACTGTATTTATAGACTTGGGAGTAACTGCTCTAATAATTAGAGTAACCGCTTCATCATATCCCCACAACTGAATGAAAACTTGTCCTTGAGCACAGAAGAAGAGGAACAAGTTCTTTACAAAATATATATGGGGATGTGAACTTATTTGACTAACATGTAGAGTGACACAGAGAAAATAGACAAATACAGAAGTGCCCGAGCATACAATATTATAATTACGTACAAAATTAATGTTCATGACAATTAGGAAAGAACACCAACAAATCCAAAGGACATCCAACCCCTCTTGGCAATAGAAGAATGAGGGAGAGGTAAAAGAGATCTAGCGGTCATGAACAATCTCTCGTGAGTAATATGCTTGCATCCTCCTTAGTGACGACAGTCCTGCTTCCAATCCACACTTCCCACTACAATCACAACAAAACCAAGGATTAGTATATATAGTACATAAATAATGGTTGAATACCTCTCATCAGTGATTTTATCTAGCCAAGTTGTGATTGTGATAGATTGCTTGCTTGATATTGTTAGTGGAAAGATTGACGAATGGGTTAAATAATAGAAGTGATCCATACAATTCAAAGAAAGTTTGACACAAGGAGTAGTGGAAAGAGGGTATTCACAACAATAAAAAGAAATTCACTACAAACAGTTGTGAAGGTACATACAATTTAGATGACATGGATGGGGTAAATAAAAATAATTTGATTGTAACAATGTCTAAGGGTAAAGAACTTAACTTAACCAAACCAAAAGATATGAAAGTGGGTCCTCCCCAAAGCAGGCACAAGCCTTTTATGCCCTTGCATAACTTCAAACCAAGGAGTTCATGGGCTCCATGGATGATTAATGATTATGGAAAGTTAAGTGCAAAAATCCAAAAGTAACTAACTAAGAAACCGGACACATCAAACCAGAACATTGAATCAAAACATGAAATTGGCAGCAAGGTGACACATGGAAAGCATAGATGGATGATAGACAGAGTGGAATGGAGTTCCTAATTATGGTTACATACAATCTCTTGTGGAGTTTGTGATTAAATGACTTGGTAGGATACATCCTCAGTCTAGATCAAAACCAAATACTTTCAATGACTTCGCATCGACATTCTAAGGCAAGTCCATCCCCTGAGACACAAGAATTCTTCCACAAAACAACCACCATTCCAAATAGGAGAGAAGGTAGGAAGTGTGAAAGGGCCTTAGTTAGAGGAGAAAAGACAAGCCTCATAACTAGTGCTTGTAGCCCTTTTATTTGGTCTAAGGGGTGTGCTTTGAATTCCCATGTTTTTTTTTACTGAATGGGAACCACACCATGCAAAGATCCATGCTTTTTTTTTTTGTGTGATGAGGACCACACCATGCAAGGACTTATTTGACTTCCTATTATGAAATGATGCAGAATGGTGAGAAGCTTACAAGAACACTCCTACACATAGGAAAATAGAAAAGCACAAAGAATATCACATCTCTTTGAAGCCACACCCTAACCAAACCTTTGATTACTTCCCAATTTTGGAAACTACACAAGTCACCAATTTATTAGAGTTGCATTAATGGAGAAGAGACTACATGCTTCCAAAATAAGGAAAACCATAGAGTATGTGGATGGGTGGATGATGTGGACTCACTACCTATTACATGAAAAGAAACCATGTCCCAATTGTCAGTAACGACATTCAAAGACAGAAACCAAACATCAACAATCAAATTACAAATAAAGCATACCAGCATCAAGTAGTGCATTACCATTGTACCTATCACCTTATTAGCAAAAAGAGAAGAGAATTATACCAAACATAAGAAAATATAAAGAAAGTAAAAGAGTATTCAATAAATATTAAATATACTAACAATGGTGTAAAACAAAAACTTAGAAAATATCAATAATCCTAAAAAATAAAAAGATGTAAAACAAATAATATGAAAGCAAAAAGTTGTATAACCAAAAATGTATAAAACAAAAAGTCAAAAGACACTTAAGAATCCTAGAAATTAGAATGGGGGGTAACCCCCACAACTTAACATTTGGTCATGGCTAGGATTAATAAATGGAAAATTTGGATCCATGCATGTTGGAAATATTGGGATTTGGTCATATTCAAACCACTGGGTGTCTTTTGCTATGGTGGTAGGAATGTACCCAAATTGGGGTTCACACACTTGATTAAAGTAAGCATAGTGGGGTAGATTATAAGATGTGGTCATGTGATAAGAAGCTAATCCACCATGGCACCCGTGACCATCAGATGGCATGCAAGGATCGATATGTCTCCTCTCGTGGTTATATTCATTAGGTCGCATGGCTGTTGGAGTATTAATTGGTGGCCTAGATAAGGTAATGGAAGGCATTGAGTTTGAAGAGGAAGGTGCATCACAGTGTTGGGCTTGTGCTAAGTTGGAGGATGCAGTGGTTTCAGAACCATGTTGTCTCTTTCTATAGCCATGCCTAAAGAAAGGATGCTTCTGATGTTGTGAAGGACTCCCACTATTGTTGACAGTAGCAGCATAAGTAATGTTCATGGATTGGTGTTGTGGTGCAAAACCTTTTGGTACTACCAGTGGCAATGTAGGAGGAGGTGAAGGATGAGAGTATTGAGAGCAAGGAGAAGTATAAGGAACATGAGGTGGTGATCTCGTAGGAGAGACATGGGTTGATGATACTTGGGAGAGTGTTGAACATGATAAGCACTTGGTTTCAAATGGTATGAAGGGTGTGGCCAGTTTGGCGATGGCCTCCCCCATGACTGGGGGTTTTGCCGCTATGGTTGAGCAGAATACTAAAGCTAGTAAGAATTTGCCCACAAATAGTATGATGAGTTGTGGATTGCCAATAAAATTGTGGAATAGGAATGCACCCAACCATGTACTTCTGTATGAAATTTGGATGTAACATTCTTCCCCAATGCTCATGTAGATGTGACAAGATTGGGCATTGGCCTTTTAGTTGATCGTACAGGCAAGCATCACATTGATACTTATGTTTTGTGGTGGACCTCTTGATGAGCTGTGATATCAAGTACGTGATATTAGAGCCTTCCAAGTGATATCAAGCATATGATATCGGGGCTTATCTTGTTGCCTATAAATAAGAGGCGGGCACACTTGGTTTGGCAATAGATTAGTTAGACCATTACCTGAACTCTTGTCTTTTCTCCCTCTCAGAGTTAGAATTATTTCTACATGCCTACAGTAGGATTCATAAAGTGAACAGATCCTCATTCGAGCATTGTGTACCTGAGCACACCTTGTGTATGGCAATAAAGACGAACTTTGTGATAAACCTTGCAACATCCAGAATAGATTAATTAATGTTAATTATAGTTAATTAATGATTTTCTTAGTTAATTAATGTTCTCTCTCTCACCCTATAACTCTCATAAGTAAGCACACTCAGTACAATTACTTCAAGCATGTGTGTAACGCTTGGTAACCCAGTAACAATTAGCGTTTGGTAATCCCAGCAATGTTGCACTGGTTCAAGATGTGTACGGAAAGTGAGAATAGATGCTGGTGTTAGGACTAGTTAAAACATAGTTGAGAATTTAAATTAAATTAGTTACTTAGTTATCTCTCTCCTCCCTTTGTAGCACCAGGCCATAAAATATAAAAATATATAAAAATCATATACCTCAAGTTTACTTAACCATACAATCGTGCTATATAAGTAAGCTTGGGAAGACAACGATTGAATAACTTGTCCTTGTTCCACAAAAGTGAATAAGCACTTGGTCCTTGGAATTCAACCGGATTGTATGTGGATGCTTGTATTCGTATGGTTGAGTGTAGGGATACCTTGCTGCTCATCATTGGCACCGTTTTCAGGGACTTTGTTGATTGTGCGCTAATTAGAACTTAGGAACTCTTTCTCATCTTTGGAACGAACCCTTAAGGTTGGTTACAAGGAAAAATAATAATAATATATAATACATTGCACACTGAATAGACAATCATGTCTCCTTTTTTGTACAAAAGTATTTCACCGCCTAGGTCTGATACAAGGAACAATTGGAGGCGTGGTACACATGATAATCTGTCAGTCCCTCAACAATTTTACATGGTATATGTTCATCCTGATGAATACATACCAAACTTTACCTTTATCCTCCACCAGGATGAACAACTGCGTTGGCATGATTTAGAAGGTAACATAGTGTTACCTCCCGATCGCTCTGTTCTAGGCATGCTTCTTCATGATCTTACACGAATTGGTATGCAGCACTTACAGGCAGAGTACATTGTGCATGATCATGACTTGAGAGAGTACCAACCCATGGAGGCACAATGTCAGAGGGACTTACAACAGGAGAGACGTCATGAATTCATCAAGGGGAAGTTATCTCGAAATATCCCACATGTCATAAGTGAAAATGAGGATGGTGAACCTACCTTAGGAGGCTTCCCACAAAACAATGTTCTTCCCGTTGACTTTGATCAAGGGGTTGTGTATTAGAACCTTCATTCAACCATCCATAACCCAAGTTATAATGCTAACAGACACAAAGGGTCCAACAAAGGAACACACATGCATGATAAAGATGGACATGTTGATCGTAACCGCGAGCAAGGCTGCAACCATCGAAGAGAAGGTAGTAGGCACCATCATGGTGACAGTCCTCCTTCTTCTTCACCTTCATCATCTCCTTCACCCTCTCCTTTAATATCTAGATGCAATCACAAAGAAAAAGACCATAAGGATAAGGATAGGTGAAATGGGAGTCAGAGATGAAACAATCAGGAAAGGGGACGAGGGCATTCTAGAGAATCACAACATGGAAAAAGGAAGAGTAGGGAACAACATAGGCATCATAGACACCACAGACAGGGAGATCACAATGAACCCCTACTCACTACTCAAAGTATGCTAGACATAACTGAGGCTGTTAGAATCCCAACAAGGCACCAAAAAGATAGTAGGATCAAGAAATTAGACATGAACAACATCCTATGATTTGAAGGGGGATACAACGCTAATCTTCAAAATCATCTACAAGAATTCCATGATGCATGTGCCTTACAAAACATAGAAAACAAATGGAAAAAACTAAAGTTTTTCCCATGGACACTAGTCAAAGAAGCGGAGAGCTGGTACTAGTCCTTAGAACTTTAATCCATTCGCAGGTGGAGTACCATGTTAGAATTGTTCAACGATAAGTACCAAACGTACTCCCAAGTGTCCAACTTGCGAAAGCAAATCCAAGGATGGAAACAAGGAGGGCATGAACACTTGGATGCTACCATGGGCCGATATTATGCATTGTCACATTATTGTCCTGGCCATGGTTATTTGCAGAGGGATCAACTACGCCATCTCGTAGATGGGCTTAGGCATGAAACATGAAGAACCCTTGGGACATATCCCCAAGGAAGGCTATCTGAGCTTAGGACCCATCAAGTACAAAGATTATTGGAGCAAATTGCTAAAGAGGAAGATGAGCTAAGGAAAAGAGAGAGTGCAAAGAAATATAACAGAGATCCTTCCCTCCAAAATAAGGGAGTAAGATTTTGTGAGGATGAAGAAGATTCATCACTCGAAGAGATGGTGAATAGGAAAACTTTGCCTATTTAAAAGTTGGCATCGGAAGTATCGACAAAGGTAGACCAAATGTGGGACTCCCTAGATAATAGATTTCAAACCGTTCTCAAAATAGTAGAGGAGTCTAGAGAGCAAGGTAGTGAATGGGAAAAAAGAGAGAAGTGGAATATGCATGCAACAAAGGTAAGGGTAAAGTTGCCATCATCAAAGAGGTTGTGGATTTGAATACAAACAATGATAGTGGATGCAAGATATGCCAATATAGCCATCCTAAGGGATGTTGCCTTGTAATCTCACATCTACAGAAGTCTGGGATGTATGCACTCAACCCACAATTGAACAAAAGGCAAACAGCCCGAAGGTTACCTTATCCCCAAGGTAACCCAAGACAGTTCCACCAACCCTTAACGTATTATCCAAGTGGAACTCCACCACAACCAACTGAGCAATATCAATAGTGGTAGCACCCACAATCATGGGGAATGCCACCACCACGGCAACAGTATCCTTACCGTTAACCTAACCCGTATGGATATTACATGTAGTAGCCAATCTCTCCACATGATTCTATTGGTCACGTCACCCTTCAACCTCACTACCAAACACATGAGTATTATAGGACTCCTTCTCCTAGGGGTGATGTTTCACAAACATACCATCCTTCTCATCCGACTACATCTCTTCCACCCTTAACTCCATTACCACTTGCTTTAACCATGCAGGGTGAGCTCCCTACCCAGCTGCAGCAACGTAATGCTACAAGGGTTGTTAATTCTCACCCTACTGTTGGTCCAAATAATCACACAAAGAAGAGACCTTTCTTTAGAACCAATAGTCCAACTAAGTCCTTATAGTCACAAGCGACTAATTCTTCAAATGCCTCATTACCAGTCGAAACTTTAGAGCTCCCTTCAACCCAAAGGCCACATTCAACACATACGGTCATGTTAACTTATGTCATCACTGATTAGATAAAAGCTGGCCATCTTCCTAGGAAATTCTCTAATCTTGGAAGTCCTCTTATATATCTACAAATCACTGGGAACGAACCTTGCAAAGCTCTTTTGGATTCAGGTTCTGGTATCAACTTAATCTCTCAAGAAATGTACAAAGCCTAGAACCTACCTCCATTAAAAAATAGTAACATTCATTTAGAGTTGGTTGACCAATCCATCACTATCCCATTAGGATTAGTGGAGGACATTGTCACCACTGTTTGTGGATGGTCATATCCAGCTGACTTCCTAGTGATTCAAGTGAACAACGGTAAGGGGGACTTCCTAATCATAATCGAAAGAGCATGGCTAAGCACAATTGACATGTGCCTAGGAATTCATGATCTTTCCCTAGAAATATCAAAGGAAAATAAGTTTGGAAAGATCAAGAAGAAGAAAATTCCATGCATTTCATACAGTGACATAGGGTGTAATTGCATGCAGAAGTCATGGTTTGTACAATGTTTAACATTGCATACATGCAATCAGTGTGCACAAGTGGCTCATATACAAAGATGCCTATATGCAGCAACCACAAGACAAGAAGGCACCCAGTGGCTGATAGCTAATCAAGAGAGCAGTTCAACTATATGCATGGAACCAACTGAGGGTTTGACTTGCACTTACATAGATAGCATATACACATTAGAGCAAGCCCATTGCCAACTTCCAAGTCTTGACATTGAAAATATCAACTAGGGGAAGTTGGAAATCCCTGATAAGTTTAAGTAGGAGCCCCTTGAGTTAAAACCATTGCTCACCGGTATGGAATACACATTTCTCAAGAATGGAAAATTGGTAATTATTAATGCTAGGCTCGTTCCTTAACAAAAAGAGAGACTGTTGAAAGTGATAAACAAATGATCGAAAGCCTTCACTTGGTCATATCTTGAATTAACTGGAATAGATCCTAGGATATGCCAGCACATAATTTACACAAATCCCTCCATGAAGCCTTGACAACAACTGCAGAGGCAACTTAACCCAAAGCTTAAGCAAGTGGTTAAGGAAGAAATTGAACAACTTCTAAAAGCTGGGTTCATATACCCCATTACTGATAGTGAATGGGTTAGTCCCTTAGTTATTCTACCTAAGATAGAAGGTAAATGGAGGATGTGTATAGATTTTAGGCTACTGAATATGGCAACATTCAAGAACCACTTTCCATTGTCATTCATTGACCAAGTCTTAGACACCATTACAGGGCATTGCTACTATAGTTTTCTATATGGGTATAGTGGGTACAACCAAATTCAGATAGCCACAAAAGACTAAGCCAAGACTACATTCACCAGTCCTTGGGGAACATTTGCATACAAACAAATGTCGTTTGGCTTGTGCAATGCCCCTGCAACATTTCAACGATTAGTTCTAAGCATATTCTAGCAACAAATAGGAAATGGTGTGGAAGTCTTCATGAATGACTTCTCCACTTACGAAGCAAACTTTGATCAAGCCTTGGACCAATTAGAGCAAGTACTAAAGTGGTGTGTAGAAACCAACTTAAGGATCAACTGGCAAAAAAGCCATTTAATGGTCCAAGAAGGCATCATATTAAGACATAATATTTCACAAATAGGGATAGAGGTAGACCCCGAAAAGATTAAAATCATCCAAGGAATCACTTGGCAACTTGAAACTGTAAAAGATATCCAGTCATTCCTTGGACATACTAGCTACTACAAAGGGTTTATTGAGAACTTTTCAAAGGTTGCAAAACCATTGGTTGAACTAACGAAAAAGGACATACCTTTCGAATGGACCACAAAATGCGAACTAGCTTTCCAAACTTTAAAATAGAAGCTTGTAGAAACACCCATTCTACAAGCTCTTGACTGGTCTAGACCATTCCACATAATGACTGACATGTCCAACTATGCTTTAGGAGCCGTAATTACACAGTTAGATGACCAAAAACATCCTTATTACATCCATTGTACAAGTAGGAATATTGCTGATGCACAACTTAACTACACCACAACAGAGAAAGAATTAATGGCTATAGTGTTTGCACTAGAAAAATTTAGGCACTATGTCTTGGGCTATAAGGTATTCGCGCACATGGATCATAGTGCAATAAGGTTCCTAATGAATAAACAAATGGTGAGCCCTTGCATCATACAATGCCTCGTAATCTTACAAGAGTTCGATCTTACTATCATTGATCGTAAAGGC
The DNA here is from genome assembly GCA_015680685.1 of Gnetum montanum. NCBI lineage: Eukaryota > Viridiplantae > Streptophyta > Gnetopsida > Gnetales > Gnetaceae > Gnetum > Gnetum montanum. The sequence continues at coordinate 923,011 of MNCI01005810.1, forward strand.
ACCGAGAACATAGTTGCTAATCATTTATCTCGATTGCGATGGGACAACAAAGAGGATGAATATCCACTCTCTAATCATTTCCATGATGAACTCCTCTTTGCAGGTGTAGTAACTAATCAATTAACCATGGAGACAAACTGGTATAGCAGTATTCTCACTTATCTCCTTACACAACAAACACCACAAGGGTTAGACATTAAAAAGAAACAATAGTTTCTTCACCGAGCCAAGTATTTTATGGATATCAATGGGCAACTTTATAAAGTATGTCCCGATGGCTTGGTCTAATGGTGTGTTCGCGAGGTGGATCAATTACAAGTTCTCCAAGATGCTCATGAGGGTCCTTGTGGGGGTCATTACATTGGGAGACAAATAGCCATTAAAATCTTGCTTGCATGATATTATTGGCCTACATTATTCCAGGACACCCATCATTTCGTCCAATCTTGTAAGCGATGTCAACATGATGGGGGAATGACTGCTAGAATGGAGGGTCCGAAACAATGGATTCAACCTTTAGAACCCTTCGATATTTGGGGAATTGATTTTATGGAGCCTATTACACCAATGTCCAATGGAAAAGCCTACATCATTATTGCCATTGACTACTTCACAAAATGGGCAGAAGTAGCTACCATTAAGGATTGTACATCATCTATAGCTACACGATTTGTTCAACAACAAGTTGTAAACAGGTTTGGCATGCCGTGTGCACTTATTTTAGACAATGGTACACACTTCACAAGTGCAAATTTTCAGAAATTAATGCAACGCTTAAGGGTTGAGCACAAACTAACTACACCATACCACCCTTAAGCAAATGGTCAAGCCGAGGTCACCAATAGGGAGATTACAAAGATATTAACAAGAACTATTAGCAAGTATAGGAGAGATTGGAGCACCAAACTGAATGATGCTCTTTGGGCATACCGCTCCACATGAAAACTCCCTATAGGCTACTCTCCCTATGAGTTAGTCTATGGTAAACTTCCAATGCTCCCTATTCAAGCAAAACTTCGTACACTATCCACAGCATGTGATCTCAACCTTGACCTTCATCTAGCACAAAAAGAACAACTAATGAACCTTAACTTGCTCGATGAGAATCGACTAGTCGCCCTGTCATCTAATGAATTGCACAAGGCTTTTAATAAACAATGTCATGACCTAAAAATTAGAAAAGTTAAGTACCAACCAGGAGATAAGGTTCTCTACTAGAATCCCACGCATGTGCCACAACAAACTAAATTTCAAACGTTGTGGAAAGGACCTTATATCATTCATGCAACTTTTCCTTTAGGGGCCATGATGATTTACAAACTTGAGAGCTCGAACAAGAAACTATTGGTTAACATCCAACAAACCAAACCTTTTCATGAGCCTAGGACAACCAATACTAATGCTACCTCTATTGTTGGACAACCTTGCTCCCTATTTTGAATTGCCTCCTGCCACCTCAATCATGGGGGAGATGGCCACCAATGCTAGCCATTCAAAGCCCTCAGTTCCTTTTGTATTTTTGTTTTACACATTTTTCAAATTTACTTATTTTTATTTTACACCATTGTTCACAATTTTACTATTTCTTTGTTTGATTTACTTTTATTCATCTTATAATAAGTGCTCATGATGCTGGATTGTATCATAATGATGTTGGTTGCTAATGTTTGGTTTTTGCCTTTGATTTTCAATGTTGATACTAAGATATGGTTCTTTTGATAAAACAAGCAATGAGTCTATGTTGCCCATTCATCCATTCAAATCTGTGGTCTCCCTTGGTTTTGGAACTGTACTATTCCTTTTTCTAAATAAACTTATTAATAAATTGGTGGCTTGGTATTCTTCAAACCAAGGAAAGACTCAATGGTTGAAAAGGGTGTGACTTCAAGGGGATTCGATGCACGTGTGCTAGCTATTCTTTTGGGTACTTGGATGTTTTTCATGGGTTTTCCGCCATTCTGCCATTGATCAAATATCAAGAAGTTGAATAAATAAAAATAAGTCTTTGCATGGTGTGGTTCTCACGTGAAAAAAAAACAAAAAACAAAAAAAGGATGAGAATTCAAAGCACACCCCTTAGACATAATAAAGAAATATGGGCTACAAGCACTGGTTATGGCATTGTAAATACATGTTACCCATGCCTAAAGGTTCCCTCTAACTAAGGTCCTTTCTTGCTTCTTGCTTCTCTATCTTTCTCTCCTTGGAATAATGGTGACTCTTTGGGGAAGCATTCTTGTTGCTTCAAGAGGATGGATTGGTCAAGTGTATTGATGCGAGGTCACTAAATGTGGTTGGTTTGAGTCCAACTTTGAAATGAGTTCTACTCAATCACCTTAACCATAAAATACATGAGGGACTTTATACAACCTTGCTCTTGGGATTCCATTCCATTTCCTACTCTCCATCTTTCTTCCCATTTTCCACCTCATTGCCAGTTTTATGATTAGTCTATATTTTGGTTGATACATTATTTTTCCTTGGTAAATTCTTGTGGGTAAGTCTTTAACCATTGTTTCCATATGTCATCCCTAGAGCCTACGAACTCTTTGGTTTGGCAGCTTGTCAAGGCATAAAAGGCATAAGCCTACTTTACGGAGGACCCATTGACATTCCTTTATGGTGCAATTGTTAAATTATTCTCCTTAACCCTTTCTTGCAATCAGCAATTTCTCATTTCATCCCCATCCATGACATCCATTTTATTGGTATCGCCATTGTTATTTTTCCCATTTTTCTTGTTCCCTATACTTTTCCACCCTATTGCTACCGAAGGTTCGCTCTTAGTTGTGGGGGCCCTGTCACAAATTTTTCCATTCTACTACTTGTACCACCCCTACACCTTGGGTAGTTATTAATGATAAACCTCTAATCCATTCTCTGCCATAATCACAACTCAACCAATGTGCTTTATATCAAGGCAAGGTAACAACTACATTGTGGCTTACCTATCCTTGCTCATTTGTGACCGTGTTGTGTGTGCATATGGCAATTATATGAACAATAGACTAGGATAGGAGAAAGCACTCAGGATGGACTGGAGCTGGAGTGTTTACATCGAGAACAAGTTTGATCACGTGCCTATGGATAAACAACAGAAGGCACAATCGTGACGTCGGTAGCAATGCGTCTCATTTTCATTTCTCTCTCTTCAAGCTGTTGGATTAGGGTCTAGATGTCATCTATGTATAGCGTTTACCACAAAGGGCATGAACACCAATTTAATATGTTTATTGATCCATTCATCAAGCACTTTGAGTCTATTATTCCCTATCGCTGTCAATTCTCATTTAGTCAATAATCTCATACCTTCCCAATATTTTGTAAGGAACTCGAGGATGAGTTTCGTTCAGTCGTGGGGGTATGATGAGCCACAATATCGCATCCGCAATATTGGGTACGCGATATTGGAGCCTTCCAAGCTATATCGGGCATCTGCTATCGGGGCCTGTCTTATCGCTTATAAATAAGAGGTAGGCACACTTGGTTTGGCAATAGATTAGTTAGACCCTTACCCAAACTCTTGCCTTTTCTCCCTCTCAAAGTTAGAATTATTTCTGTGTGCCCGCAATAGGAGTCATAAAGTGAACAGATCCTCATTCGAGCATTGTGTACCTGAGCACACCTTGTGTACGGCAATAAAGACAAACTTTGTGATGAACCTTGTAGCATCCAAAATAGATTAATTATTGTTAATTACAGTTAATTAATGCTTTCCTTAGTTAATTAATGTTCTCTCTCTCACCCTAGAACTCTCATAAGTAAGCACACTTAGTATGATTACTTCGAGCATGTGTGTAATGCTTAGTAACCCAATAACGATTAGTGTTTGGTAATCCCAGTAGTGTTGCACTGGTTCAGGATGTGTACGGCAAGTGAGAATGGATGCTGGTGTTAGGACTAGTTAAATCATAGTTGAGTAGTTAAATTAAATTAGTTACTTAGTTATCTCTCTCCTCCCTTTGTAGCACCGAGCCATAAAACGTAAAAATATATAAAAATCATATACCTCAAGTTTACTTAACTATACACTCATTTTATACAAGTAAGCTTGGGAAGACAACAATTCACTAACCCGTCCTTGTTCCAAAAAAGCGCATAAGCACTTAGTCCTTGGAATTCGACCATATCGTGCATGGATGCTCATATTCGTCTGGTTGAGCATAGGGATACCTCGCCGCTCATCAGCCCCTATCCTCATTTTGTTCAACCCTTCTTTATGATTGTCAGATGGTGTTTTGTCCTATTTCTAGGTTTGGTATCCTCTGTTTGTTTTGGTCATCAAAGTTATCTTGCGTGGGTCTCCCTCTAATAATGTCTACATATTCTCTACATTTTTCATGTATCATCTTGTTGATCTTTGCCTCGATTTCATCTGGTGATTTTAGTATTGGCAAAGGTAGGGATGGTTTCACCTCCTCAAGATGAGTTGATTTCTTCTCTTTATGATTATGGACCTTTGTTACTTCAAGAGTTTGGTCCTGTTGAGATTTTTCAACACTCTCCCATTTGGCTATTTCTCCTTCTTCTTTTGCTACCTACTTAATAAGCTCTTGGAATTGATGGTTTCGTAGTTCATATAGTTGACCTGGGGCATACATCCCTAAGGTCTCCCTTGTTTCATTATAGAGCCCATCCATGATGTGATACATTAGCCTTTCCTCGGAGAACCCATGGCCTAGGCATTTGTTTAACAAAGAGCAGTGATATCAGGTACAAGATATCAGGTCTAATGAATCTTGATATTGGACCCCTGATATCAAACCCTCGATATCAGACCCCCAATATCAGGTACATGATATCGCGGCCTGACAAGCGATATCAGATACGTGATATTGTGGTTCCTATGTGAGCCTATAAATACACAATTGAGCACATGGGAAAGTAATATTAAGTTAGTGTTAGAGTAGGATCTTTTTGTCAATTTTTCCTCTCAACCCTTTCCCCAGTGCATGCATGCCCACAGTGTGATGATTGTAATTGTATGGAACCTTTATTCTAGTGTGACGTACTTGGACACGCACATGACCAGCAATAAAGATCAAGATTACTTCATCGTTGCAGCATTCACTTAATTTTAATTGCTATTTATTGCTTTTGTAATTAATATCTCTCTACCCTTATTTCCTATCCCTATTAGTAAACGCGAAATGAGTATGACTTAATCACGAGCATTTAAGTGTGACTACCTGGTATCCCAGTAGCGTACCTAGGACATGCGTTTGGTAATCCCAATGGTAGTACATGAGGTCCAAGATGTGTATGGATGATTAAGGATGGATGCTCATTGTACTTAGGCTAGCTTAGACTCTCTTCACCCTTTCCCTCTTAGTTAAAACAAGTTACTTTCCATTGCCTCTAGGAGTAGCACTAGTTTAGGACCACATCATACACCTCACTCTGGACTAAACCATACGTGACAAAGCAAATACTAGTCTAGGTG